>ML677341.1:69405998-69566651 GCA_007922305.1 Dermatemys mawii
CTGCCGCAGTCCCGAGCCCTTTAAATCCCCACTGGAGCCCTGCTGCCGGAGCCCTGGGGAGCGGCGGTGGGTCCGGCGGGGACATAAAGGGCTCCCCGGCGGTAGCAGGGCTGGAGCCCTGGGACCCTTTAAATCCCCACCAGAGCCCACCACCACTCTTCCAGGGCTCCGGCAGCAGGGCTCCAGTGGGGATTTAAAGGGCTCGGAACTGTGGCAGCCTCTTCCAGCTGAGGCCATGCCTCTTCTGAGTGAGGCTCCGCCCCCTTATCAGGACTTCCGGCATACCGGTAAGTCCTCTAACTTACTTTCACCCCTGGAAAAAACAGAACTCTGTCAGTATTAGTGACTAATAGTAACAAACTCAGCTACCTATTAGCAATACTGGTAATAAACTTGTTGTGTGGGTTTTCTTTTTAAGAGATAATGATCAGGCATCCCTTTTCAGAATCAGATCCCAAACTCTCCAAATTGTAGTAGGAGAAAGCTTTTAAAAAAAGGTAAGATCTTCTTCATTGTTTCCATGGTCTACTCTTGAGAGAATTCTACACCAAACCCAAAATCTGAGCACAATATTTTAAAATTCTACAACTTTCTGCAAATTTTATTGGTCAATAAATAATGTGGAGGCTCCAGCATCGCAGTGGGAAACACAGACCACTGGCTGCACAGAGGTGGGAGATCACCCTCCTGTCCTGGTCGACTCAGTGCCCAGTTTCATTGGGTCCGTAGGCCTGTCAACAATTACCTGCCACTTTACATTTCCGTGAGCCGGGAGTACCAGGCTGGGATTGTCTTGGTGCTGATGGTACTGAGGATACCAAGTGTGCCAGAGATTGTTTGTGGCTTTCTCGGGGCTCACTGTGGGGACTTTCTGCTCAATTTTCCAATAATTTCTGAAAGGGGTCAGCAGCTTGTTTCTTCGACCCACGTCTGTCAGTGACTTGTGGAGCAGGCCTGGAGAGGGTTGGAGAGCCGCCTCCATGGAGACGATCTTTTGACTGAGCTCTCTATCCTTAAGAAATCTGGGCCTGAGCTGATGGCAGAAACAACACTTTTGTTGACTATATCCTTCTCTGAGGCCTGGGAGTGCTTGTCTGTGACAGGAATCACCTCTTTGCAAGAGAGACACTTCTCGAGGCCAGTGAACCAGGCAAACCCTGTTAGAAGAAGGGTCGCCAAAGAGGAAAAAAACTAGGAAAATAAAGTCTTTTTAAAAAGAATTTAAGAGAGAAAAGATAAGAAAAAAAAGGAAAACCATGACTATAATTACACTAAGTACTAGGAGGCTAACTATAGAAATGCAAAATTGAAATCAAAGTCGTAATTGACTGCAAATGGCTCCATCTCTAGCCAGGGGCGGTTAAGAAGGGACTGAAGGAGGTTAGCCTGAGTGCACTGACTAGCCTCATGGCAAGGCACAAGGAGAGCCATACTAGGTCAGAACAATGGTCCATCTAGCCCAGTATTCTGTCTTCCGACAGTGTCTGAGTTGGTATCAGATTCTTCAGAAAGAGTGTGTACAGATCAGGGCAATTTACTGAGTGATCCATCCCCTGTCATCCAGTCCCAGCTTCTGGCAGTCAGAGGTTTAGGGACACCAAGAGCATGGGGTTGCATCTCTGACCATCTAGGCTAGTAGCCACTGATGGACTCCATGAACTGATCTAATTCTTTTTTGAACCCAGTTATACTTTTGGCCTTCACAACATCCTGGGCAATGAACATACTCCCTTTCCTTTACTTGCACATATGGGAGGGCACAAACCCTGCTCTCCTCATATCACAGCCACAACTCTGTGATGCTGTAATGAATCATCTCTGAGCCTGATGAGTGCTGCTGAGCCTGATGAGTCATCACTCAGCCTCATTACTTGAGGGTGAAGTCAATTAACCAGGGCTCAGACAATCCAGAGGTACCACTCTAATCAGGTGACCCCAGGGCCCAGGATATAAGCTTCCAATGAGAGCAGCCACTCCAGTCTGCTCATCTTCCTTCCTTGCCAGGAGTATCTCCCACTGCTTATTGGCTCTGACAGACTGCTCCTATTCCAGCCCAGCCTGTGCCTAATCCAGCTTGTCCTTGATTCCTGCTGCGATTCCTGGCTTGAGTCCCCAGCCAGATCGCTAGGAATGACAACCGCTGCTCTGACAACTAGGTCTGACCATACACTTCTCAGTTTCTTAGAGATGCACCTCAAAGTAATCTCCATCTTCTCCCATTCAAACCATTCAATACAGATGCAACTCACATACAGAAAATGCAGCTCAAGAGCATGCAGGTAATTCCAAGTATTTGTATTGCCAGATCCAAGGGGCAGAGTTAAGGTTACATGGACGTTTACCTTAACTCCATATTTTTTGAGGTTTGAATTTTGCTGAACTCAACATTCTTGAAGGGCACATGCTATCCTTGAGCAACCTTAACTATATGATAAAGTGTTTTGCCATTTAATTACATAATAGTCCTGGACAGAAAGTGAAGAATATACCACCTTCAGGTACAATAAATAGAAAATTTAGATAGGCAAACCATAATTACTTACATAGGCTTGATTGTGACCAGCTCCTGTATTGGTGCATGAGAGGACAGAGGGTACTAAGAGTTCCCCTCCACCTCCTAGTCATCTGTGTAGAGATCAGTCACAACTAGAGCTGGGCAAATAAATTTTCATTTAATAGTTTATTTGCTGAAAAATAGTTTCGGGTTCACTGAAGCCTTTTGAAAAATCACGTCAAATTCAGCAAATAGTGTCAGCCCCCCACCCCCATCCCCCAAAACAGGAAAGAATCTCAAAAAAAAAAAGTCAAAGTGCAGCAGCTTTTCATTTCAGAATGATGTTTCATTTAGAAATGTATCTGCATTTAGCTAAAAATAGCCACAAAAAGGTACCTGAAAACAAAATCATTTTGTTTGACAGGCAATTAATTTTAATGTCCTTTAGCTTTTCTGCATGACTCTAACCATGCCAAAAGAAGAGGGACAAGGAGGGGGCTGGATGAAGCAATGTCTGTGCTCACCCAGTGCATTGGGGAGCTTTTGGAAGTACTTGTTCTTATGGTGGCTTTTCAGAATGGGAGAAAGTAAGCCACAACCACCATAATTTCTCTCCCTTCTCTCCCTCCCCGTGCACTTCACTCCTTTCCCCTGTTCTGTGTCATTTTCCTTTCTCTTCATACTTAAAACCAGGACACCATCTAATCTTGGATTTTTAATCCTTTTTTAAAAACTGGTCTTTTAGAGCTGCTGGCTATGTCTGTGCTACTGAGACACAAAGGTAGTGATGCAATTCTTTTGTACAGTAAATTAATTTTTCACTTTAAGTATTATTTTAGTGCATGATCCAGTTCCTGTTTAAATAATGGCCAAATTTCAATGGGAAGAAGATTGGGCCCATGGTAATTAATGTTTTGCTAGTATATTTATTTTGCAACAATTGTTTCATTTCTGCAAAAAATATATATCTAATTTTCTAGCTCACAGTGACTTGGTGCCGAGATATGCTGCAGTTCCAAAAGTGAATAGGTTCCCAGCTGAACAGTTTCATAATGTCAAAATCTTTCAATGATTGTTTCCAGAAATGAAGAGCTCACGGGAAACTATACCAAAAGCTACATTTGTCTGAGAGTTCCATTCAGAATGAGGTGCTGTCAGTGGTCATGTAAAACATGGGATAGCTCTGCTTTTTGGTGAAGATTTGGCCTGACCCATTAAGTTAAATTCTGGAAGTGAATTTTTCCAAAATTCAAGGCTATAGATCTTTATCCTAGTACAGATCCACCTCTACATTTTGGATTCTCTCTCTCTCACTTCAGGCTAGTTTATCTCAGCAATTCCCAGACTGTAGTCAATGTACCAATTGGCACTGCAAACCCCAGGAACTCTAAAATCACAAGTTAGACATCAAAAAGAAAACAGTTCCTTTTGTTTGCTTTCTGAGCCTTTAGGGTGTACTCAGGTCACGTTTCAAGTTTTTCTTTGCATGCATGATGGCTAGAAACTTACTTTTTTAAAAAAACCAAAAGCTGAGATTCTCACAATCACTTGACTGCAGGAGCTCAGGCCAAATATTGAGAGATTTGCAATAAAATCACAAGAACTGGTAACAATGACCACTCACAGGCAGCTGAGAACTAGCAGGTCATATGGTGTTAACTCTTCTTGTTTCCATTGCTTCTACAAATGTCCTGGCTCTTCATTTTAAAAAAGGCCTGGGACTCTGAATTAGCAGCCTGAAACAAAGGGGAGAATCTATCCTAGCTGCCTTCACTAGTTGCTGCTGCAGGAGGAGGAGAAGGAGGAGAGGAAATAGAAATTGTTCTCAGGTGGAAGAGAAATTGTTCTCACATGGGTCACCAGCAGGAGAGGAAAGTCCACCAGAACAATAAAGAAAGGAATGAATCAGCCAGGCAGTGTGTGCAGAGGACAAAGAAGAGAAAAGGTCTAGTCAGGGAAGAAATATCTAGGGAAGAAGAGAACCAAGTGGCAGGGAGTCATATGCAGTGGAGAGTAGGACCAGGCAACAGGGAAACATAAGCAGGAAGAAGGAGAGAGGAACAGAACAGACAGGAAGCACACATGAACCAAAGAGCATTTTTTAATTACACAATTATGAACCAATTTTTTTCACAATACTTTCCACATAGGACTTTACTGGAGCTGCCATGGAACATTATACAGTACTGTTTGTGAATGAGAGGCATGGTGGTCCACAAGACACACTACAATATTGTCTATACTATGAGAAAGTTTGAGGACCCATGTACTATCTATTATGGTTTGGTCTCAAATTTAATTGCTAATTTGGATCTTTTTTTATTTAAGCATGATCATTTCATAGTTTTTCTGTTATTGTCAGGGTTCCCTCCCCACTCTGAACTCTAGGGTACAGATGTGGGGGACCGCATGAAAGAGCCCCTAAGCTTATTTCTACCAGCTTAGGTTAAAACTTCCCCAAGGCACAACTTCCTTGTTCTTGAACAGTATCGCTGTCACCACCAAGTGATTTAAAATAAAAAGAATTAGGGAAAGGATCACTTGGAGCTCCTATCCCCCCAAAAATATTCCCCCAAGCCCTACACCCCTTTCCAGGAAGGCTTGAGAATAATATCCTCACCAATTGTTACAGGAGAGCTAGATCCAAACTTCTGGATCTTTAAAACAATGGAAAAAAATCAGTCATTCTTAAAAGGAGGATTTTATTTAAAGAAAAGGTAAAGAATTACCTCTGTAAAATCAGGATGGTAGATAACTTTACAGAGTAACAAAAGATGCAAAAATACAGAGGAACTCCCTGTAGCCTTAGTTTTAAAGTTACAGGAAAAACAAAACAGGGATAAACCTCCCTCTAGCAAAGGGAAAATTTACAAGTTGAGAAAATAAAGATAAACTAACACGCCTTACCTGGCTGCACTTACAATTTCTATAATATTGAGACTCATAGGATGGTTTATAGGAGAAGGAGTTGCTGACCTGACGCTCCTCTGAGTCTCTGCTGGGCATGCTCCAACTGGAAATCAGATATAAAAGCCTGCAGAGCTGCTCAGTCAGACTGACTGCAAGGAGGAAGGATGCTCAGCAGAGGCTCAAGACGAGAAGCCACTACAGCCTTTACCTAGGAGAGCTGAAGAGCCAGAAACTTGAACCAGAGGCGTGATGCTATCAGAAGCCCAGGGCGTGTCGGGTGCTGGAGAGCCTGGAGCTGAAGAGACAGAAACTTGGACCAGAGGCTTGCAGCTATCGGAACCCTAGGGAGTGTCTGGTGCTGGGGAACCTGGAGACCCCAATGCCATATGAACTACTGCTGCCGGAGAACTGGTAGGAAGTGACCCAGAGAAGGTAAGGGAATGGTACCTCCCACCATTATGAGCTCAGTGTATTTCAGTAGGGTTGGGGCCCAGTGGAGTTGGGTGAGCCCAGGCCCCCCTCTCAGGGTTACCGCCCCCTTGCAATAGCCCCAGTTACCTGACCCCTGGCTTGCCTCTGAATGGGGCAGCATGGACTCCAGCCGCTAAGCCATGCTATCCCACTAGGGGAGGGGAAATTAGGTGGACTCCAGCCACTGGGCCACATTACCCCACTCAGGGAGAGGCAGTATACAGACCCTGGCCTTTGGGCCACACTGTGCTGATTACCAGGGCATGGGGAATGGGGTAAAAAAAGACATGAATGTAGAGAGGTGGGGTCACCACTCACTTCCCCACCCCCCGACTCAAGGGATTGATGAGGTGCAAAACCTGCCACATTGGGACACAGAAGAATATCCATACAGTACTGTTTTTCACAAAACATTAATGAACTATGGAACAAATGAGAGTCAATAGGGCATATTAATGTAGGGGATCACAAAAATATCTGTTTAATGTCAGAACAATCATTTCCATTTTTCTTTCAGAAGAGTTTGTCAAGATTTCAATTTTGAAAAATAATTTAATATTTTTCAACATAATTAGCTTGATTTTGAGACAGAAGTGACATCTGTTATATGAATTAGCTGTCAATACTGCATACTACATAGCAAAGTAAAGTTCTAAATTTCAATATTTTAATCAGCCAAGCATTTCTTATTTTGCATTGACTCACAAATAGCATAACGCATGTATCAAACTTAAGATAACAAAAATTATGCAAAACTTAAAAGAAAATTGCACTGGTTATAACACAATATAGCTAAACAGAGTACTTACTAAATAAGTATTAAATGACAAGGAATCTAAAGAAAGGCAGAAGACCTCAGGGCAATAGAAAATATTAGCTATTACATCATACTCTTAAATGGTATTTTGCTTATTATTGTTAATCAAATGTTGACCTGGCACTACAAAGCACGTAATAAAGTGTTTGATTAAAGGAATACTTCTTAGGATCAAAACTTACATCTAGAGATTGTGTCAGGTGGTATAGGGGAAAGAAATCTGTCCATAACCAAACAGTGCTGATGTCTGTCTCAGAGATATTTTTTATTATTATTATTTCTCAGAAGAAAGCAATGTCTCATTATGTAGGTTACAACATAGGAAAAGCAGGAGATGTTACATGTGGCTTTTATTTTAAAAGAGGAGGAAAGTAAATTGACATCTGCAATTTTTGTGCACATTTACTCTTCTTTTTAATAAGTGGTAGTGATTAGAATACATTGCAGCTTTCACTTTAGAAATGCAAAAGAATCTTCATGAACACAATGACATTTTGAGTACCAATTTAAATTCCTTGGAGTGAAATTTTGCCATCTGGGAGAGTCTCACATTTAACTTGATTTTCAGAAATTCTGTACGCTCTCAGGAAAGCACAGTTTTTACCAATTCCTTCTCTATCACAAATATGTATTCTCAATTTGATGATCTAGTTATGAGAAATATTTGCAGAACCACACTTGGACCACATTTGAGGTTACACATAAGTGTGTTTTGTTTATTCAAAGATTCAGCTACCATACCTGACCTTAGTTATTACCTTTTCTAAAGCACATTCATATTGTCATCCCCAGTTTTAAAGATAATCTGAGGCAGATATGGACTGTATATTTCTGCTGCTGGATCAAAGAACAAAAAGATTATCAAAAAGATAATTCCATAATAGATTATCCTAGACACTTTCATTTCATTGACATGAATGTCACATGCCCCAAAACATTTCACATTTTGAATAAGCAGCTTCTGTTCTATTTTATTCTCTCATTCATGGTGTTCTAAATCATTTAGCAAAACCATGTGTCCATTTTGCTTATCCTACAAATCTGGAGTCTCAAAAAGAGGATGCAAGATTAATTTCCATGTTTCTTAGAGCATAGCTGAGAATAATCATGCTATCTTTTGACATGAAATGATAGAGTTTATGATTCTAAGAATGGTAGGAGTGTAAACCACAAAATAAAGATAATGGATTTCAAGAAGGCAGACTTTAGCAAACTCAGAAAGTTGGTAGGTAAAATCCCATGGGAAGCAAATCTAAGAGGAAAAACAGTTTGAGAGAGTTGGCAGTTTTCAAAGAGACATTATTAAGTACACATGAGCAACCTATCCCATTGCATAGGAAAGATAGGAAGTGTCAGGATTGCCTCCCCACTCTGAACTCTAGGGTACAGATGTGGGGACCCACATGAAAAAAAAGAAATAACTCTCAAGCTTATTTTACCAGCTTAGGTTATCTTTTTTCCCTCCAGAACACAAACTTCTCCTGTGTCTGGAACTAACTGCTGCCACCACCAAATTCAGTTATCCAAAAACTAGGACAAAGGGGAGTTTGGGACCCTTCTTTCTCTTTCCACTAAACCCCCAAACTTCTTCCTTCCCTGGGAAGCTTGAGAGAAAAAAAAATAAACCTCACCTGATCCTGCAAGATGTGCCCAATCCAAAACCAGGATCTTACACAATGGAAAACAAGCAGTCAAATTCTTAAAAGAGAGATTTTAATTAAAGAAAAAGAAAGGAATAAATCCCTTATAGAAAATCAGTAGAACAGTACTACAATAATCAATAAAGAGTTAAAGACAACTCCCTCCCCGAATTTCTCCTCCTGCTGAAGCTTTACAGTATTAGAGAAACATAGAGAGAAATTTTCACCCACTGGAGAATTTTCCAAGTGATAAACAGAAGGTAAACTTGTTACTGGATAGAAAGCTTATAGTTACAGGGAAAGAAGTAGGTGTGATTCATCCCATAGCCGAGTTGAATAGAGAGACACCCAGAGAGAAACTGAAACTTAAAATCCTCCGTCTCCTGAGGAATTTCTCATTGGTCAGTTGTCCACCTCTCAGGTTACCTTTAGCTTAACCCCTTATAGGTAAGCACTAATTCTAGGCTACTTTATACTTATGACAGGAAGTACGGTAAGATATCACCCTGGCTTAACCAGGAGATCTTCAATTATCTGAAACTCAAAAAAGAATCCTACAAGAAGTGGAAACAAGGTCAAATTACAAAGGAAGAATATAAAAAAACAACAACAAAAGCATGTGGGGACAAAATCAGAAAGACCAAGGCACAAAACAAAATTTAACTAGCTAGAGACAAAGGATAACAAGAACACATTCTACAAATACATTAGAAGCTAAAGAAAGACCAAGGGTAGACCCATTACTTAATGAGGGGAGAAAGACAATAACAGAAAAAGTGTAAATGGCAGATGTGCTAAATGATGTTTTGATTTCAGTTTTCACCCAGAGAGGTTAGCAGCAATTGGATGTCTAACATAGGCAATACCCGTGAAAATGAGGTATGATCTGAGGCTAAAATAGAGAAAGAACAAGTTAAAAATTAGACAGGTTAGATGTCTTCAACTCATCAGGGCCCAATGAAATACATCTTAGACTACTCAAGAGGTGGACTGAGGAGATATCTGAGCCATTAATGATTATCTTCAAAAACTCATGGAAGATGGGAGTGATCTAGTTATTATCTAGTCCTGCCTTGAGTGCAGGGGACTGGAATAGATGACCTCTCAAGGTCCCTTCTGATTCTACATTTCCACACTTCTATGATTCTATAATTGGCTGAATTCATCCATGATGGCAAAAACTCCAATGAAGAGTCAGGACAAAAAGCAACCTATTTTTAACAGAAGCCAGAGGTGGCCAATGCAAGATAAATATTGAATATTACTGGTTTGTAGTCAGGATGGTTGAAGGATGTATTGATTCAGAGCACCAACTTAAGCAACAGTTGGGGCTTTTCAAGAATCAGTTGACAAAACTACAACACTGCCTCCTTGTCCCCAAGCAGTACCCCCCAAGGATTCTGATAACAAGTCCTGGACTCCTATTGGTAAAACCTTCAAGTAAGCCTTCCTAGCACAATGAGATCTAACTTACCCTTCCCTCCCACAGCAGTAGAGATGCTGGCTTGGTATTTCAGAGTGAAGATCTGAGGAAAATTAATATAATGTTTCCTTTCAAACAGCATGTAGGTCTACTCTTGCGAATAGCTGCCAAAAAATATTATGGACCCAAACATCTTCAGGGATCATTCTAAATCTACACAGGACCAGACTGAGTGCTACCTTTGTTCAGCTATTCAGGGACAGAAGCTTGTGCAGCTGTTCAAGGACAGCACACAATGGCAATCCCTTGTTCCTTGTATTCTTAGTAATGTAGAGATTGACTGCTCCTGTTCTCCTTCCCACCACTACCAAGAAGGTAGTTAAAAGGGATTGGAGATAGGATGACAAGGCCATGGCTACGTGTTTTTCCAGCATCAGCCTGCACAGAGGGGCTGGCATGCTAGAGGAAACATTCTGAACCAGCCCTCTGCTCCTATAAACACAAAACAGCACTGGAGCAGACTGCACCTGACTGAAACACAATGTCCTTGATGTTCCTTCTTGTGCAGGACTTGTGACTACATGCCGCAATTTAGCACATAATGTTCTGAATGCTAAAGCTGGCATTAGGGCTTTTATGTTACTGGTTTTACAAATATATTTTTTCTTGAGCAATTACTGACTTCACATCTGACGAAGCTGCAGAAAATTAGTTATTTCATCTAGGGTCAGAAATAATTTTTGATTCTGGCGTGTACTTCAAAGTAATTTTTAGAATATGAAACCGAAGAGAGATCTTGTGCTAAAATGCCCAATTTTGATCTTCAACCTCAGAAACATGGAAAGCATGCAGATTTAAACACTTATAGAGCATGACAGAATCCTATGGCTCATCAATTAAGTGTTCCAGTCCAACAAAACTCAATTTTAAGTAACTTTTCATACACTTATTCATATGTCAATCTGGTTTAGAATTGTGTCCCCAGTATTTTTGAATGCATACATTTAGCTCTAGTATTTTTTACCGAAAAAAAAAAAAATTGACCTGATAAAGAAACTGCCACCCCCAAAACATTATTGTCCTATGTCTGATCCAATCCAAAGCCCACTACATCTCAGTAGAAGTCTTTCCATAGACTTTAAGGGGCTTTACCCTAAAGAATAAATATGTTTTGACTAGTAATCAGAATTTTAAATATTTTTTTAATTTACTAGAATATACAGGTTGTGTCAGAAATTCTGTAAAATTTACCAGGTCTTAAAAATATAAATAGCACAAACACAAGCCCATATTTAAAGTATCTGGATAGTTGGTTTTATCCACCCATAAGGAATCCTATTACCTTCAAGAAACAGTCTGTTGTAAAGCATTATATCTAATCAAAGTTTCTTGAGACATTTCATTAATAGTTTTCAGTCTACAAACCAGTGCATCAGAGATGGCACACAATGAAGTTTCTGAAATCCATTCAAGTACGATAGGAACCTTTTCTGATTTCCATTGTCTTATAATACATAAAATTGAACATGAAAAATAAAAGAATGCAAAAATTTGTCAGAAACAGTACAACAATGTTCAGGAGAGATACTTAAGAGAAGCACTGGATCAAGTAGAGCACTGGTTCTCAACCAGAGGTCTGGGGGACTCTGGAGGGGGCTCAAATAGGTTTTAGGGGGTCCACGAAGCATGATTGGCATTAGACTCGCTGAGCCCAGGACAGAAAGTCAAAGCCCTATCACACAGGACTGCAACTCAAGGCCCCAAGTAAAGCTGAAGCCTAAGCAACTTAGCTTTGTGGGACTCACTGTGGTGTGGGGCCCTGGGCAATTGCCCTGCTTGCTACCCCCTAATGCTGGTCCTGGCTTTTATATGCAGAAAAAATGTTGTTGTGGAACAGCTGTGCCGTGGAGTTTTTATAGCATGCTGGGATGGGGGGGAGGCTCAGAAAGAAAAAGTTTGAGAGCCCCTGAAGAATTCTCATTGTGTTCCACCCATAACTCTCAAAACACCAAGATTAAAATGAAGGTTGTAATGGATGACAAAGAACAAAGATGAGAGACATGAAAAATTATTCACTGAGGAAACTTTAGTGTGTAGGATTCATTCCTTTAGATCAAATAATTATTTGTATAACCTCTCATGATTCTTGAGGGGTGTCAGATTTGTACTGAACACAGGTAGTTTTGGGATTAAAATGAGTGACGTTTGAGAGGTATGGTTCCAACTGTGCATTCACTGTTTTGTATATATTTTCCCAAGAGCTCAGTAATTATTTTTAATTTCAATATGCTTGAGATTAAAAGCCAAACAACAAGATCTGTAACATGAGTTAGAGTCTGATCCTGCAAACAGTAAAGAATAGATCCTCAGCTTGTGTAAATTGTCATATAGCTACACTGATTTCACCAGCTGACTGTCAGCCCTGAATGCAGTGCTTATTACTTGAGTTGTCCCATTCGCTGCAATGGGACTACTTGTAATAACTGTGCCCAGTGCTAAGTGCACGACTGATCCCTTTACAGACTTGCACCAGCACACAAAAGTAAACAGCTAGCTAGCTTTGACAAATAATCGTGAACCAAATTTCATCTTTGGAGGGAAGCATGACTCCCATACAAGTCAAATCTAGTAGCTTTCCATGAACCATTACAATAAAAGCAATACAGAGAAAAATCTCAACCCAATGCTTAATTACACTGAAAATCTTAAAAATAATTCAGGGCATATCCAGCTCTGACTTATTTAAATCCCATAAGGTGAAGAAAGGAAACTATTTTACAATACTTCCAGAGGCAATTACATTGGGTATATTTATAGTTGAAATAGGTACTAATATAACCTATGATCATCCATAGAGAAAGAAGTGATAGTGTACCATGGTCCAATATATGGACATTCTTCAATTTACAGAGATGCCCTCTAAAATCTAACACGCTAAAATGTGCAGTAATAGAGCATACCTGGCCAATATTTCAGCAATGATGATGGCAAAATGCTATTTTTCTATTACTTATGTAGCACAGCTTTTGTGACAATGGTGTGCTTTCACTGCTGAAAAGGAAAATTGTTTCCCCTAGGCTACTGTTGCTATTGGTGATATTGAAATCTCTGTGATATACTGACAAACAAGGAAGAATTTTGGTGAGTGAAAGAAGATTCAATATAACAGTTCAGCATTTCCTGAAAGATTGTCTTGTGGTTACGTCACTGGACTGGGATTCAGCAGATCTCTAGTCCATTAAGTGACTTGCCCATGCTTGAGAGGAATAATCTCTCTAGCCCAGATCCTTTAAAATATTTTAGGATCCTAACTTCCATTGAAGCTAGGGGCCTAAATACCTTTGAGGATGTGGATTACACTTTACCATGTGTAAAATGAGGTTAATAATACCTCTTTTCTCTGTCCACAGTTAGAAGATGCTATAAGTTTTACTGACTTGTAATGACACCTTAGAAGCCATTTTACCTTCAGGGATTGTTATTATACAGCTCATTTTGGCCATGATCCTCTCACCACTGGGTAGGGAAGGCTAAACTGGGGTCAACAAAGCCCTAATAATTTGGTGATTATTTTACTGTATGAAACAAAGATTATTTTGAATGCTCAACATTCACTTGTATCATTCCTTAAGGGTGACAAAAAACTAGTCAGAAAACTACAACTAAACCAATGTATGGTATTTTGCCTATGAAAATCAAGTGGATTTTTACCACTTTTAGAAGTCTTTACAGAGATTGAAGGGTTTTTCCAGATCTCCAGAAACGAGATATTTCATGCTACACCTCCTTTGTGGCTTGACATCTATTTATTTCCCTTTTGTTGTCCCTCTTCTCTTGGCTGGCACAGGCCTGGGAGGAGTTTATGAGCTGGCAACTGATATCTGGCACCTTGTCAGTGAAGAGAAATAAAAGTTCAGCGAGCTGGGGAGGGACATTACGGAACTCCCTCATGTGCCTGTCTACAGGTCACAATAGGTACTGCCCAAGCAGGATTTAAGGTGGCTAATATCCAGTACATTTAAAATCTTTGCTCAGAAGTACTAGATAGCACTGATCACTTTATTTGGGGTCAGGAAGCAATATTTTGTCATGGAAAACTGGCATGGCTGGGCTGAGCTTGGTAGTTTTCTAAAGAAATTTTCAGTGGGAATAGATCTTATAGATGTATTAGCTAGATTTATTAGCATGTGAGAGAATGCTGGTTCATATATTGAATGGAGTGATTGTTTCGGATATGTTACTGACTGGGCATAGGTAATGGTCTGTTCATGTTTGGTCACAACTTAAAAAGCAGTGTCCATATTGCAGTATTTGACAGAAGTTAGCCCAGCACAACAAAGCCAGCCTCAAACTGGGAATGACAGGCCTCAGTGGTGGCACAGGTTTGAGAACTCCCCCTTTTCACATGCCCATTCTTCTCCACATAAAAGGTGGGGAAACAGGGGTACCACCACCCTTGCTGGCTGTGACAAAGCTGGATATTATTTATTGTTTTAACAATTTGCTTTAAAGGAGTTGATTTTGAAAAAAGTATCGTAGCCAGTGACCTTAAATCCAAACACCTGTGTTCAGTGTATTTATTTGTGTGGGCTGCATAAGCCTGGAGTGGCACTTGACAACTATGTATCATTTAAAATACAGTGTAGCTGACAGGAAGAATAAAAGAGAAGTATGCCCACTGGAAGAAGCTTATTACTCACCATATAGTACAGCAGAAATTAACTCACTGCCAGCAATATGGTTTTGCTATGAAGAGTACTAGTGACTTGCCTAACATTTTTTTTTAATATGCCTCCAGGTGAAGCAAAGTTGGTATCTACTCCCTTGTTGTTCCTTTTAGACACAAACATTTAATATCCAGAAAGGCAAGTGACAAGCAGAATCCATTAGGAAGTCAGCCTTGGCTGCTAATGGCTTTAGTAAGGTAATTACTAAGAATTAGGATAACAGTTCCACTTTTCTACCATATATGATGAAATTTTCTAGATGCAAATCAATTTATCAAAAGAAATGTACAGTTTAGAGACCTGAAGACTAAATATAAAAAAAAAAATTGACTTTGTACACTTCATTATTTTGAGCATCAGAAAATGCACTGTATTATTGGTTTATTCTAAAACTGTGACTGATCATCTACTTTATTCCTGGATGAGTTATTAATGCTTATATTTTAAATGAATTAAGAAGTGCAACAGTAACAAGACATGTCTCATTATATATATATTTTAAATGAGCAAGAGTGTGTGTGTGTGTGTGTGTGTTTTCCCAAGGAACCAGCAAGAATATCTCAATCTGTTAAAATTGTTAAGCCTTAAAACAGACTTTCCTATACTCAGATTAGTCATAACTCTCAAACTTACTTAACCACAATTTATTCAATTTAACTGAATTTAAGCTAAACCAGACTCTTCATTAAATAATTATGATCATCAAAATGGGACAATGCACTAGGTTTCCATACAGATCTGGTTGATGGAATTTTCCAAAACAGATTTCAATTTAATCAAGAGGATTCCCAATCCCGTAGCTGTTGTGTGGGTAGCTGCCCAGGCACCAACCCAAAGCCACATTGACTTCAGTGGGAGTCCATGTGGACACCAGTGCCCAACAGGCAGAAGAGCTGCCTTCAGAGAGAAATCATGTTCTCCACATGGCAAAATATATGATCTACAGTAACTCCTCACTTAACGTTGTAGCTATGTTCCTGAAAAATGCGACTTTAAGTGAAACGATGTTAAGCTAATCCAATTTTCCCATTAGAATTAATGTAAATGCAGGGATTAGGTTCCAGGGACTTTTTTTTCCTAGACAAAAGGCATTATATACATTTTAAACAAGCAATTTAATACAGGTATATGTTTTAAACAATTTTAAAGAAACACTTTAATACTACAATCATCACTGCTGAGTATGAAGAAATGGGAGGTGCCCCCACCTTATCCCACACAGGCACAGTCCACGGGCACTGCAGACAGTGAGGCAAGCAAGGAGGCTCAAGGTACTGTAGGCTAGGAGAAGCACATTGTGCAGCAGCTGATTCCCCTACTGTGCAAGCACCAGGAGCAGGGGGTCTCAACCTCAGCCTGCCCACTCCACCCTTCCCCAAAGCCCTCATCCTTAATCCCCCTCTTCTTCTCTCCACCTCCTTCCCATTTACTCTACATGCTGTCGTTCCTCCCTCTCTCCCCTGCCTCCTGCCCACAGCAGTCAGCTGGTTTGTGGTGTTCAGGAGGCAGGGGAAAGAGAGGGAGCCTGTGCACCATGTCCTTGCTCCTATCCCTCCCTAACGACTCTTGAATGCTGCAAACCAGCTGATTGTCGTGGGCAGAGGAAAGCGCTGATCTGCGGGGTCCGCTGGTGCATGGGAGGCACTGGACGGGGGGCATGGGGAGCTGCCAGCTGTGGACAAAGCAGGCAGCCAAACGACGTTATAGTGGAACAATGCACAACTTTAAACGAGCATGTTCTGTAATAGAGCAGGGATGTAAGATCAAAACAACTGTAAGCAATAGGACGTTAAGTGGGGAGTTACTGTATTTCAAGAAGACTATAGAGCTATGTTATGAAAGAATGTGATTTGGATATGCTCCCTCATCAGTGACAGTGTTATGAGTACAGGAATTTGGATATGTGCCCTGGAGGCAGGGGTTGGGAACAGAGCATGGCTGTGTGCAGCAGTTCACCACAGTAAATCTCATTTACTACTTTGTTACTTAATGAACCCCAACGTCATTGAAAGACCACTACCATTAGGAAGTAATGCAAATTTTTCTTTGGTTAATGGGGAATGGACGGTATGCCTCTGCACATTCTGTCCATGATCATATTAAAAAAAAACAATATCACATTCATATTATCTTCTATTGTTGGCAGTGTACAATTTGGGGAACAAGGATGAAGAAAAACTCTGGATCTTCCTACTAACATTAGAATTACCTTTTCAAAAGAGGTCATCTCCAAAATTAAATCTTGGGTAGGGATAATATCTCCCTTTGTGTTTGTTCAGTGCCTATGCTTGATGGGGCCCCTAATCCTATCTGGGATCTTTGTGCATTACTGCAATACAAATTAATAACACTACATGAATACTTCAGAAGTACTGCAAGTCTCTTAGTTTCACTGCTCTCATTTTCAGTAGGTCTCCAAGTGCTGAACAGTCACAAATCAACACTGTGAGATCTGCAGAAGTAGCACAAGAGAACAACAGTAAAAGAAAGAAGAATTTGTATTTCAGTGGTTACAATATCTGGGGTTACTCAAAAAAAAATACTTGGAAAGGGAAAACCAATTCATGGTGCAAGAGAAAACACTGCTTGTTCCCAATGCAATGAAGAAATTAAAATACTATGACTATGAAAAATAACTCCAATAAACATCAGCCGCTGTCACAATCTACCAGATACTAGTCACACAAATTAAAGCTGAACTGGAGAAAGTTTAACTAGGGCATCCAATTATTTTAAGTTTTCATGTTGTTTTTTAAAGGTAAGGAAAGAAAACTTGTAGGGTGACCAAATGTCCCAATTTTATAGGGACAGTCCTGATTTTTGGGTCTTTTTCTTTATATAGGCCCCTATTACCTCCCACCCTCTGTCCCGATTTTTCACACTTGCTGTCTCATTACCCTAAAAACATGTAACAATCCTTCCTGGGACTAGCTGCTTCCATTTTTCTTTTTCTATTTTCTCCACCTCCACTTTGGAAATGTAATTCCATGTGGGATGGCATGGGAGTTATGTGAACCCTTCCAAAATGAAAGCCACAGTTTCTCTTTCCCACCATAAAACCTGGAAGAGTTTGTGGTGTTTTCCCTATGTTCTTCCATTTTGTGGATGGGGTTTGCCTCCTTGTAGAGTGACTCACAGGTGTGTGGTATTCACAAAAGGCAAAGGCTACCTTTTACAGGATTCCCCCTTGTGGGAGGCAGAGAGGGCATGAAAAAGCAATACAGCCCAGAGAGTATTACCTTTCCTTGAGAATCTCTGTGGGTCTGGTGGAGAGGTGATGTGTCCTCTCCTCAAGACTTGGCTGACTCAGTCTCTGCCCACACCCACTGTATGGATCCCAGGCTTGCAGAACCCATTGTGAAGTCCAAAGAAGAGACAGACCAATCATTTTACAATTAGAGTATGCAAGATGAATGCAAATAGTGGGAGACACTTTTCACACAGATCTTGGAGATGTGTTGCAAACTTTGTGCCTCATCATAACACACATCAATTTGGTTTTACATATTTTCAGAAAATAAAGCACTTGATACCACCTGTTATATGTTACAGAACATAAAGACAGAATAAAGGTTTACAAGTTTAAATCTAAGAAAACCCTATGGCTACACTCAAATTTCTGACTCCATTTAGTATTTCCATCAAAAAAGTAATAATGTAAAATTATAGCAAATGTAGGAAAAATACAATTCAACTGGAAATTAATAGGACCAAACATGTCAATAGTCTGGAAGTTACATGATGGAATATAATGCCCATCAGTACATGAATAAATATAATCAGACTTGACTCAAGTTTAGAGTCACATTCAAATTCTATCAAAGCAAATGTGCAGCAAAATTTTAATTATTCTAATTCAGCATATATAGGCGCATAGATGGCCACCAGGTGAACCACATTAAATTGAAAGATTGAGTTTGAATAAGTATTCTAAAATATCAGAGATGAGAGTGTCCTGTGAAAGAGCATGTATGAGAGTAGCTCATACCATTTTCAGATGATGACAAAGACAATGATGAAAAGGCGCGTTCTAGGTCAAGCAGTGGAGCAGCAGAGCAAGGTGTCAGTCATTGAAACATAGTTCTAAACGTACTTGGTACCATAGATGAAGATGGTCTTGATACCATTGATGTTAGAGTCAAAGAAATCAATTGAAACTCATGCTCTTGCCTGACCTGCAGGTCCCCTGGTACCATATATGTTGTCAGTACTGTACAGTGCAGTGAGGCAAAAAGTGGAGCTGAAGGGTCAGCAGTGCTGTTATTATCAGTATTGCTATAATCAGTATCAGAGTAGCAGTTCCAACGAGTGCCAAGGAAATTATACTGGAGGTTGATGATATAGAGAGTTAAGCAGAGGTGACTGCAGTTTCCTTAGATCTCAAATGTTATGGGGAAGCCATCCTATCAAAGAACATCATAGCTAGGGATCTACCTCTAACTTTCTCCAAGTTACGTGCCTTTTAGGTGCAAAGTTTCTTATTAGACTTGGTTGAGGTTGGAGCTGAGGTTTTGACTGATTTGACTTGGGAGCTAGTAACTCTTGTGCTGATAGGAGCACTCCTGCAGACAGGCATGCCATGCACAAGCAGTGAGACACACCAGGATCTGATGCCAGTCTCATAGATCTGTCCATTAAAAATATTTGAAGGTGGGCTGCCCTGGATTTCAACATCCTTTATGAAAAGGACACACATATCACACGTTTTACCAGGGAAGTGTAATTTCCCAAACTAAATGAGCATCTTGTGTCTCCATCATTAATAAACATAGCAGCCTTTCATGAGGGAAAATATTTCAATCTGTGGAATTTGGGATTCACTATCTCTATACCCTGATACCAAGAAATAACAAATATAAAATTTTCCTCATCAAAAGGAAACACCTCTCTTTTCCTGCCTGATCCAGGCCGGTGAGGAGTATGTAAGGTGGTAATAGCTAACTGGCATCTTGTGAGGGGAAAGAAATAAAAGGCCAGCGATCATGTGGAGAGGCCTCATGGACCTCTCTCATGAGCTTGTTTACAGGTCACAATATATGATGCCCAAGAAGAATACATTTAAGATCTGAGCTCAGAAGTACTGAATAGTACTTATCTCTTCATTTGGGGGGTCAGGAACAGTCACACAACAGGTCTCATATATATTTTCTTCCTGTTTTTCAAAAGGAAGCCTATTAAAAAGCTTTTTCCAATGGACAAATAACTAACCTTAATATCTCTCACACTAACTACTAACTGGGGTGGACTATACACAAGAAAAACAAAAAGACAGCACTATATAAAGAATGGTCAGCAAGCAGCTCCATCTTGAAACTAGAAGTGCTACGTCACCTTTTATGAGGGGCATGAAGACACTCAGGACACATGCATAGCCACAATGGACACTGCTCGCCAAAAGACTTTGATCTCAGGTGCATTCATACCATAAATGGAATACGTATAGATGGACAGTCACTCAAAAGAGAACCTTAGCCTTGACTTTGTAATGTTTTCTGAAAAGTTTTGAAAAGACCAGAAGTCTATCCGTACTTCAAAACATAATTAAATCTGGAGCAGGAAAAGTACTATACAGTTTGCCCTGATATCCCACATTATATTAAGCACAGATGTTGTAGTAAGCTGTTTGACTTAATTTTGAACTCTAATGCTGTATGGCCTTTAAAAGGAAATTCTAAGCTTCTGGTTCACTTATTTAGGTTCATTAAAAAAATTGTTTCCCACCTTGGGGTTCACTCATGTACCAATAAAAAAAATGAAAGTCCTCAGTCATATTCATTACCCTTGGAAGGATTCTAGTGAATGGTCATTAAGATGATGAGAGCAGTGGAGCTGAATTGGGAGAACAGAGAGTAGGGAGAAAGAAAGGAAAGATTTTTCCCTCCTCCACAATAGGACTAAGGGGAAAAGGGAACCAAGAATAACATGTTTCAGTACTCGTTGGCC
This sequence comes from Dermatemys mawii, assembly GCA_007922305.1. Classification (NCBI taxonomy): domain Eukaryota; kingdom Metazoa; phylum Chordata; order Testudines; family Dermatemydidae; genus Dermatemys; species Dermatemys mawii. Next base: position 69,426,424 of record ML677341.1, read on the forward strand.
TGTGTAAAGATATATGGATGTGATTTTTTTCAGGTGGTCAATAGAATAACTCAGACTACTGACGTTTTGTGGTTTTTTAATTAAAAAAAAAACAAACAGGTTTTTGCCAGTTCTTTCTGCTCCAGTCATCTCACATATGCCACACAAACATAACTGATAAGCAGAAAGCTTTTTAAAAAGCTATAAACAATCTGGCAATGGGAAGAATCAGAAATTCTATCAAAATAAGAATAAGTAGGCAGGATAATTAGAGAAAAATATATATTGAATATAAATTCCATAGAATATTCTAGTAATGAAAGGTTGTTCAAATGTATTCACAACAGACAGGAGGAGAGGGAAATCTGATCTACTCTAACCAATAGTGGAGAAATTGAGATTGTTTACTAAAAAGTTATTTTTCTCTCTAAGGCTCTTTTATGCCTTACACTTATTAATAATTGAAAAAAACTAATTGTTTTGCACTCTCAAGGCCCTCACTTCACAGTGACAACGCTTCTGGCTAAGGAAATTTAGATGACGCTCCCTCATTAGGCTTGGTCAATCTTTTCCCTCCAGATAGCCACAGGGATTGTAACAGAACAATGCAAGGCAGGCTGGCTGGCTGCCTGTGGACTGACGGATCTGTCTCTGCAGTGCTCCCACTCCAAGACAGCCTAGTTACAGGGTTATTTTATTTCCAGTTTGACAAGAAGAGCAGCAAGTGAAGAGTTGACTGAGACAACAACAGGGAGAAATTTGAGTATTGTACATAGCTACCCAGAATATAGAAATGATTAACAATTGACTCAAGTTTAGGTTTGAACTCAGTTCTCTTATTCTTTTCTTCATTGTAGAAGCTGTGCATTATAGATACATATACAACTGAAGTAGTTGCTTGAGATTCGTATAATAATTGTGTGTGTGTGTGTGTGTGTGTGTGTGTGTGTAGGTTCTTTCATTACTCTCCTAACTGTAGTATCTGCATAACTTCCAGCAGTGCATTGAGCAATGTGAAAGATAAAAAAGCTGGGTATGTTTACTTCTGAGAAAAAAGCCTGAGGGAGGACTTGATAACAGTCTTCAAATATGTGTGACGGAGTCAGACCAGAAGGATATAGGAGAGTGCTGGAAGACAGGTATATTAGTCTCAGGATGTGCAGGTCCCTGTTCCCTGGATAGCCAAACAAAGGCTACTCCAGGCCAATCAAGACACCTGGGGCCAATTAAGAACCTTCTAGAAAGGAGTAGAAACAGCTAGCCTAATTGGGACACCTGAAGCCAATCAGGGACTGGCTGAAACCAGATAAAATCCTCCCAGTTAGTCAGGTGGCTGTGGGTGTCAGGAGCTGTGAGAGGAAGTTGTGCTGTGGGTGAGACTGAGTGGTGGACAACAAATCATACAGAAGGAAGGAAGCCCTGAGGTAAGGGTGAAGTGGGGTTTGAAGAAGCGGAGACTGCTGTGGGGAAGTAGCCCAGGGAATTGTATTGTGTTTTGTGCCTAAAAGGTCAGCCATCTTAGTTGATACTATTAGGGTCCCTGGGCTGGAGTCCGGAGTAGAGAGCGGGCCTGGGCTCCCCCACTTTTCCATCTTCCATACTGGCCTGTGATGAAGGTAACTCACTAGGCGGTGACTCTTGCCAATTATACTGAGAAAGGGAGGTCACTCTGGGGCCTAGATGAGTTTCTGAGGCCCCTCAATGTGCCAGAAAGCACAGGACCCATAAGTACAAACTTGGAGCTTTGTCACATATGTTAAGGGCTGTTATAAAGAAGGCAGTGATCAATTGTTTTCCAGTCCACTGAAGGTAGAACAAGAAGTTATGGGCTTAATCTGCAGCAAGGAAGATTTAGGTTAGATATTAGAGAAAGTTTTCTAACTATAAGAATAGTTAAGTTCTGGAAGAGGTTTTGAAGGGCAGTTGTGGAATTTCCATCATCAGAGGTTTTTAAAAACAGGTTGGATAAAAAGCTGTCAGGGATGGGCTACGTTTACTTGGTCCTGCCAAAGCGTGGGAGACTGGAATTGATGACTTCATTAAGCCCCTCCAGCCCTACATTTCTGTGGCTCTATGTGGCCACCATCTGTCACATGTGGTTTACTCTCTAATATTTTCTCCAGAGTAAAAATGTGTACAGTGGAGTTTTTGTTTTGGATTATCTTTATATAATACACACATACAGAGCTATGGTTTATGCTAGAGGAGGCAACGTCAAAGAAATTTACCTTGCATTTAGAATGGAAGGTAGTGAGGGTTGTGATGGCTCATAGTTCCCGTGGGAGTTCTTCCATAGTCTTGAACGGCCCCTGAAAAAGCACTGTCTCCTGCATCATTATTTGCTATATTTCATTGTCTAATCTGGTGTTTTGTTTTTTGTCCTAGGCTGAAGGCCTGGAATGATATCATGGCACTCTTTCAAAATTAATAAATGTTCTTCCACTCATTTCATTAGGAGTTTTACTTGGGTAGCCAGCCCTTGATTCCTGACTGACTTGATTCATGGTAAGTATGAAGAAAAAAGATCAAGCATGCTCCAACATGCAAGTTTGAGTAAAACATAACTACACTTACATTACTCAGCACATGACTGTGACCTTCACAAGGACTACAACTACAGCTGGAGATAGGGGTGTGATTCCCCACTTGAATCGACATACTCATGTTCGATCTCATCAAAAAATTAGAAGGGTCACTGTGGAAGCAAGAACTGCAGTGAGCAGCAGCATGGACTAGCCATCCCGAATACAAACCCACCTGAATCCTGGGCATATATGCTTGGGGCAGCTAGCCGATGTTGCCACAAGCCACTGTCTATGCTACTGTGACTACACTACTGCGTTTAGCATGCTAGCTCAATGACCACTAATGTGAGTTTGTCTACTCAAGGCGGGAATCACACCCCCAGCTCCATCTGTAGGTGAAGCAAAGGTCAGAAGGTTCAGGAGTTTGAGTTAGGAAAATGTCAAAAGTTCACACCAATTTTTGTTTTATCTACACACCCATCCCCAGCTGCGACAGACATATTAGAAACACAGAATGATAGTATACTTTCACTGCTTGAATATGCCTGCTGTAAACCAACCTGTTTTAATACTGGTTTAATAATCAGAACAAACGTATGGATCTGGTCATAAGTATACTTATGCAGATGGAATCATGAGGAACTGGTACACAGTTCAGCTCCCAACTGAAGACTTCATTTACGTCAGAGATAAGAATATAAGGCATTGACAGAAGGATTTCACCTTATGGGTTTTACTAGAAGAGCTAGGTAATAAATTATTGTATCAAATATCAATGTATCACCCAAAAGATACTGAAGATTCTTTTAACACTCAAAAATGCGGGATTTACAGATCTAACAGAAGTAACTTCTTAATTAAAACCAAATGAAAAATACTGCGAAATGCTTCTGCAAAGGCTTAATATATTGCCTTAGGAAAGAATTGAATCTTGCAGTTCCAAATGAGCTATCCCTTCTTCACCTACGAGATCAGATCTCCATTTAGATTTTCTTCGGGGATCTTGCAGGATCTTACTAGACTGAGCTTTCCCTGACATTCTTCTTTGTAAAATTAGATTTAATATTGACCTTAAAAATAATAATATCTTGCTTTGCCAAAAAGATGTCCTTACCAAATTGGAGGATCTGAAGGCAATAATAATTAAAAATTATGAATTTCCAATTGTTAACTATTACAGTCACAAACATTCAAAGATGCCTCACTTTCTCTAATCCTATGGGCTAGTCTGTGCCTCTGCTTTACATGGCTGTACACAAGCAGGAGTCTGGGTATGAAGCTCATATAAAGAAAGTCCAGGAGTATCTCTTTCCAGCTATCTTTAGAAAGGGCTCTTAAAAGGGATGTCACGAGATGTTTGGAGAGGCATTGCCACTCTCTGACAAATGTCGCCTGCCTCAGGTAGTGTCTCTCCATCGTGCCCATCACAATCCACTACTATCAAGCACAGGTTAGCCCTTTGAAATTAGTGGCTTCTGTGTGAAAGTAGGGAGAAGGAGATTTTGAGAGTTCTTGGATTTATATGGGCACATATATATTTATAAGTTCATTCTTGAGACTAAATTGTGAAGGGAAGGCACACAGCATTTACAGTTAGCATGCCCTGATTGAGGGATTAAAAGATCATGGTGTATTGCTATCAGATGTGGGGTAGAGGAAGTGGGCTACCAGATTAGGCCTAAAGAAAAAAGAGCCTGGATTGGGCCTTTCCCTCTTTTCCTCATCTAGTAGGGAGATTTGGGTTAAGGACTTTGTATGTTCATTACCTTCAAAAATATTCAGATTCTATCTGGGACGAGGAATGGTTCAGCTGTTTTTTATTTTATATATAATTTTATTTTATTGTTTGAATGCATTTAATGACTGCATAAACAATTTAAAATGTTAATGGTAGACAAGAGCCCAAATAGTCAGGGCATGTGTCAAGCTAATCTTTTCTTTACAGGAGTGTTTGAGGAAGGAGATCTTATTTAAAAGGTTCCATTGGGTGTTATTGATCTTTTTATATGCTTAATTGTGCTTTTAAAACTGTTAAAGATGCCTAGGGCTTAGGGTAAGGTCATTTGTTCTGTATTATAAATCTAAATTAAAAAACACAAAACAACTGGAGATAAATGTAGAAATATAGCCCTCATAAAATCTCCATATAGTCCTCAGGTTAAAAGGAAGTGTACCATACTATAGCTTCATATAGTTTAGTTACTACAGCAAATAAAACTATACAATAATCTGTATTAAAGAAAAATACTGATTATAATCAACCTATAACATTACAGTTTAGCTTACATAAAACAAACATCCTAAGCAAAGTTAAAGCAAGTACAGTATTCAGGTTAAAAGCATTGAACAAGAAGTTTTCAGAAATTCATTATCCAACTAACTAATTTTATATTTCTTCTCTCTAATTTCAAGTACTCAAGACATGCTAAGCATCATTGCAGTTGTACACAATAAATATCTGATTAGAAAGAATTTGAGTATGGCAGGGATCAAACATTTATGAACACTAATAACTGAAAAATACCATTAAAGTACATATTTTTTGCTGAGCTTGAATAGACTTGCTATATTCATGAATACATGTATGCACTTGGTTAAATAAAGCATGTCCTTTTTTCAAAACTGAATACATAAACTTGTCCTTAGTCTCAGAGGAGGAGAAAGAGAGAATTGTGATTGCCATAAAGTATCCATTTTTTAAAAAATTGTCACTGGACTAACATTCTCATTCTTTGTTTGGTGCTACGAGACTTTTGTCCAGTGATGTATAAAAATGGTTACACATTTCTTTTTAATCAGTCTATGGAAAAAATTCCATCTGTCTAATACTAATCAATTATCGTTATCTAAAAAAAGATAATTTAACAGCAACAAATTCTCTCTTTCAGATTTTCCTGAAAGAAAGGGTACTCAGAAGATTTTAATAGACTCTTGTGTTTGATTAAGGCAGATTTGTCAGAGGAAAAAGACATGCTGGAGAAGCCAGCAACAATCACCATCACCAAGTCTGTCACATATAGTCTATCTACCCATCTTAAATTCCTGCTGATGATAGTCCCATAATCCTGTAAACAGGGGATTAAATATCTATTTAACTTTCATACCTCAGAAACCCCTTTCACCTCTATCTTCATAGAACAATCTGCATTTCACTTACAGTAGCAGGGTGAGTCATTAAAAGAACAGAGGTCTGATTTTTCCCTGGTTATTCCAAATAACTGACATTGTTAAGTAGGAAAAAATAACCAATAAAATTTTTATCATAAGATGTTTTCTGTATTTAAAGTGGAGCTGACTGTTGTTACTGATTATCCTAAAACCTTCTAGTTTAGGAAAAAGTTAATTAGGGCCTCAAAGAATACTTTCCTGTGGAATATTTTCCTTTTTATGACTTGCTAATCAGGTACTAGTATTTTGTTAAAGATCTGTTATTTTAAGAGGGGGGTATTGAGGGTTCAAAAGCATGGGTTCTGTTCATCTCACAGGTGCCAGGAAGTGTCTAAGGGTGGAGAGGTCTTTCTCGTGCCATGGAGAGAAGAAGTCACCCACAAGGGAAGGCAGGAAGTGTTTGCATTAGTGTCTATCATTAAGGTTTTGTTAGGTGAGAGGAGTGGTAAGTTGCAGTTGTGGTACCCAACAGAGTAAAAACTGTCCAAGGGACAAGCTGAATCAGAATATCCCACTGTTACCAACTCTCGTGATTTTGTCACGTTTGTGATATTTGGAATTTTTCTTAGAGCCTCAGCTGCTGAAATCACAAGAAAGCATAAGAATCTCAGCTTTCATTTAATAACATTTAAGTTTCTAGATGTCATGGTTGTGGAGAAAACCTTAAAACAAAGCCAGGAAACAAATAAAAAGAACTAACAAATACCTTTTAAAAATTAGGATTTTTAAACCAATGTTATGAGGTTTGAGACCTGACTCATGATATTTTGAGTGCTTGGAGGTTTTCTGTAAATTGGAGATGGGAATTTTTTGATAAAATGTTATTTTGTTGGACAATGCGGATTCAAAAACAAAACTTCTCATGGAAATGTAAGCTTTAATTAAAATTTAGTTAGGAAAGGTCTCAGGTCCAGGACAGAATTTCTGGTCAGAGACAGAGAGAGAATGCCAAAAAAAGGCAAAAGCACAGTGCTTCAGGCTCTCGACTGGGATGCCAGATAGAGCAGGGACTTAAATTGGAGTGTCTCACATCCCAGGTGAGTGCACTAACCACTAGGATACTGGCTATTCTGGGGGTGGGCTTGCAAATCTCTCTGACTGTTTTTTCTACACAAAAATTCAAAAGGTCTCAGTTTTGTTCCAATACATAATGAAAATAAATGTCAGACTCTTATACAGCAGTTCAGACTAGATGATCGCAGTGGACCCGTCTGTTGTTGGAATTTATTATTTATTTTTATTAAATGGAATTCTTGTTTTCTTGCCAGACCTAGTTTTCAATATGGATTTCTGTCACCCATACTACTAATGCCCCTTGCAAGCATCAAACAGTTCTATCGGCCTTCATCTGCACTGGCTAGCTGTAGGCCTTTCCATTTGATGGGGAAGGTTTTGGGCTCTTCCATTGTCAGAGGGCCTGCACTTTGTATTACAGTTAGCATAACCAAAGGCTGAATCTAGCCCTGTCTGTGGATATATTAGGCTTCCTTTTAAATATATCAAGAAATAGAAAGATATCAATAGACTGGTGCAGTAAACTGTGTGACAGCGAGAGAAGACACCTGTATCCTTATAATAAAATATACATCTGTCTGACTGACCATTAAGGTTATTTCTCGTGCTGCACCATTTTAGATGTGCCATACACTAAATCAAAAGCTCATCACCTGCAGTTATAAAAAGATATTTTTGTGTTTCATATCAACTGGTGACCAAATGGCCCTGTTAACAATTTCTGTAAACTCATCAAAGTGTGAGTTTCCTTAACAAAGACATAAATTACATGCCATTAGTTTTCATCAAGTGGCATTTAACTCAGTCTCTCATTCTGTTACAACTGTTGGCAGAAACTGACAGAATTTCATTTTCTTACCATTGCTATGAGTTGAGAACAACAAATTCTTAAATTAGTTCTAAAGTAGAAAAACATAACAAAACATTGGACACGTAAATGTATCAATATTGCATCCTGTAGTGTGATGGACCTTCAGCTACAGTAGCTATGATACTTCTGAGTGATAGGGTGATGTGCAACTTCAAAACTAACAGTATTCTAAATACTGTTGTTCTTTTAAATCTTGGAGTTGTTTGACTCATGCCATTTTTCCTTTAGCAGTCAGTATATTTTTATTATTCAATATAGACAGTTTGTTATATATTAGTTATATTCCTACAGTCCAATATACTTAACTAAACCAAAATGTTTTTTTAAGATATGTACTTCTATAAAAGCTAGTAAAGTGAAAGACATTTTAAACCATAAAAGATTTTAAATTATGTATATCAGCAGAGGCAGATATATGTCTAAAACAAAATAAGCTTATAAAAATGCATTCTATAATACTCAACTACAGTAAGACTTTATAATAAGCACTTCCAATTAACAGGGAATATAGATTATTTATCAGAAAGATTTTCCCAATACATTTATATTTTCAAGTGTTGTTCTCTTTTTGGTCAGTACAAAGTAAAACAATTTTTAGTTAAACTGAAAGTGTTCCTGATGTAAGAATTTGTGTATGAAATTATTTACAATTATACTACGAGCTCAAGCAGGGTGGTGAAGGTAGCTGCTTTTTTAAAACTTAAAACACAATACACTGTTTCAGTTATATGGTTAAACTAAACTATCAGTATCAGATACTTTGATCTAATATGCATAGAATAGCTGCAAGACAAAAATAATTGCATGTTCAGTACACTTTTGAGATAGAGAGCAGCTGTACATATTAAGATTGGGTTCTACTTGTTACTTAAAGCAAGGATTCAACCTCTCTGTTTTGTATGAAAAATACAGTGTAATTTACAGCACAGTCCATGAGTAAAGATTCAGTTCCCTAAGGATTTTCAAATGAATTGTTATTTAGTTTATGAGTTAATAGAATTTGATTTAAAAATGGGACCCTTAATAAATGTCTTGTATCTGACTTTTTTTTTAACTCCATTTACTATAAAGTGTCTGGCTTCCTATCTTTTAAACTTTTCATATTATTACAACTTTTTGCCAGCTGTCATTAAGGGCTGGTCTTCACTAGCACGGGAGATCGACTGTAGATACGCAATTTCAGCTATGTTAATAACGTAGCTGAAATCGGCTTATCTACAGCCGACTTACCTGCCGTCCTCACGGCAGTGGCGGTCAGCGGCGCGCTCCCCCGTTGACTCCAGCTTGCGCCTTTTGGCGAGCTGGAGTTAGGGAGTTGACAGGGGCGCTGCTGGCAATCGATCTCTCCCGGCTCTAGTGAAGACAAGCCCTAAATGTACATTTGACTGAATTAGGTTGTGATAAAGAAAGTTATTAATGATTGTTTGTTCATATCCTTTACATTATATTAATAATATTCCCCTATTCAAAATGTCTTCACTGTATAATGTTAAACCTTAATCAGAGTCTCAGAAACATAGGCAAATATTTAGAATTGATATGTATTTCTGGGGGAAGCATGAACTCATAATTAGGGTCTGGCAAGGGAGAATAATGTGCTGCCTGTAATGTGATTCCTTATCAGTTAGAAGCAGAAGGAAGTTCCTTGTGATAACAGAGTCCATGACTATCAGTGAAAATGTGCTCTGCAGGCACTGGTGTACATTTAAGAAGCATCCCATATCTTGGCATTTCCCTGCTTCTTAGGTTTTGCATTGGGAGGGAGAGCGATCTCACACTTAACCAACCTCAATTCCTTTTAAATATTTTGTTTATGGAATAACATTATATATAAACAAACCTCTCTACAGTATATTTAAAACAGAATAAAGAATTACTATATTGCAATAGTAGAAATAAGAAATTTGCCTTCCCTTCACCATCTTTATTGAGGCAAATTTATCATTCTAATTCAATTTATTTTCACTTACCCTAAAGATCATATTGTGAAACCAGGGTATTTCAATGCAAACAGAAATTGTAAATCTAAAATGTATTTTCCACAAATATTATACCAGTGCTTCATGCAATTATGTAAAAAGAATCCAGGCTTATTAAAAACAAAATCCAGGAAAAGCTAATGTATTTTAAGCATAGTGGTAGGGTTTTGAGAGATCTCTTGTAAAGCTGCATGAAAATTGTCAGACATAGGTTTGTCCTTTCACAAGCAAACTCCCCGCCACTCCAGTCGAACCTAGATGTTGCACTAGTATTTAGTTGGGAAAAATAATCAAGTACAAATATTGCCAATTTCTGCTTTATTAAAATAATGGAACATTACCAAGCTATATTCTGTTTTCTCAAGAAAACTTTTCCAAGTACAAAACTGAAATCTTGCTCAACTGATTTAGCACCCAGTGTCTCTAGCTTCATAAGAAATTGTTTGTGTTCTTACCTGAAAGTTCATTCTCTTCAATTGATCCAATGGAAAAATTAGCTGGACTGATTGAAGGACTGGAAGTAAAGCTTGCATATCCAATAGATGAGTTGATTTCAAAATAATCGTGGCTCTGATTTAGTCGGTGAAATTCCAGAGAAGATACTATTGATGTTCTCTGTTTGGGCTGAAAAAATAGACTTCAAAGTGTAACTAATGTAACTAGATTATTTCCCCCATTTTCATTCTCTGACATTCACCCCACGTAATTGGAGTTCATCTCTTTCTAAAAATTTTATTTAGCCAAAGACAAGACAAGCTGTGGTGACTTAGATCCAACTTTTTCTCCAAATTCTGAACAACAATTTTGCATACTTGTCACCTTAATCACAGAATACATTTTTGCTTAGGAAGATAACATGCTTCTACAGGTTTACCTATATTAATAGTAATCCTTTTTTAAAACACAGAGGTGCACTCCCTTCAGCAGCTAGATAGCTGGCTCTGAACTTTTGCTCCACTCAATATATATCTTGCAAAACATTTAGATCTATCTCACTGATCTCTAGAAAGTAGCAAACCAGTAATAATAGTTAATAAATTCCACTCAGCATGGTCAGGCAGCCCCTCTGATGTTTATTAATACAGACAAGGCTCTTAAGTTTGATTGCAGACAAAGCTGATCTTAATTAGTCAAAGACTCTGAAGGATCTAAAAGCTTATTGTGATGAGACAAGGCCAGATGGCTATAGAAAAGTGCTGAAGAATAGATATGTTAGTCTCAGGCTAAACAAATCCCTGGTACCACTGGAACCTTCTAGAAATCAATAGAAACAGCTAGCCTGATTGGGACACCTGAAGACAATCAGGGACTGGCTGAAACCAATTAAAAGCCTCCCAGTTAGTCAGGTGGGGGTGGATGTCAGGAGCTGTGGGAAGAAGTTGTGCTGTTGGTGAGACTGAGTGGTAGACATATCATGCGCAAGGAAGGAGGCCCTGAGGTAAGGGTGAAGTGGAGTTTGAAGAAGTGGGGACTGCTGTGGGGAAGTAGCCCAGGGAATTGTATTATGTTTTGTGGCTAAAAGGTCAGCCATCTTAGCTGATACTATTAGGGTCCCTGGGCTGGAGCCCGGAGTAGAGAGCGGGCCTGGGCTCCCCCATTTCTGCCTCCCCTAATTAATCACTGAGATTGGGAGACAACAGAGACTGTGCCAGGAAGAATAGCTTCTCCTCACTGGCTTATGATGAAAATGGCTCAATAAACTGTGACCTTGTCTCTAGAGAGAAAAGGGCTATGTGGAGGGTCACAGTGAGCCTCTGAGGCTAGTGAAATCCACCAGGAAACGCAGAATCCATGAAAATAAAGACAGAGGTTTGTCACAACTGGTGTGAGAAGTGGAATCATCATACACAGCGTGGCAGAAGAAAGAGGGTTTTTTGGTTTTTTTTTAAAAAAGAGTGCACTGGGGTTTTGGATTTTTTTTTTTGGTTGGTTGTCTATCTGTTTTGTGCCACAATGGAGGAGGTGATAAGAGCTCTGGTACAAGCCACGGCAGCCCAGAAGGAGGCCACCCGGGTTCAGGCCAAGGCACAACAGGAGTCTATGTGGCTTCAGCAGGAAACTAATCAATTATTAATGAACCAGGTGACCCAAGATCGTGCCCTCTTGCAAGAGGTAGTGGATCAGCTAAAGATCCTCACCACCCAGCCCCGAGGGTCTGACGGGATGCGAATCCTGAGGGCCACTGTTTGTCTGCCAAAGATGATGTCAGAAGATGACACTGAGGCACATCTCCTGTCATCTGAAAGGACTGCTCAGCATGAGGCATGGCCCCAGGAGCAGTAGGCCAGCATTCTCGCCCCCTTTTTGTGCGGAGAGGCCCAGAGAGCCTACTTTGATCTGCCTGCCATGGATGCCATTGATTATCTCCGGCTGAAGGCAGAGATCCTAGCACGATCAGGGGTGACAGCAGCAGTACGGGCCCAGAGGTTCCATTAGTGGAAGCACTAGGATAACAAACCCCCAAGGTCCCAGCTATGTGACCTCATACACCTTGCACAGAAGTGGTTACAGCCTGAGGTGTGCAACCCGAATGAGATTTTGGAGACCCTGGTCATAGATCATTACATGTGAGGACTGCCACCAGATCTCCGCAAATGGGTAGGCCAGAATGATCCGTCCACCTACGACGAGATGATCACACTGGTAGAAAGACGGATGACAGCCAGGGAATTGACCCGATTACCTAAGGAAGGCCCCTTTTGGAGCAAGCACCCGAACCCAACACTGGAAGGTTGGGCGACCAAAACCCCAGGAAATCCTAGGTGGAAGAAGGGGCAGGTTGAAAACCATGGGGAACCCCAGAAGGAAGGGATTGGTCTAAGTAGGGGGAGCCCTGGGTCTAAAGCCCCATGCTCCTGTGATTGGGAACTGTTTAGAAGCAATTATAGATGTTATGCATGTGGGGAGTGGGGACACATAGCAGCACAGTGTCCCAGCATCGAGGAGCCTATGCAATGTAACTTTGGGGACTGGGAGGTCTCGTGCGCCCTTATCCACCTTGCAGGGGTTGCGTTAGCCCCACATAACTACACCAGACTGGTGAAGATAAATGGAGTAGAGACTACAGCACTTATGGACTCTGGGAGTGCTATCACCCTTATATCGGGTAAGCTGATAAAAAGTAGGCAGCTGTTGCAAGCCAAATGCGAAGCAGTGACATGTGTTCATGGGGCCGTAAGCCATTACCCCACCATCCCAGTGGAGACAGAGGTTCAGGGGAACCCTATTGAGGTGACCGTAGGCATAGTTCTTAAAGTCCCATATCCTGTAGTTATTGGGAGGGACTATCCAGGGTTTGATAATTTACTCCCCCAGAGAGGCTGGAGGAAAGCGGGAACCCTGAGGATAGCAGCTTGCCGCCAGGGGAATATCAACCCCCAGTGTTCGCTGAAATTTCGGAGGATCTGTTCTCAGCCCCCCGAAGGACTGGGAAGACTAAAAAAGAAAGGAAGGCCGTGAAGGCCTTAGGAACCCGGATCCTGTCCCAGAATCAGAAGACTGCTCTAGTAGGCAGACGGACATGAGCAGCCAACAGTGAAACTTCCACCCCAGAAAATGAGCCAGAGGCCGCCCCCAGCCGTGATGGTGGTGAGCCGTTGGAAGAAGCAGGAGCCAGCCCCTGGGAGCTCGGGCACGTTAGTTCTGGGAGAGAGTCTTTTGGGCGGGACCAGGCAGAGGACCCTAGATACGATAATGCTAGAAAAGAGGAGCTGAGATAGATGGGATACCCGTGGATGGGAAGGTCTGGGGTCCAGGACCTTACTTTATAGTGAAGAAAGATCTCCTGTACCATATGGTGCAAATACAGGAGCAGGAGATACATCAACTTCTGGTGCCCAAAAAAACCATCAAAAGGCCATATTGAGCCTCGCCCACAGTCACCTATTTGAAGGACACCTAGGGGTAGAGAAAACCCAGGCATGGATCCTGCGGAGGTTCTTCTGGCCAGGAGTACATGAAGATGTTCAGAGATAGTGCATCTCTTATCCAGAGTGTCAGTTACATAGCCCTCGCCCGCATTTGTGGGCTCCTTTGCTATCTCTTCCAATAATAGAGGTCCCTTTTGAACGCATAGCCATGGATCTGGTAGGACCCCTTGAGAAGACAGCTCGGGGCTACCAACATGTGCTTGTTGTACTGGACTATGCAACGCAGTACCCAGAAGCCGTTGCCCTACACAATACAGCCTCCAAGATAATAGCTAAGGAGCTACTCCAGATCTTTGCCTGGATTGGGCTACCCAAGGAGATATTGACTGAACGAGGGACACCTTTTCTGTCCAAATTAATGAAAGATCTCTGTTCGCTGCTCCACGTACAAGCCTTACAGACCTCTGTATACCACCCACAAACACATGGCCTAGTGGAAAGATTCAATAGGACCCTCAAGGCCATGATCAGAAAAGTGGTGAGCCGGGATGGGAAAGATTGGGATACCCTATTGCCTTACCTCATGTTCACCATCCGGGAGGTTCTGCAAGCCTCCACGGGTTTCTCTCTTTTCGAACTACTATACGGGCGCCATCCCCGGGGCATACTGGATATAGCCAGAGAAGCCTGGGAAGAAGAGCCAAATCCTGGAAGGAACATAGTCGAGCATGTACTGCAGATGCGAGATCGGATAGCCCGAGTTATGCCCATTGTATGCGAACATTTAGAGAGAGCACAGGAGACCCAACGAACCCATTATAATCACCAAGCAAAGCTTCGACGATTCCAACCAGGAGATCGGGTGATGGTACTGGTGCCCACAGCAGAAAGTAAACTATTGGCCCAGTGGCAGGGACCCTATGAAGTGATCGAAGCTGGGAGAGGTGAATGATAAGGTACAGCAGCCTGGCCATCGGAAGCCGGAGCAAATTTACCACATCAATCTTCTAAAACCTTGGCACGATCAAGAGGCATGCTTAGTCACCCAGGAGACCCTTCCTCAGGAGGATGATTTACATGAGCAAGTAAGGATATCTCCAGACTTGACACCGATCCAAAAGAGCGAGGCAGCTGACATGATCAATCACAACCGAGATGTGTTCTCTACAAAACCAGGACGGACGACTGAGGCCTATCACCATATCTGCACGATCCCCAGAGCCAAGGTAACACTGAGACCCTACCAAATTCCAGCAGCCAAAAGAGAAGAAATCAAGGCTGAAGTAAAGAAAGTGTTAGAATTAGGGGTATTGAAGAATCTCACAGTCAGTGGTCCAGTCCAATTGTTCTAGTGCCTAAACCTGACAGAACCATGAGATTCTGTAATGACTTTCGCTGACTGAATGAAGTATCCGAATTCGATGCATACCCTATACCACGCATAGATAAACTGGTTGACTGACTGGGTAGTGCCCAATTCTTGACTACATTAGATCTGACAAAAGGGTATTGCAGATTCCCCTGACCAAAGAAGCTAAAGAAAAGACAGCGTTCTCCACCCCAGATGGGCTATTCCAATACACTGTCCTCCCTTTTGGGCTACATGGGGCCCCGGCCACATTCCAGCGTCTCATTGATTAACTGTTGCGCCCTCATACTAGTTATGCAGCCGCATACCTAGATGATGTCATCATCCATACGCCAGACTGGGGAACCCACTTGGAGAAAGTTGAAGCAGTACTGCACACCTTAAGGTGGGCTGGCGTCACTGCTAATCCCGCTAAATGTGCCATAGGGCTAGCAGAGGCTAGGTACATGGGATATATTGTAGGAAGTGGCATAGTGAAGCCCCAAACTAATAAGCTAGAGGCAATTCAAAACTGGCCCTGGCCAACCCAAAAGAAGCAAGTCCATGCGTTCCTAGGCGTGGTAGGCTATTACCGATGTTTTATTCCCCACTTTGCCACAAGAGCAAGTCCCCTAACGGACCTGGTGAAGGCCCGAGGTCCAGACATGGTAAAATGAATGCCCTCTCTGCTGAATCAGTCCATCGACCTTCGGCTGGCCCTCTGTAATGATCCTATACTTATAGCCCCGGACTTTAACAAGGAATTTATTTTACAAACAGATGCTTCTGAGGTGGGGTTGAGGGTGGCTCTGTCACAAATGGTTGGAGAAGAAGAACACCCGATCCTTTACTTAAGCAGAAAGCTGCTGCCAAGAGAACAGAAGTATGCAATAGTCGAGAGGGAATGCCTTGCTATCAAATGGGCCATGGAAACGCTGCATTATTAGCTCTTAGGCCGGCGATTTACTCTTGTGACAGACCATGCACCCCTCCAGTGGATGCAGCGGAATAAGGAAAACAATGCAAGAGTCACCAACTGGTTCTTATCTCTCCAACTGTTCCACTTCCGTATACGGCACAGGGCTGGATGCCACCACGGCAACGCTGATGGTCTGTCACGAGCGCATTGCCTGGTGTCCCAAGTTGCCCAACTCTACGGTGTTGAGTGGGGGTGGGGGATATGTGATAGGGCAAGGCCAGATGGCAATAGGAAAGTGCTGAAGAACAGATAAGTTGGTCTCAGGCTAAACAAATCCCTGGTATCACTGGAACCTTCTAGAAATCAGTAGAAACAGCTAGCCTGATTGGGACACCTGAAGACAATCAGGGACTGGCTGAAACCAGTTAAAAGCCTCCCAGTTAGTCAGGTGGGGGTGGATGTCAGGAGCTGTGGGAAGAAGTTTTGCTGTTGGTGAGACTGAGTGGTAGACATATCATGCGCAAGGAAGGAGGCCCTGACGTAAGGGTGAAGTGGAGTTTGAAGAAGTGGGGACTGCTGTAGGGAAGTAGCCCAGGGAATTGTATTATGTTTTGTGGCTAAAAGGTCAGCCATCTTAGCTGATACTATTAGGGTCCCTGGGCTGGAGCCCGGAGTAGAGGGCGGGCCTGGGCTCCCCCATTTCTGCCTCCCCTAATTAATCACTGAGATTGGGAGACAACAGAGACTGTGCCAGGAAGGAGAGCTTCTCCTCACTGGCTTATGATGAAAATGGCTCAATAAGCTGTGACCTTGTCTCTAGAGAGAGAAGGGCTATGTGGAGGGTCACAGTGAGCCTCTGAGGCTAGTGAAATCCGCCAGGAAACGCAGAATCCATGAAAATAAGGACAGAGCTTTGTCACATTATTTAGAACTAAAGGGACAATGTCAGCTTAAACACCATATATTGGACACACTCATTCCTTCACTTATTTTCATTGTACTCTACATTATTAAAACTGAAAGTACAAAAATGGACGTGGAGCTTTGGTTAGCCTCTCAACATGCCAGGGTAGCACAGCATATGTAGAGATCATCTGAAGAAAAGAATCTGTTCCTGGTGAGTGCAAGTAGCAGATGATTATCCCTAGGAGTAAAGGCTCTTCCTGAGGCCATGTAGCTACTCACATCCCTTACTCAGTACAAAATGCTGGAGTACAATCTAGCCCAATGAAGTCATTTTCACTTTTGGTTATGGCTCATTTCATTTTGAGGTTATTAATGTTGAAATGTTTGTATTAGAAATATGGAAAACAGAATGTATTTTGCTAAAAAGCAATTGTTTCCACTTGAATGTTAAAAAAAAATCTTGAAACATAATCTGGCTAAGGTTTTGTTCAATAGCAAAATTTTGGGCATAATACACCTCTACCCTGATAAAACGTGGTCCGATGTAAGGTGAATTCTGATACAATGAGGTAAAGGAGTGCTGCCATGGGCGTGGCTCTGCACTCCTCTACCTCGATATAATGCGATTTCACCTATCGGTTCGATTTCTTGGCTCCCGAGGACTGTGTTATATCGCAGTAGAGGTGTATTAATTGACTGTGTCCTGTGAAAACTGAAAAAGTTGTGCAGATAAGGACAGGCACCCAGCTGCGACTCATTTGCAGTCTGTGGAGGGGAATTAACTTCTTTAATAATCCAAAAAATAATGTATGGCTTGCAAGGCTCATTCCTAGGGCTAGTAATCGCTGTAAAGATTTTCATGAAAGGGGACAGACTCCTGCATCAAATAGCTTTAAGTAAGATGTACTGGTATGGGTCTTAGCCAAATTACTGATCTGGACAAAAATACAACAGTGCCCCATTTATTTTTGCTAAAATGAGATTCACCAGTAATTGTGTTTCAAAGGGATATGCTGCAAGAAGGTTTCTCATCCATCAGATAAATATTCTTGCCCCATGCAAACTAGGGATTGATTTGGGGGCCTTGCAGTAAGTCAGTTTCTTTTCTTGAGAGAAATATGATGGAGTTATGTCTGGTGTGATTGGTTTAGTCACATGATATACAAGACTCTAGTTATTCTTAAACTGAGGCAGGCCCAGCCTCACACCTGAGCAGCCACCTCCATCTTTGTTCTTCCAGGCCTTTAGTCATCCTCCTAGCTGTCGTGGAACCTTCCCCTCAGGGCTGTCCTATATCAGTTGCCAGTCAGAACAGCAGCAGCAGATTCACCACATTGCTGCCAGCTGGCCTATTACTGTTCTGCTGATTTACCACATATTAGGGCTTGATTACACTGGCACTTTATAGCGCTATAAAGCCCCCACGAGCGCTATAACCTCCTCCCCGTCCACACTGGCAAGGCACGTAAAGCGCTATAACCACGGAGTTATAGCACTCCTCGTAATCCACCTCCGCATGGGGAATAAGGGCTGTAGCGCAGCTACCGTAGCGCTACAGCAAGAATGTGGACACCCACTGCACTACAAGTGATCTCTGGAGATGCCTAGAGCCATTTAAGGCAATTGACGTCTCTTCCCTTTGTTTTGAACTCGGCTGGAGGAATGCGGAAGTACCTCTTTAGAGTTTCTCTCTTAACTCCGCAGATAAGCAATGCAAATGTTTAAGGAGGGAGCCTGTGTGAAAACAAAGCCTTCTGTGAACGGAGGCTCACCGACAGGCTTTCAGAAAAACGGAAAAACCACTGTCTCTCTTCCTCCACATACACACAACGTGTCCCCCCTCACCCCCCTCGTTTAAAAAGCACGTTGCACCCAGCTGAATGCTGGGATACCTGCCCTAATGTACTGCTCTTAATGCCGCATTAAGTGCCCCAAATGTGGCCATGCTATACCGCAGGAGCATCTGAGTGTGGACATACAATAGCGCTATACATATTACTGTATAAGGGGACCGCTATAACCAATAGCGCTATAATCTTGTAAGTGTAACCATACTCTTAGTCTAGAATGATGTACACTTCAGGGGCTTTTCTTTTAAGGTTTCAGTGCAAACCTCAGGCACAAATCTTTGAAAAAACTATTCCATTAATTTCAAAGGGATGGATGCATACATTTAAATGTTCTGCTCAATTAAGTATCCAGGACTTACCTGATAAGAAGTGATCTCTTGCTGATCCTAACATTTGTCCTCATCCTAAATTTCCCACATACTGATGCTAAGGGCCCATAATAATTAATCCCAACTGGCAAAGGAAGTGTATGGGAAAGGGGAGAGAGGGACAGGATATTACAGTAGGCCAGGAGGGTTGCCCTTTGATCACATGTTGTACAACTGTTGGAACAGGTGGCATGGCCAGGAACCACAGATGATGCTTTCCTGGTTTTAGGGAGCACTTTTTGCTGCTTTTAAATGACCGTTTAATAATAAATCTGATTACTTTCATAAGGTGGCTTAACCTGCAGCTGGCTAGTAGCTACAGCCTCAGTAGTCTCTCTGTAGGTGCTTTCACCCTATTGTGGCAAAGATGCCTGAGCACTTAGATCTAAGCTAGGAGTCTTTAAGTACAGCTATGCAAAGGACTGATTTTCATAACTCCTTCAATATTCCTGTGCATGCAGAACATTGGGATTGCAAATCCACCTAACATACTAACAGATGGGTAAGCAAATAATGTTCCTACTCTGCTTTGAATATAGTCTATACACACAGCTCAAGTTTACCCTCTTCCTGGGCATTGCCATTATTAAATGAATCAACAAAACCTAAACCTAACAAGATTTGTTTCTAATCCTAGGGTTCTTCTGCAGAAACTTCTCTAGTTCCCTTTTCCCTAGGGGGCAGGCACTCTAATTCTGTTATATACTGACTGGAGCTAACAAGAACCACTTGCCAGCCTGCAGCAATTAGTATACTTATGCAGGGTTCTAGCACCTGAACATTAGTGGCACAATAGAGGATTCTTATCCAGAGTCCTAGAAAAGGTAAAGCTATTATAATCTGCTAATAGTTCATTAATATATGCTAACTGCAGCTAGAAGCACAAATCTACCTACTACAAGGTTAAGTCACAGCAGAAGTACTGAGAATGAAAATTGACAGGGTAGCATTATCTGCTGCAATAAAGAACTGCCAAAATTTCTCTTTATGAGAAAACTGATGGCCTATAAGTGCCTCTGCAATATTCCTTTGCAGGAATATTGGTGTCATGAGGCATGGTCTCAGGGGAAAGGCTTAATAATGCAGTCCATAGGACTTCCCTGAATTAGTTCCTGTGTGAACTAGAGTATGTCTTTTAAAAAAAATATTTTTTCATTTATAAATTGCCAGCAGTGGAGAAACAAAGAAAGTCTAGACATCCTTATTCATATGTACCACATCACAAAGAAATTGCAAGTCAATTTTCTGTAGCTTTTTGATCCAAAACATTTAACATGTTAAATTCTACAAATTCAGGTATCTTTTGGTTCTCCCTTCTCAGTTTACAGCCATCTATAGGTTTATAATCCTTGGAAGAGGCAAGTATGCTAGGCATAATGGTTTCTCAACTCATCTATTTAAATAGCAGTGTCATATTTCCTTACATTGTAAAAAGATGTGCATTTTGAAAGCTGAAAAATAGAGAAAAGTGACAGATTGCAAACCTTGGCATTTAAATAAAAAGAGAATAACCATAAAATGCAATTTTTGCTCATGAAAAGTGCAGCATTACCACACAAGCTAGAGAATACCCCAGTTTACCCAAAGAACAGGTACCAAAGCACACCTGTGCTTTCCTATGAACCTAAGTTTTGACCTGGAGAGCTCAACATGCCTGTTTCATTCTCAGCCTAATTACTGAGATTAGCAACAACAAAAGTGCCAGCTGTGTATTAATTGTACATCTGCTTATCAGGATCTCGACTGAGAGCATCAAATAGTCATCAGATAGCAACAACTTTTAGTTACTACTGAACTGGGTTTGATTCAAACTAGTAATCTAGAATTGGAAAGACTTGATTTTCCTATTACCAGTCTCCTAAAATAACTAGTTTCAGAGTGTTAACCATGTTAGTCTGTATCAGCAAAAACAACGCGGAGTCCTTGAGGCACCTTAGAGACTAGCAAATTTGTTTGAGTATAAGCTTTCGTGGGCTAGAACCCACTTCATCAGATGCATGGAGTGGAAAATACAGGAGCAGATATAAATACATGAAAGGATGGGAATTGCCTCTAGGGTGACCAGACAGCAAGAGTGAAAAATCGGGATGGGGGAGAGGAGTAATAGGAGCCTATATAAGAAAAAGACACAAAAATCACGACTGTCTCTATAAAATCAGGACATCTGGTCACCCTAGTTGCCTTACCAAGTGTGAGGTCAGTCTAATGAGACACTTCACTTAACAGCAGGATACCAAGGGAAGAAATATAACTTTTGAAGGGGTAATAAGAGTGGCTCATTTCAGATAGTTGACAAAGTGTGAGTAACAGTAGGGGGAAATTAGTATTGGGTAAATTAGGTTTAGATTTCACCCAGCCACTCCCAATCTTTATTCAGGCCTTATTTGATGGTGTCCAGTTTGCAAATTAATTCCAGTACTGCAGTTTCACATTGGAGCCTGTTTTTGAAGGGTTTTTTTTTGTTGAAGAATTGCCACTTTTAGGTCTGTTATTGAGTGACCAGAGAGACTGAAGTGTTTTCCTACTGATTTTTGAATATGATTCCTGATATCAGATTTGTGTCCATTTATTCTTTTGCATAGAGACTGTCCAGTTTGGCCAATGTACGTGGCAGAGGGACATCGCTGGCACATGATGGCATATATCACATTGGTAGATATGCAGGTGTACGAGCCCCTGATGGTGTGGCTGATGTGATTAGGTCCTATGATGGTATCCTTTGAATAGATATGTGGACAGAGTTGGCACCAGGGTTTGTTGCAAGGTTTGGTTCCTGGGCTGGTATTTTTGTTATGTGGTATGTAGTTGCTGGTGAGTATTTGCTTCAGGTTGGGGGGCTGTCTATAAGCAAACTTGGTAAGGAAATTACCATCCTTTTATGTATTTATACCTGCTCCTAGTTTTTCCATTCTATGTATTTGATGAAGTAGGTTCTAGCCCATGAAAGCTTATGCCCAATTAAATTTGTTAGTCCCTAAGGTGCCACAAGGAGTCCTCCAAATTAACTTGTTCTTCAAACATCAAAATAAATAAAGAAGAAGAAACACTGTCTTTTTAATTATCTACATTAATGTTTTCATGGCAAAGGATATTACAATTTCATATCTCGGATTATAAATGACTAAAATTAAAGCTAAAAAAGCAGCAAGTGTCAGCATTCATACTGATAATCTTGATTTTTTTTTGCCTCCTAATATCTTAATTCAGAGCAGCAGGCAGTAATTATGCTGTATTTAGCAGCAAATATGTCCCAAGGAGTTACAAGAGAAATCTCATAACATCATGGGAATTTTAAAAAATGAAAGAAGGATAAATAAATGTTTGCCTTACTTTAACCATAAATTCTTCTCTACTATAAGGGCAATAAACTCAAACTAAATTTATTTAATTTTATTGCTAATCAGAAGATTCCTAGTGACTTCTGCTTCTACTAAAGAGATTCTGAATTATTACAGTGTGACTTCCTGCATGGTGCTCAGTCAGCTGGTCCACACGTCCTCAGTCCTCACAATGGCCTGACAGTGTTTTAGCACACTTCCTTGGACATCTGATAGTTATTGACACACACAGCAATGGCACAGCTGCCATTGTCCTTTTGTATATTTTTGTGTGCACTGTGTACCCCGCTGCTTTCTGTTCTTGTGCATTCACAGTGCCTCTTCTCTTTGTTATCCTAGCTCTTCTTCCTGACTCCTCTGCTGGATGAGGTAACCAAATGTCTGCAGTCAGCTGTGCTGTTCTTCCCTTCTCCTCTGCTTTATCTCAGACCACCACTGTGCTTGACATGGGTGGTTGGGAGTGAAGGAGGGTACCTATGACGCTTCTCTCCTCTTTCTTGGGCCCCAATTCTCATTTCTTAATTTTATCCAGTGAGCAGCAATGGGTTCTGAGGTGCAACACCTATGGCAGCTCTCCCACTGTCAGGAACTCAGCTGCCTCCAGACTCAGTGCCTGGCACCCTGATGAGCTCCGCTGGGTCCAATAAATGATCTCTAAGTGACTGTGCTCCCCAGTTGGTCAGCAGAGCCAACAGATCATCAATTAAACCCTCGTAGCAACAGCAGCAGACTGGCTGCTCTATGTATTCCATGGTTATATCTGTACTAGGTCTGCTTCCTGTCTGGTCCTTGTTCTGATTCTTGCTAGTTCTGCTCCAGCCCTAGTCCCTGCCTATGTCTGAACTCGTAGCTTTGACCATTGGCTTGCCTTTTGGCCATGCTTTTGGCTCTTCCTGTTGGTGCTGTTCTGACCACTAAGATAGACTCCTGGCTCCAACCACTAGGTTGTACCATCTATATCTCCTGTGACATCTATTTTGTTCTGATGCACTAAAGCTGTTGCATTTTGCACGTATTGGTTCCTTTGCAAAGGATGGGATTAGGATTAACAGTGGATCTTTAGCCTCTGAGATTATGGAAAGCGCCATATTCACAAACTTTATATGCACTATATAAGGGGCAGGCAACTTTTTGTTCTGAGGGCCACATCAGATTTCTGAAATTGTATGGAGGGCCAGTTAGGGGAGGCTGTGCCTCCCTAAACAGTCAGGTGTGGCCCAGGCCCTGCCCCCTATCTGAACCCCCCTGCTTCTCACCCCCTGATGCCCTCCCCCGACTCCTGCACCCTCCACTCTCCGTCCCCAACCTCTCCCGGGTTCCCCATGCCCGCCTCCTCATCCAACCCCTCCTCTCTTTCCCAACTGCCCCCGGGATCCCTGCCCCATCCAACCACCCCTTCTCCCTGACCTCCCATACTCCTCCCACTGCTGACTGCCCCTTGCTGCCCCATCCAACCCCTCCTCTCATTCCTGACTGCCCTCCAGGACCCCTGGCCTCATTCAACCTTCTGTTCCCTGCCCTCTGATCACCCCAACCCCTATCCACACCCCCGCCGCCTGATCACCTTGAACTCTCCTGTCCTTTATCCAAACCCCCCATGCTCCCTGCCCCCTTACTGTGCTACCTGGAGCACTGGTGGCAGGTGGCACTACAGATTCACTGCTCAGAGCACCAGGACAGGCAGCCGTGCCACCTGGCTGGAGCCATCCATGTCACCGTGCAGCACAGAGCACCAGGTCAGGCTGCAGCCCTGCAGCTGCGCTGCCCAGCAAGAGTGTGCTACCCTACTGCCCAGAGCATTGTGCTGGTGGCGCAGTAAGATGAGATTGCGGGGGAGGGGTAACAGCAGGGAAGGGACCTGGGGCTAGCCCCCCAGGCCAGGAGCTAAGAGGCCAAGCAGGAGAGTCCCTGCCCATGGGCCATAGTTTGCCCATCTCTGCACTAGATTCACTGAACAATGTTTATTGAATTATTCATTGAAGGTTTTACATATTCTGTGATCCACTTTTAAACCATTTACCTATAACGGGCCTGATCCTCAAGTATCATAGACTCCAAAGAGTTGAGGATGCTCAGTACTGCACAAGCTTGGGCCCATTTACTGTAAATAGAGATGTGAATAACTCTGAATTCCTCTGACTCTTATGTACACATTGAATTAGAAAATTAAAACTACAGGACAGCTCCGGAGAGGCAATTCAGCTTCAGCAGGAGAAAAGTATCTATTTAGAAGCAATATTCTCTAAACAAATCACCATTAATAGTGAGGATTACTCAACATGCTTAAACTCAGATGTATGCTTAAGTTCCTTGCTGAACCAAGGATGGATCAAAGCTTTAATGAAAACAACTTGTTTTGTTTTTTCATCACTACTGTGTATTGAACAGATGTTTTTATTTTCATATTTGCTCTGCTCTAATTAAAATAATCTAATTGGAATAATGTTTTTTAATGAGTTGTCAAAAGATACAGTCTATTACAATGTGCACAATTAATAATATTTTAGTTAATGGTGTTAAGTAGTCACTGAGTATCTAAACAAGGATTTCTAAATATTCTCTTCTGGAGATATTATCAGCCTTCTCCTCACTAATTATATTATAAATAATATTAAGTATACGTTTGTTTCTAAACACATATGACTCATATACATTAATAGCATACCTGTTATTTCTTTTTTGAATATTTCAGATAACTTTCTTGCTTTCAGCATTACTAGGATAAGGAAGGTTTTGAACTATTCCCAGTAGATTTGGGTAAACACTTTATGTTTAAAAATAATTCCATATGAACACATATAACTGTCTGAGAATCAGGAACTAAGGCCGTGGCTACAGCAATTCAACACCCATGACTGGGCAGGGTCAGCTGGGCTAGGTCTGTGGTGCTGTAAAATTGCGGTGTAGATGTTTGGGTTTGGGCTAGAACTTGATCTTTGGGAGCCTGTGAAGGGGAAGGGTCCCAGAGCCAGGCTCCAGTCTGAGCCTGAATGTGACGCTGCAGTTTTCAGCCCTGCAAGCCCAAGTCAGCTGAACTGGGTCAGCCGTGGGTCTTTTATTCCAGTGAAGATGTACCACGGGCGGCTCTATGTTTTTTGCCGCCCCAAGCTCAGCACTCAGGCGACCTTTGGCGGCACACCTGTAGGAGGTTCGCTGGTGTTGCTGATTCGGCAGCATTTCTGTGCGAGGTCCGCCGGTCCCTCAGCTTGGGCGTATCCGCCGCTAAAATGCCCCCCAATCCGCGGGAACAGCGCATCTCCTGCAGGCATGCCGCCAAACACTGCCTGACTGCTGCCCTGACAGCAATCGAAAGACCACCCCCTTTGGCTCGCCACCCCAGGCACACGCTTGCTGCGCAGGTGCCTGGAGCCGCCCCTGGAGGTACCCAGAGTCCATGCGTAGGCTCTGGGTCTATTGTGAAAGGTGCTAAGTACTTTGATTTTAATGGGAATCTGGGATGCTTAGCACTTTTCAGGGAGAACTCAGCATCTCACAGAACTTGGCCCTTTGTAGATATCTATCTTTCTTTCTTGTGATATGAAATGCCATGAAAATGGGTCTTCTGGCAGCAGAGTGTAGCGCTGTTCCACTGGATATTTCACAAGGCTTTCTTATCTGTCCCCTGCTATTCTGTTATGACTTTTGATCAATCTCTTAAAGGAAGTTGAAATCAGTGGAGATTTGTACTGAGGATGGGATAACCAGCCTGAGGCACCAGAGCAGTATCTAACAAATTATGGTGTGTTTTTTTTAAAGTGCAAGAAACAAGCAAAAAAATAAAATGTAAACACCAGTTTTCTCTGCAGCAGCTTTTCCTGCAAGTAACCCTGACTCAATGTCAGAAAAATAGAAAACAATCATAGCTAAATTACACATTTACTAGGAATTTTGAGGTGCTAGGAGATAGTGACATTGATATTTGTGGTTTATCTGTTAATAAAATTGGGAAACTGACTGTTAACATTTCAAAAAATCTTTCAGATACAACTCATACTGTTTCAGCTGAAATGTTGATAGTGTCATAAGCTCTACCACAGGCTACTTGTGTGACATTAGACAAGTCACTTAATCTCTCTGAGCCTCAAAGGCACAGATTAATGATTTACTACATATGGATGGAAAAGCATGGTAAGTCATTTCCCAGCATACCTGGTAATGTGTGCAGTGTCATAAAGCATGATCAAGTCCTTAGCCTTTAGCCACATTTTTTGAGGGAAAATGGTCTTCTGAGATCCCTAATGTCTCCTTTGCTTACCCATGACCATTTTTAAAGATCTTTCTACAGCATGCTTGTGTGAGTGGGGAGGAATCTACCTGTAAGCAGAGTCAGGATGAGCTCTTCCCTGACATCTGCTGGTGAGTTGTGGTGAGTTGTGGGAAAGAACTTCAGAGGCTGATCTTGTTTGCATAGACACACCCACGCCGCTCAGCATGAGCCCACAGCAGCCCAAATGGTCACTTAAGCTGCTGTGGGACCCCCAGTTTTTCTGCTATTGGGGCAGGAAGAATAAAGTGTTATTATCCTGATTATGTAAATCAAGGACAGTGGAACTGTACTTGTCCTTTTATGACGGAGGAACTTGCCATCAACTAAGTAGCAATTGCTTGGCAAGGGATATGGGTTCCAAAGCCCAGTGAATTGAGAGAGGCTGGGGGTAGGAGAGGGATGGCTTGAGGTGAAGGTGGCAGCTGAACACCCCCGCCCCCCATGGAGAGGTGAGGCAGTTGGAGCATGTAAGATGCCCCTTTATTCTCCCTTCCCCTTTCCACACAGGTGGGGGGGTGGTATTAAAACTCTGCAGATGAACTTTTGAACTCTGGGGCTGCCCTGACCAGGGACAGAGACTTTGGGGTTGTGGGACTTTGGATGACTTTTGGGTTGCTGGACTCAAGAACCCAAGGGAAAGGGCACTGCCCAATTTGCATGCAGTGAGGTTTTTTTGCTCATGGTTTGTGTTATAAATCCTGTTTGTGGTGTTTCTTCAACATAATGCCACATTGTTTCTCTCTGATATTAAAAAGCTTTTGCTATACTCAGACTCTCTGCTTGCGAGAGGGGAAGTATTGCCTCTTAGAGGCACTGGGGTCAGGTGGGGTGGTATATAGATTTGTGCCAGATCACTGGGTGGGGGCTAGAGCCACTTTTGCATTGTGTTATTGGAATGGAACCCCTAGATACTGAACCTGGCCCTTGTTGCTGGCAACTCTGATTGGGTTGCATACCACTAAAACATTTGGATCCAATTTCCTCTACAAATGTAAATCAATGTGACCCATTGTGTCAGCCATAGTCTCTCCACAGTGATTGAAATAATTTGCTTTCTCCTCTAAAGACCTAAACTATCTCCACATTGGTCCTAGTCCTGCCAGCTGTAACGGACCATGGTTAGCACTCAGACTTGTTCATCATATGCTGCTAGTGTATGAGATTACCATTCTGCTAAAGAAAGCACTTCAAAAATCAGCAGAACAGGAAATGTTAAAAAGAATTCTTCTAGGAGGTCATTTGGGAGTTGAGCAATATAAACAGCAAGTTTGAGAGGAAGGCTGTTTTAGCCAGTAATATTCAGACAGATAAAAGAACCCTGCATCTAAATGTGACCGGTCACAAATATTGAAATTTATTCTGCCATCCTTTCCCCCCCTCCAAACCCCCCCCCCCACACTCATTAAATACCAGATCACTGACGACAATGTCAGGGAACAATGTTGTTCACATAAAATAAGCATTTATTCATGGAAGATAATGCCTGAGACATTTTTTAAATAGCCCACACATTGGACACCAAAAACCATAACTGCAGGTAGCCTGAAACCCCCCTGAGCAAGACATGAAGAGAAAAATCAGTCAATACATTATAATTAATAAATGAAGAATTTTAAAATGTTTCTCTGAGAGTTCAGAATTGAAATTCATGATTATAGCCCAAGACTCCACATGTAAATGGCTAGCCCAAGAAAAACAAATTCACAAAAGGAGGTGCTGAGATGGTTGATCCTTACATCTGTATCTTGGAACATTATAGAAACATCATTAGAAGAGAATGTGGCTCACCTAGGGTACGTCTACATGGCAATTAAAAACCCGCAGCTGGCTAGTGCTGACTCAAGCTCTCAAAGCTCGAGCTGCAGGGCTGCTTAATTGCAGTGTAGCCTTTCTGGCTCAGACTGGAATTTGGGCTCTAGGACCCTGTGAGGTGGGAGGATCACAGAACTCCAGCTGTGGCACAAGTCTAGAAGTTTACACTGCACTCAAACAGCCCTGCAGCCCAAGCCCCAAGAGCCTGGGAGTCAGCTGGCATGGGCCAGCCATAGGTGTCTAATCGCAGTATAGACATACCTCTATTCAAATGCTGATTAACAAGTGACTTGCTGTAGATCCAGAGTACTTTGTTCAGTGTGCTGACTAATGCACATAAGACTTTACAGGTGGGCTTAGTCTCATTTAGGTTTCTGTTAGACTACGATTTAAAGATATAACAATCTAACACCTTCTACAGCTCTAGTGCAGACAAGACATACTTTAGTACATGGTAAGTGGTCAAAATAAAGCTCAAAAGCCTCTAGAGTTTTAGAACGTGTTACTTAGATCAAGCTATCTTTCACAATCTAACACCACACCTTTAAATCATAGTCTAATCAGAGCCCCTCTACACCACTCTGCCAGGATCAGAAACTCTTAAAGTGGGCATAAATGTAATTTACGACCATTTTAAGGTACTCTCAAACAGCCAGGGTAGTGTAAGGGGGCTCAGGGTAAATGAGAATCAGGCTCAGGAGCCTCTATTACTCTAACAAAACTGAAGTTGAAAATAAAAGAATAGGGGTTCAAATAAAATCAAGCAGACAAAACGAAAAGCTATGGCTGTTTTACAATGGTGTTTCCCAAAGTGTGACTTTGTTCATTTACAAAATCACTGATAGTGTTTGGAAAACATGCAATTATGTGCTCATTGAAACACACAAACAGTAAACATTTGTATTCAAAACTCCGATGTCATGTGGCATTTTATAAAAATGTTTCCAATCATGCCTTTCAGCACAAAGGACTGTGAGTAACTCCAGAGTGAGAGGAACATTCCAGAGTGACACCTTGTTATTTCATAAAAGCATAACTCATGAATGGGAGTTGTACTTCCTTTTCCAGGCTAAAATTCAATAATAAAAATAATTCTTGATGGAGTTGAGACCATGGCAGAATTTGTCTCAATAAGGTGAAAAAAAATCACAGATCTCACCTTCACTCAATCAAATGCTGAACTTCATACCATTTTCAGTTTGTTTGTATGTAACATGATAACTTTGAATCAATTTCAAAGAATGTTCTAGACCAGTGGTCTTCAAAGTGGGGTGTGCGAGAGCACCCCGGGGGGTGTGCGAGACCCCAGCGCCGCTGCCAATCCCACTGGGGAGACCGCCGAACTCCCCGGCAGTCTATTTTTGTCCCGCCAAAATGCTGCCATGGAAAGCGGAAGCTTCCGCTTTCTGTGGTGGCATTTCAGCGGACATATCCTCTGGGGGCTGCACGAATTTTTCCTCTGCGATAAGGGGCCGTGGAGGAAAAACTTTGAAGACCACTGTTCTAGACATCAATGGGCATAAGCCTATTGATTATGGTGAAAACTGAAAAACCAGAAAAGCTTGATTCAGAGGAAAATCAGGGCCTCCACAGCGCCTGGGTCTGCAGGAAGAGGAATCCATAGGGTGCTGTCTTCTGCTGCCTGCACATATCAGAGGCAGCTTCTTAACTTTCTGCATAGTGCAGCTGTCTGTTGCCTAGAGTCTAAGAAATAAAAGAGCCTTGGGTGGGGGAAGGATTTTAGAAGGAATGGGGGACTCAGGAAGGAAGTGTAATATGAAGGAAATGAGGATCCAGAAAGGACTGGGTGGGGAGGTGGCAAAGCTGGGTCCTAAAAGACAGAGGCAGATGTGTGCCTTTGCAAAGGACAAAGCAGCTCTGAATTCAGGAGCTGGGGGAACTCCTTAGCCCAAAACAACCAGAGAACTTTACATTCTGGCACTCACTGTCCCATCCAGTCACTCCCCTGGTATATCCCCATGCTGGATAGAGAAGAGGAAAAAAGTGGAATAGCAGTTTAGCCTACTCTTGCGCTGGGGCTGTTCCCTGCAGATTATTTCTGTTCCCCTTAAAATCTCTCTACTCTGTCAGAATGGTATAGAGAGGCCCTACCAGGGAACAAAATATGTCCCTAAAATGAATTAATCTGTGTGTGTTATATATTATCATTACTATTTATTTGTATTATGACAGTGCCTAGAGGTTAACCAAGATCAGGGCCCCATTGTACATAGCAGGCACTGTACAGTCAGAGTACTAGTCCCTGCTCAAAAGAGCTTGCAATCTTAATAGACAACACAGACAAAGGGCAGGGGAAAGGGAGTAAACATATAACCAGAATTAATGGAATAATGTTTTGCAAACATCATGTTAGTTCCACAATTTCTCTTCGAAAAATTCTTAGGGTATGGTTTTGTTGGGAGGAGATTAGCTAAAGATAAAGGAAGCGTAGGGATGGTGGGGGCATAGCAGATAGGGATCTAAGGGAGGTAGGGGAAAGAAAAGGGGAAGGGGAGCTGAGAGCTGTAATAGATCCATCTTCATGGTGGACTGGGCACAGAGGCAGACACATAAATACACACTGACCAATAGGTTACATACTTCCTACTACTGAAGTGTTCTACATATAAAAAAGGGCGGCTAAAAGTCATGTTAAAGTTATTTTGATTGTCCATTCTAACAAGAATGGTGAAGTTCTAACCATAACCCTTTTTTTTCTGCAGTAGGATGAGAGCAGCGCTGATACCATATATACTGAGAATGCATAAATGGTTCTGATTTAAATCCAAACTCCTCCTCCCCTGAGTCCCTATGAACTCTATTCAAGATGAACTAGCACAAGAACATCACCATTCAATGTTCTGGGTCCATCTGTTGGCAATATCATGATCAAAACAGATTTTTAAATGCTATTTTCAATGAACTATCACACAACAACTTGTTCCAACAGTATTTCCAGTGCCTATCTGCCTGCCTCCTACTAGAAAAAACAACTAAGAAGGAAGAAGGTACTTTAAGAGTACTGTGATGCAGAGGGGAAAAGATAGAGAGAGAGAGAGCCTACAGAAACAGCAAAAGGGGGAGTCAATTGGAAAAAGGCAAAAAAGGCCAAGAAGATAATATTCTAGACGGGGGTAGGCAACCTATGGCATGGGTGCCGAAGGCGGAACGCGAGATGATTTTCAGTGGCACTCAACTGCCTGGGTCCTGGCCACCACTCTGGGGGGCCTGTGCATTTTAATTTAATTTTAAATGAAGTTTCTTGAACATTTTAAAAACCTTATTTACTTTACATACAATAGCTTAGTTATACATTATAGACTTATAGAAAGAGACCTTCTAAAAACGTTAACATGTATTACTGGCACGCAAAACCTTAAATCAGAGTGAATAAATGAAGACTCGGCACACCACTTCTGAAAGGTTGCTGACCCCTGTTCTAGACACAGTACAATCTGGATTCAGGCCAGAACATGGAATTGAAATTGCGATAGTGGCACTAATGGATGATCTCCAGCTGTCAATGGATGAAGGGCAGATGTCCATTCTCATCCTTCTGGATCTATCTGCAGCAGTTGACACTGTCAGCCATAAGATACTGCTTTTCGCGTGAGAGGTGGCAATGGTGCAGAGTAATGTATTAAAATGGTTTGAGTCATTCCTGGAGGCATGCACCCAATGAGTACTGATGAGAAACTTCACCTCTACCACTAGACCCTCACCATGGAGACCCACAAGGATCAATTGTCTCTCTAGTCCTTTTCAACATCTATGGGCCATCACTAAGTGAATTGGTCAGACAACTGAAGTGGCAGCAATATGCAGATGACACACAGCTCTACCTATCTTTCACCACATACAACCACACCACTACTACCAAGATGGACCAATATTTGGATGGCATCAATTCATGGATGAAGAATGGCTGGCTGAAGCTGAATCCAAACAAGAAAAAAGTGACGCTGGTGCATAGAGAAAAACTGTTGCAAAGTCTGTAGCCAGGGTACAGTCTGCTTTAGTTGAAGCTACCAAGTCACAATTAATCAGTTCAGTCCATAGTTTAAGAATAATCTTGGATTCCTTGCTGACGCTGAACTCTTATCTCACATAAGCAGCAGTTGGCAGGGAGACTTAATTTCATCCTGACGGATGATGACCCGGACTCAGTTATTCATGTCTGTGTCACCTCTCAGTTGGACTATAGCAAGGTGACAATATACCTTGGAATGAAGTCTTCAGCCTCTCTGCTCTCTCCACAAGTTTCCCATGGACTACTCAATCAAGTTCAAAGACTAGATCCTTATTTTCATGGCACTGCATTGCATGGGCCCATGTTAGCTAATAGACAATCTAAAGCTTTGGGATGAAGACTGTACTCAACAACTTTGCTCTCTGGCACAACAGAATTCTTTATAATAAAGACAAAGCTTATTAATGTGGGAGACAGAACTGGGGGTGAGGAGGGTGCAGTTTGGTCCCAGCCTGTGGAGTGACTTCTCCAGGAAGTAAAAGACTATCACCAACCTCATCACCTTCTCCTCAAACTACAAGACATTTCTTTGACCTTTCCTTCTGTAAGAGATACATAGCAACATGTGTCTTAAAAAAAAATTAAAACAATCAAAACAAGACACATCACTGCATATGCTTCTCTTTCTGAAGAAAGGATGAGAGAACAAACGAATAACTTGTGACAGATGTTAGTCTCATTTCTTAATGTCCTACTGGATGATGTTTAGGTACTATAAAGATAAGCAGGTGTAAGACCCTTTCATCTATTCTATACATGGAATTAGAAATATGTGGAAAACTTTAAAGTTATGTAGACTCAACAGTAATATAAGAGAAAGTAAAATAAATAATGTACAAAAAGTTATGGAATCAAGAGGACAAGTATAGTGAGGGAAAGAAGACTGGAAAAAGGATAAAAAGAGAACAAAAATGTGGAGGAAAACTAATGGCAGCCAAATATAGCACTAGCAATAAACAAAGATTTTATTTGTCATTAATTCTGTAACAAGAAATAATTGTATAATTATTTTAACACATTGTACATCTCTCTGATCATAATACCAGAGGTTTTAATTTCCTCATGCATAATCAAGATCGTTTTCTGGGTTCAGAAAAGCTTTTGGATGTCTCAGTTTCTGTTTTTTTAATTTATCAACATTGATATATTGAAAAGATCCTTATTAGAGACAGAGTACATGCATACATACATGTGCACATACATACAGTCAACCATTCACAGAATCAGAACCAATTAACAAGAGAGTTTATTCTGATGACCTACCTGAGGGCGTATAACTTTTACTATATTTTTAAGTGCAGTGTCTGGTGATGGAGGAGAGCAGTCAGGTGTTGGGTCTGTAGAGCTGTTTCTATGGTTACCAGTTCCTGGTGCAGTAATTGCTACCTGAGGTGCATTATCTGTGAATAAAAATAGAACTTTTGATGAACCTACTATTCTAGTACAGTGTACATCTTTTAACATCAGAAAATACTTTTGCAAATAGAGCAATATTTCAACTTTGAAAAATTAACATGGTTAAGTAGAGACAGTGAGGAAAATACTGCATATTTATCCTATATTTTTAGTACATGTTTTATTAGCATTTAAGCTGGTATATATCACCCCCTATGGTACCTAAATATTAGTGCACACAAAATGAAAAAATATTGTTTAATTCATTTTTCTGGATTACTCATTACAGTTCCTAATACTGCTTTTATAATCAGAATAATCTAAGACTAAATATCAACTGCAGGTCATATTCCTTTTTGGTCAGCTTTGCTGTAATAAGACCATCAAGGCACCAATTCAGTAAAGTACTTAAATGTGTGCCTAATTTAAAGCATTTGTACAGTCCCACAGGAGTCAGTGTAACTACTCACATGCTTAAAATTAAGTACATGATTAAGTGTTATGTTGGACTAAGGCCTATATTCTCCTTTGGGTTAGGGAATATTAATATTACAGACACATCACTGAAAATACACACATGAAAGTATGAATCAGGGTAAGAGGAGTAGGGGAGAGATGCAATAACACATTTCTAGGAAGATAAATACATATAGGGCCTGACTCGTAATTACACTAAAGCACCCTTACCTTGCTCTGGCAGTATAGAGGAGCCTTAAAGTGAGCGTAAATGCAATTTACCCCTACATAAAACTTGCTTTACAGGGCCAGTGCAGTGAAAAGTGATCTTCAGGCCTACAGTATATGTAAAACGTGCACTCTCTAGGGTCTGATTCCTTACTTCCAATAAAGTCAGTTTACACCACCGTAGTCATGCAAAGGGCCTTAAAGTGAGCAAAAATAGAGTAGGTCCACTTTAAATCTTCTTTATGCTGTCAGAGAAGCATAAATTGGAAGTAGTGTAGATAAGAATCAGGCCCTTTTGTGTTTACCGGAATATCTTATATTCTTAGATACTAAATTCTACAAACAATGTACTTCGATTATACAAGCACCCTGAAAAAACCCATCAGCTCAAGGCAATAAAGCATCAGATATGGAGCTGTTTCTTATAAACAATGCCCTTATTGCGAACAGCTTTTTATTTTCACTGTATGACCCACCATCAGATGACCAAAAATGATGTACCACATGGGTTTTCTCCATCAAAGAAAGAGAATCATTACCAATTCAACTATAGCAAAGGGATTTCCTAGTTTAAGTATATGGTATACAGTTTCTTTAATCATAAAAAGCCTTGAATTAATTTTCTTTTATAATATAAATTATTGCATAATTATAACGCTCTAATTTCTTTTCCCTTTCTGTTTGCTGGGAATAGGACCAAGGAAAATATTTGTAGGTAGTTTTTTTCATGAAAGCCCTAACTGTAAATACATTCAAACTAATATAAATTTCAGTGCAACAATTCACGACAAAAGGGAGCAATTTACCCATGAAACAGTAGGGCCAGACTGCTGCATCCAGTGGAAAGTGGGCTGGCAGCCGGAGACTAAACTGACAGTGAGCCAGTTATTGGTGTCTGATTCTCTGACAGTACCAGGAAAAGTTATAGTAGTCTAGGGGTTGTTCTAGTATGCACCAGCTGCCAATGGTCCCCAAGCATGCATTCCAGTAATCTCCAGTGGATAATCGGTGTGCCAGACATGTTCTCTCCACACCCCTGACACATCAGCTATCACAGGTAGGGTGTCATAGAAGCCTTTTCTGACTCACTGCCTACTATGAACTCCCCCATGTTAGGGGCTTGTGGTCATTTCTTGCTCCCTTTGTGATGCATGAGCAGAACAAAGGAAGAGAAGCAGAGCTGAGAATATGCCCCATAAGATATTTTCTTACATTAAAAATAATAACCAAAATTATTTAAAAAACAATTATAAACCAAGAGCATCTATAAACATAGGCCCAGATAAATCAAATTTTTATTTTGCTGATTTACACCCCAGGCAGTCTATTAATTTCACTGCGTTGTTGCACTGGGGTGCATGTTAGCACAGAATTTAGCCTTATGATGTGATTCAGAGATTAAGAAGAGAAAGGACTATTATCATCTAACCTGACCTTCTCCATAACACACACCATAGAATCTCATCCACTAATTTCTGCATCAAGTCCATAACTTCTGTTTGATACAGCATTCTTTTAGAAAGCTTCAGCATCCGAACACCTGATCTAGTTATGTCTTTTTCTGATAATTAAAGCACCATCTACTCTCAGAAATCTCCTGTCCATTTAAGTACTTGTAACCATAACCAAATAGCCTCTTAACCTTCTCTTGGGGCTGGCAGGGTGGTGGGGGGGAGGGAGAACAGATTCTTAAGTCTCTCATTATGAGGCACATTTTCCATGTCTCAGACTATTCTTGCAACTTTTTTCTGAACCCTTTCCAATTTTTCTACCTCCTTTTTGAAGTGTGCATACCAAAACTGGACGTGGTATTCCAGTAATGGTCTCATTAATGCCATACATAGGGGTAATGCTACTTTCCTACTCCTACTTGATATTCCCCTGCCTATGTACCAAAGGATTATATTTGCCCTCTAACCTACAGAATTACACCAGGAACCTATCCTCGCAACAAAGCCGTTGCCAACTCTGTCCACATATCTATTCAAGTGAGACCATCATAGGACCTAACCACATTAGCCACATCATCAGGGGCTCGCTCACCTGCACATCTACCAATGTCATATATGCCATCATGTGCCAGCAATGCCCCTCTGCCATGTACATTAGCCAGAATGGACATTCTCTACATAAAAGAATAAATGGACACAAATCTGACATCAGGAATCATAACATTCAAAAACCAGTAGGAGAACACTTAAGTTTCTCTGGTCACTCAATAACAGACCTAAAAGTGGCAATTTTCAACAAAAAAAAAACTTCACGAACAAACTCCAATAAGAAACTGCAGAACTGGAATTAGTTTGCAAACTGGACACCATTAAATTAGGCTTGAATAAAGATGGAGTGGCTGGGTATTACACAAACTGAAAACTATTTTCCCGTGCTAAGTTTTCCCCTACTGTTACACTTTTTGTCAACTGTTTGAAATGGGCCATCCTGATTATCACTATAAAAGTTTTTTTTTCTCCTGCTGATAATAGCCCACCTTAATTGATTAGTTTCTTAGAGTTGGAATGGCAACCCCCGTCGTTTCATGTTCTCTGCCTGTGTTCTACTGTATCTTCCACTCAATGCAGCTGATGAAGTGGATTTTAGCCCATGGAAGCTTATGCCCAAATAAATGTGTTAGCCTCTAAGGTGCCACAAGTACTCCTGATTCTTTTTACTAGGGGGCGCATATTCAGTTGGTTACCTACCATTATCCCTAAATCCTTTTCAATGTCACTGCATTCCAGGATACTGTCTCCACTCAATTAATTATGACCTACATTTTTTGCTCCTACATATACATCTTGCACTTGGCTGTGGTAAGGAGTATTTTGTTCAAATAAATCCACTTTACCAGCCAGTCCAGATCTATATGTATAACTGAGTTCTCTCCATCGTTATGTAGGAATTTCTCCAGCAATTATTTCATATTTTCTTCCAGATCGTTGATACAAATATTGAACAGGACCAAGAACAAATTTCTATGGGACCCAATTAGAAATTCTCCCACAGGATGATTAGTCCACTTTTACAATTACTTTGAGGTCTGTAAATTAACCAATTTTTAATCCACTTAATTTGGATTATCTTGATTTTTGAGCACTGCTGCTTTTTTTTAAAAGCAGAATGTCAGGAAGGACTAATTTTTGTCAAATGCCTCTGCGACCCTAAGTGTTACGGAAGTGTAAGTGTATTATGTCAACACAGTTACCTCAGATTGTTCTATGTAATTACATAGCAGAAAGCTATGTAATAGCAAAAAGGTGGGGACACTAATCTTCTCTGCTCCCTAGTTCACAATTTTGAGACATAATTAATATGGTCATCCAGGTATCTTGTTCATGTAAAAAATTAGTTTAGTTCTCAGTATACACTAATGTGTCTCTAACAAAGTAAACATACAAGAATTAATACTATAATTAATCTTTTCATAAGAAAATAAGGTTGGGAGTTAATTTCTTCATCCGTACCTTTCATTTACACAATTGCATGATAAATACCCAAAGTGATTCAAATTGTTGCAACATCCGTTCAAATACACAATGACCTTTAGGGTAAAATAAAACTTGGATTATGTGGTGTATTTAATTAAATGCCTTCTAAAAGCATTTAATATTTAGCTGGCTATTTCTTTAGGAGCTAAAATGTTATGCCTGCAATTGGGCTTTTATGTTCATATTAAAGTACCTAAATAAGTTGCACTTGATTTTCAAAAGTACTGAGTACCCATCATCTCTCACATTCTTGAGTAATTTAGGAGCTGAGATATAGGCACTCGGTCTTTTGAAAATCTTGGCCATTGTCTCCAAAAGTCTAACTGAAGATGGAACTTACTTATTATTACTAGTATGATAAACAATATGAGAAATATTTCTGACCCTTTTCTAGAGTTTACAGGGTACCAAGCGATCAACCGGAAATAAAAGTCATGGAAGGGAATGGAGGTCTCACTCATGCTAGTGGTGACTGCTTAGTGTTTACACCTACTAGGGTTGCTTATATCTAGGAAAATTTACATTTGTCCCCTAAAAATTATATAAAGCAGAATGACAAAAATCAAAACTAGCTTGCCTTCTTTATTACAGCTGCAAACTATGTTATCTCCCCTGGCTATGTAAATGTACTTACATATGAAAAGGAAACATCAACACATTAATGATTTAAATAGAATTATAAAGAAATCAGGCAAGTGGAAATCAGACCTTACAACTTCAATTAAAACATGAATTCACTGATGCCTGTGTCCTTTTATGTCCTATAATATTAGAAGAAAGAAAACGCATTGTATGAACGGTAGTATACAAAGTATCAATGTAATTTATACAGCAGCGGTTTTTTATTTTCATCCCATTATTCATGTACTTGGGGGAACAACTGTAAATTGAAAATCTCCTGACCCAGAAGGACATTCTCTTCTTTGCCAAGTATTTCAAGATAAACAAATGATAGATAGCATTGCATTCATATAGTACCTATTTATTATATCATTAATTATTATTATTAAGCAGGCAACAAATATGCCAGCAGCAAGCAGAAAGCTCGGCCTTTTCTAAAACACAGTGTTGCACTTCAGTATTCCTGAATATACTGTTTTAAAAAAATGCTTAACCAATTCAGTAAACAGAGGCGGCTCCAGGCACCAGTGCAGCAAGTGCATGCCTGGGGTGGCAAGCTACATGGGGCTGCCTGACAGTCGATTTCAGGGTGGCAGTCCTGCAGATTCAGCGGTGGCATTCCAAATCTGCGTGCCACCAAAGGCCGCCTGACTGCCGTGCTTGGGGCGGCAAAAATCATAAGAGCTGCCCCGTCAGTAAATATATGACAAACAACATTGCTAAAATTAGACTCTCCCCACAGCTTTGTACTGATGTTTCAAATATAGCATATTAGGGCCAGATAAACTGGTGCAGCTTTGGTGATACAAATCAGATGTAAATATGGTTTAGCTGGTAGCAGGTTTCCAGCTGTTTTGTGTCACACTGTCTCTGGAGTCGTGTAAAACGAGAGTATATTGGTGAATCTGACCATATATGTTTTGTCTACATTTTAGATCTCATCTGAATTTTAGAGTTAGAAATTAAATATTCCTGATACTCAGCATGTTGCAGAACAAAGGCAGTCATAAGATTAAAAAAAAAATTAAAAAGAAAAGAACCACACTATGAAAAGATTTTATCAAAAACTTTCGTCTTAATGATTTTCAACACAATTATCTTTACAGTGCTATAGGAACTGAGTACAAAAATTACTACTATTTTATGAAATCATTGGCAACGCACAATGAATGCTAAAAGGAAACCACTCCCTTCAATAATGAAAGCTTCCATAGACATCAATAAAATGAACATTCATCTATGAAGGGAAAATGAGTATAATGACTTCAGTGCATCTGTGATTAAAAAGAACAGGATTCTGCACTCAAACATAGCTGTGTTTAAAAATGTGTTTTGTCTGAAAAAAATAAATAGTGGGATTCCCATATAACATGGGCTTGATTTATCCCTTGGGATCCATTAGGCAAGACAGACTGCTGTTTCCAGCAATAGTAAGCACCCTGGAATGGAGACACGGTGGCCCAAGCCACTGAAGATGCTGGAGCCAGCAAGCACAGGCTCAAAATTGGGCAAGTTTCACTGATTCAGTACCTCCTCCAGGCAGACTCCACCAGTGTGAGGCTTCAGATTTAAAAGCTGTCCTTCCTTAGCAGAACCCCATAGGTGAATCCTCACCCCCCATCAATGCATAGCTGCCTCCATGGTACAAAACTCAGAATTAAAAATAGGGACAAATTACATATTTTAGGATCTAAAGACACTAGAAACATTACTTGAGAATATGCAAAAAGAGCACATTGAAGACTCAGGCATGGAATCAGCGAGTAGCTAAACTTGATATGTGGGAAGAACAGGTTCCACTAAACTATATGTATTTGTTCTCTTGGATTTTTTTTGTTTCCTATGTACTTAAACCTGAATTAGCATTGTTCTGAGTTGGATAATAAATATATAGCTGAAACTGTTTTGTTGAAAGCACTTGTAGCTATAACTAGTTTGGTATTGGATCTGGTTACTATTTTGAGGAAGTGTTTGGAATTAATTACTAGTGAAGTGCATTCTAGT
Organism: Dermatemys mawii; assembly: GCA_007922305.1. Classification (NCBI taxonomy): domain Eukaryota; kingdom Metazoa; phylum Chordata; order Testudines; family Dermatemydidae; genus Dermatemys; species Dermatemys mawii. Next base: position 69,466,856 of record ML677341.1, read on the forward strand.
GGCAGCAGGGAGTCTGGTTAGTTGTTTCTGCATCATCTGTGAGAGTCTAGGTATGATGATTATCAACTTTTTATTTCCTCTCATCACCCACCTGCAAAAATAGACATTGCAATTTTTTCAAATTTACATAACCCTAGCAGTGCCAGACAATAGCCTGGAAAGGCTTCTCTCATTAAGTAATAATGAGAGATGTTTGTTTATTTACACCATTTCCTGAAGAATCTTTGGTATTTTGCCTCTGTAAGCAGTAGATACCTAACAGAACTTCCCAAAACAATGCTACAGTTATTTATCCTATATTTATTTTTTGTAACCTCAAAATTATGAGTGTTTAGTATTGGTTTTTGCATGTTTAAATGGCATGTTTGCACTGTCTATGACTGACATTTCAAAATCTCACACATTTTCCTTGTCTCGATCTATTCTAGTTGTTAGCTTTCTAGAAGGTGAATGAAGAGCACAGAATGTTGTTACAGATGCCAAAATGTTCGATTACGTCAGTAATTCATTAAAAAATGGACCATCCTATTGATCTTGTATAGCAAACCGTACCCCAAAGAGAACAATGTAGGATGTCACTGAGGATTGATTATGCTCATATTTACGTTAATACAAAAACTCCCCTTTACTGCAGTTAAAGCAGGACTGGGCCATTGAATTCTACCCTGTATATAGCACAATATTTTGCCAAGTGTATATACAGACAGACTATTGTTCTGAAAGCATTGTCAGAACTTTAGTGGCTGACTGATGAGGTATGCTTTATTTGCAGTCCATTTCGGAATGCAACCAGAGATATGTCATCTGAGTCAGCCATCCTAATCTACTTTAGCAGAGTTGATAGTAACCTCCAGAGATTGCTCTTGGTAATTACCAAACTTCAGCAGTCATGAAAGCCAGAATCTGAAGTATTCATCTTTATCCAGTCTGCAGTATAACAGCGCAATGTAGTTTCCAGACAACATTACATATATACAACCTAAATTCTGTGTTAACAAGTATCAGTTACTTAATAAAAATCCTTTTAAAAACACTGTAATTATAAAATAAACCAAACATTTGGAACCTTGAAAGTTCTAAAATAAGGATGAAAATGAACAACTAAGTGTTTCAAAGTCTGGTAACTATTGGTTAAGGTTGAGATACTCACGTTATAGTTATGTGTTGGCTACCTTAATTCTGATTTTGACTTTACAACCTTAATATTATTTTAATATTTTTGTGTAAGTATTCACAGTGAGGTTTTGTTTCATATTAAAATACATAAGAGGTCTTGTGGTACATTGGTTAACGGTATATTGGTTAAGAGTAAGAGGTTGTTGTACAATTACAGGGATAGCCTCTGATACATGGTCAAAATTAACATACCTTGTTGATTCTGTACTATGAATTTCCTGGCACACAGATATTGACATATCAGGTCAAACCAACAGTCCATCTAGCTTAGTATTCTCTCTCTAACATTGGCCAGGACAAGATGCTTCAGAGGAAGGTGAAAGAAATACTGTTAGTTGTTGGCTTTGATATTAAAGCATGAGTGTTGATAGCACTGATAATAAATATCTAATGTATCTGTGGATATATACATTACCGATATAAATATATAAACTTTTTAAAGAAACCCAGAAATGTAAGTATTTTTATAATTAACATCCTGGTAAGATTTTCTCACAGATTTTCATTCTGTTTTAACACTTTTTTTCCTGGGAATTTCCTTAGTGTTTTTTCTTTTTTTATAGATATGCCAAGAACAGAATAGTCCACGTAATGTAGACCCTTCTCTAACAGGTTAGTAAATGTAAATTAAACAACATCATATACTAGCTAACACTGCTGTACTCTCATCAAATGTATCTTCTGCTTGGTAGAACAGCAGCACAATTTCTTAAAGTCTAGGTCTCCAGAATCTTTTGAATTCTTCAACCCAGTGAATTAAGCACCAGATTTAAGGAATTCTGTAGGCTTTTGTAAAGTTTGAAGCCAAATCAAGAAAGTTAAAAGACTAAAATCTAGAAGTGAACCTAAGAGATGCTTAAAAATTCTTCACATCGAGTGTTTCAACTGGTGGAGCTTATGGTCTCCCACTGAGGCTGCAGACAATACGAAGTCTGCATAAAGCTCAGGGATTTTTAAGAACTGCAAAAATCTAGAGAAAATAATTTAAAAATCAACCTTCAAAACTTGCAAAATACTCAAAGGCATCATTTCCATTGACAGAAAATTAAATCAAATGCAGAATTCTTAGATAAAGCTTTTTTGCGGGGAGCGGGGGAAAAGAGATGTGACCTGATTCTTTGGTCTGTTAAGGCTGCTTTGCCAGTGGGGGGCCTGGTTCCCTGAAGCAAAGGGGACTTAAGCCTGATGGATCCAGGCAGCAGAGATTCCCCCAACATGTGTGAATCCTCCAGTGACATAGAGCCACAGTGGCTGATCCTATCTACTCACCACATCCAGTTACCAGCATAAGGAGTGTTCCTGTCCCCCGAGAGAGAGGAAGCATACGGATCACCTCCAAACCTCTGGCCTTGCACAGCTTAGCCAGACTAGAGACATTGGCTTACAATGTTGCAAAAAATAATTTTTTTTACAAAAATGAAATGCCTCTTTTTTTCGTACTGTCACAGCCTCTTTTTTGCCCAATATTACCAAACATTTCTCCTTTGCCAGAGGATCATACATGAGAAATTTCAGACAGATCACTTGAATTCTGTCAAAGTCACAAAGAATGGAAGGAGAAGATGGTCAAATCAAACTTATAAAGGAAAGCTAACTATAACCTCGGCTATAAAGAAACTATTGTTTCTCTTTAGGTGGTGAAATACCACATTTGGTCAAGAGCTGATGTGGGCATTGCACTAGCCACCCTTATTTTAGTGGGGCTGGGAAGGAATTTTTCCCTCACCACCAGATTGGTTTAAGTGGAGTTGGGTGGTTTTTTTGTCTTCCACACAGCGAGGTTCAGGAAGGGCTTTGTCCATGCCTAGCATGGCATGAAGGGTGTAGGCTGTATGTCACAACTCATTATAGATGTAGGGCAGATGTCCAGTACAACACTTTTCTTCAACATTACTAAATGGGTCTAAGACAAGGATGTCAATTTAGTTAAAGTTTAGCCCACTCTACATACAATTTTTCAACCAGGAGAACTATTCCAACTAGGGAAGTGACTTCTTCTGAAAGACTTATACCAGAGATTGGCAACCTTTGGCACGTGGCCCATCAGGAAAATCCGCTGCTGGGCTGGGACACTTTTTTTACTTGCAGTATGAGCAGGTTCTGTCATTCACAGCTTCCACTGGCCACAGTTTGCTGTTCCAGGCCAATGGGGGCTGCGGGAAGTGGTGTGGGCTGAGTGATGTGCTGACTGCTGCTTACCGCAGCTCCATTGGCCTGGAATGGATTATGGCCAGTGGGAGCTGTGATTGGCTGACCCTGCAGATAAAAAAAAAACATCCCGGCCCACCAGCGGATTTCCCTGATCGGCCGCGTGCCAAAGGTTGCCGATCCCTGCATTATACGATTATATCATCTACTGTGGGCACAACTGTACAGACAAAAAGGTGACATGCCACTATAGTTTATTTCCCTTCCTAACTAGGGTTGCCATGTTGGTGGTTTTTGACTGGTGTGGCTGGCTTCTTTTTTATGGCCTTGCCAGCTGATGGTCCAAAGATATTTTATGCCAGTTGGTTTGTGCTGGTGTTTGTTTTGCGCTGTTGCCAGGTATTATTTTGCTGTGTGGCTGGGGATGCAGTAATCTTGTAACTCTTGTTGCAAGTGTCACAGCTGCTAGCGCAGGGTGGCTGCCAGACCAGCACCTGTGTCACTCTCTGCATGCACACACACACACACACCCCCCTTTCAAATCTCTTCTAATAGGTGGAGAGGAATGGTATATGGATGAGAAAGGGAAGAGGAGGGTTTGCTTAGCTCCACTAGAAAGAACGGTTACTTACCTCGTAACTGTTGTTTTTCGAGATGTGTTGCTCATGTCCATTCCAATAGGTGTGCACACCGCGCATGCACGGTCCTGGAATTTTTTCCCCAGTGGTACCCGTGGGGTCGGCAAGGGAGACCCCTAGAGTGGCACCTAAACAGCAGCGTCTATATGACCTTGCCGACCCACCCCCGACTCAGTTCTTTCTTGCCAGACAAACTCCGACAACAGGGAGTTGGGAGGGATTTGGAATGGACATGAGCAACACATCTCAAAGAACAACAGCTACGAGGTAAATAACCGTTCTTTCTTCTTCGAGTGATTGCTCACGTGCATTCCAATAGGTGACTTGCGAGCTGTTACCCTGGAGGTGGGATCGGAGTTTAACTGGTTGCAGATCACAGGACAGCTGTTCCAAAGGCAGCGTCATCCTTCGCCTGTCGGGTGATGGCATAATGAGCTCTGAAGGTGTGGATAGAGGACCATGTCGCTGCTCTACATATATCCAGGATCGGAACCTGGGCCAGGAAAGCCGAGGACACAGCCTGAGCTCTGATGGAATGAGCCATCATGGGAGGTGCCGTAACCTTCGAAAGGTCATAGCACAACTTGATGCAGGAAGTGATCCACGAGGATAAACGCTGTGTGGATACCTGTTTACCTTTCATCCGCTCTACCACTGAAATAAAAAGTTGAGACGACTTACGAAAGGGTCTCGTTCTTTCAGTGTAGAAAGCTAAGGCCCTTCTGACATCTCGAGTGTGCAGGGCTCTCTCCTTGTCCATGGCGTGTGGTTTAGGGCAGAACACAGGTAAAAATATATCCTGATTCAAATGAAAAGGGGAAACCACCTTAGGGAGGAAGGCTGGGTGGGGCCTTAGATGCACCTTGTCCTTATACAACACCGTATAAGGGGGTTCTGCAGTGAGAGCTCGAAGCTCCGACACCCTCCTCGCAGAGGTGATAGCCACCAGGAAGAGCACCTTCCAGGAGAGGTAGGAGATTGGGCAGGTGGCTAGGGGTTCAAAGTGGGGTCTCATGAGTGCGGATAGAACTAGGCTAAAGTTCCAAGGGGGCACTAGGTGGCGAACTGGGGGGTACAGCCGGTCCATTCCACTAAGAAATCTAGAGACTACTGGGTTACTAAAGACCGAAGCATCTAGGATCCTCTGATGAAAAACGGAAATAGACGCCAGGTGGACTTTCAGGGAGGACACAGCTAAACCCTGCTGTTTTAGGTGCAGGAGATAGTCAAGGATAGCAAGTATTGGGGCTGAAACTGGGTCAAAACCCCTCTGTGACATCCAAAGGGAAAAGCACTTCCATTTAGCCATATAGGTGCTATGGGTGGACGGTTTCCTGCTGCCCAGGAGAACCTCCCTCACTGGGAGAGAGCACTGAAGCTCAAGAGAGTTCAGCCATGGATTTTCCAGGCTGTTAGGTGTAGGGAGGAGAGGTTGGGGTGTTGTAGGCACCTGTGCTCCTGAGATAGCAGTATCGGGAACACCAGGAGTGTCACTGGGGAGGACACTGATAGAGCTGTCAGAGGGGTGAAGCAGTGCTGACGGGGCCACGCCGGGGCGATCAGACTCATGGAGGCTTTGTCCCTGCGGACCTTTAGGAGGACCCTGTGCAGGAGGGGAAACAGTGGGAAGGCATACACCAGACCCCTCACCCATGATAGGTGGAACACATCCCCCATCGATCCCAGGGAGTGATTTAGAAAGGAACAGAAATGATGACATTTCCTGTTTTTCCAGGTGGCAAAGAGGTCCATCCGGGGAAACCCCCAGTGCAGGAAGATTGTGTGAGCCACATCTGGGTGGGGAGACCACTCGTGCATCTGGAACGAGCGACTAAACTTTTCTGCCAACTTGTTCTAATGCCCCGGGAGGTATGACGCCTGTAGGGTGATCGAGTTCAGAATGCAGAAATCCCACAGAGTGAGGGCTTCTCAACACAGGTGAGAAGAGCAAGCACCACCCTGTTTGTTTATTTAAAACACTGTCGCCATATTGTCCATAAGGACGGATACGCATTTGCCCCGAAGTTCTGCTTGAAATGCCTGGCAAGCCACGCGGACCACCCTCAACTCGCGTACATTGATATGGAGAGCGAGTTCCGCCTGAGCCCGGAGGCCTTGCGTTCTGAGCTCTCCGAGATGGGCCCCCCATCCCAGGGCCGATGCGTCCATTACTAGGACTAGCGAGGGGTCTGGTCTCGTGAAAGGGACACCTGTGCAAACATGTAGAGATTGTAGCCACCAGCGGAGGGAGTCCAGCACCCTGTCCGGAAGTCGACCAAGTCTAAGGGATCCCTTCCTTGTCTGTAAGTTCGGGCCAACCAGATCTGCAGGGGACGCAGGCACAGTCTGGTGAACTGGACCACATACATGCACGCAGACATGTGCCTGAGTAGAACCCTGCAACTCCTGGCCATTGTGGTTGGAAACGCCAGAAAGGAGCGAATGATGACCCCCATAGCCTTGAAATGCACCATCGGGAGGGAGGCTGTGGAGGTGGTGAAATCGAGAACTGCTCCAATGAACTCTAACCTTTGTGTGGGTAACAGGGTGACTTTCCTTCGTTGATAAGGAGCTCTAGACTGGTTGCAAATCTGCCTGACAGCACCACATGGTCAGCCTCTGTATCGCGAGATCTCTCCTTGAACAGCCACTCGTCTAGGTACGGAAAAATCTGTACCCCATGCCTCCGAAGGAAGGCAGCCACTGCCACCATGCACTTGGTGAACACCCTGGGAGCAGTGGATAGGCCAAATGGCAGTACCCTGAATTGGTAATAGGCGTCTCCTACCACAAATCTGCGAAAACGTCTGTGGGGTGGGATTATGGAAATGTGGAAATAGGCATCTTTCTAGTCGCAGGCGGCATACCAGTCCCCTGGTTCCATAGAGGGAATAATATTGGCGAGGGAGATCATGTGGAACTTGAACCTTTTTACGTATGCATTCAGAGCCCGCAAGTCCAAGATGGGGTGGAGCCCCCCTTTCGCCTTGGGGATAAGGAAATATCGGGAGTAGAAACCCCTTTCCCTGAATTCGAGAGGTACCTCCTCTACGGCCCCCAGAGACAGCAGGGAGTGGACCTCCTGCATAAGGAGTTGCTCGTGAGAAGGGTCCCTGAAGAGGGACGGGGGCGGGGGGTAGAACTGGATAGCATATCCCACTGCTACCGTGCTGAGAACACATCTGTCGGAGGTGATCAGGGACCAAGCACAGTAGAAGCGGGAGACGCGATTCACAAATGCGGGGGAATAAACACTGGAACTGGTGCATCGTCCTTGATTCACACTTCAAAAGGCAGGCTTGGGGCTTGGCGGCTGTTTCAAGGGTCCCTGATCCTGGTCAGAGATGGACCTAGGGCGTCTTCTGCCATTATTATTGTTGTTACCCCTACCCCTCCTCCTCGGGGGGTCTCGCTTGGGGGCCCCTGGTGGAAGCAGGAGGTGGGCTGGGGTCTGAACGGTCTCCTCTGAGGAGCCGGAGTGTGTAATCCTAAGGACCTTTGGGCATTTGTCCATCTCTTGAGAAAAAAGGCCTTCTCTATCTAAAGGGAAGTCCTGAATGGTGGTCTGAAGCTCAGGAGGGATGCCTGAAACCTGAAGCCAGGCATTGCGGCGCATGACCACAGCCATAGCCATTGTCTTAGCTGCAAAGTCAGCTGAGTCTAGAGCGGCCTGTAGGGCTGCCCGAAACACCACTCTGCCCTCCTCTAAGAGTGCCCCAAACTCTCTATGAGAGTCCTCCGGAACCATTACCTGGAACTTCCCCAATGTGGCCCAAGAGTTATAGACATATCGGCCCAGAGCTGCCTGCTGATTCACAATACAGAGTTGCAGTCCCCCGGTGGAATAAACCTTACGCTCAAATAAATCTAGTTTCTTGGCATCCTTTGATTTTGGGGCAGAGCCAGGTTGGCTTTGACGCTCCCTATGATTGACTGCATCAGCTACCAGGGAGCCAGGAGCAGGATGAGTGAAGAAGTACTCATATCCATGTTGGGGGACAAAATATCTCCTTTCCACCCCTCTAGCTTGGTGGGATCGAGGCCGGAGTCTGCCACAGGACATTGGCATTGTTCTGAATTGTCCTGATAAGTGATAGGGCGACCCGGGACAGGCCACCCGGGGCCAAAATGTCAACCGTAGGATCTATGTCCTCTGAGACTTCCTCTGCCTGGAGGTTCAGATTTTGTGCGACCTTTCTAAGGAGGTCCTGGTGACCCTTAACATTCATGGACGGCGGCCCAGAAGATGTCCCCGCCACTGCCTTATCCGGGGAAGAGGAAGAAGAGGTGTGGAAGGGGGGCTCATCTCCTTCCTCTAGGGGCCGGGCCTCCACTGGTGGTTGGGGATGTGCCGGTGTGTCCCCTCCTGGTTCCAACTTTGGAGGTTGGCCCGCTGCAGGCTGAGGTGGCAGTGCCTCAGGTGCCCTAGATGAGTGATCACCTGTAGAAGTGGCCGAAGGAGGTGCTCTAGGGGCTGAAACAACTGATGCCGACCTGGAGAATTGTCCCTGGGTCTGGTGGTAGGCTCAGGGGGTCCAGAAGGGCCACTGGCCTGGTCTCTGCCATTGAGGAGGCCAGGACGGTACCGTTGCAGATGTCAGTGCCGGCTGGTGGTACTAGTCTTGCCTTGATCAATGCCCTGAGCGGGAATGATGGTGGCTACTCCTAGAATGGTAGGAGGCTGCATCTGAGTCCGAAGAGTATTCGGAGGCTGACCAGGGAGGGGCAGATCCAGGCGGTGCCGGTGAGTGCTGTGGGGTACGGCGCCGCATCGAGGTGGGCTTCCCGCAGTGCCGTACTGGTGGCAACTGAAGCAGTTGTGGGGCCGGGGTGGAATACGGTACCGCAGGTGTAGGGTGCTGTCCCGGAGCACCTGGTACCACGGCTGACATGGCTGGTACCGCGACCGGTGCAGACGGTGCCAGAGGTATGGGAGCCAGAGCTGCGAAGGTGTAATCTGGTGCCGTCGGTGCGGTGGAAGGCCTGGAAGAGGTGCCCGGTACCGAGGGAGGTGTCGGAGGCTGCTGAGTCTGGGCACTCTGCTCCCTCACCATGTCGATAAGATCACGGGCCGCCTCAAAGGTATCCGGTGTCGAAGGCACACCAAAGTCCTCTATCGACCGGTGCTACGGTGTGCAGTCCACCCAAGGCAGAATCCGGCTGTGGAGTCCCGAGCCTGACGTCGAGTGCATCGGCTCCTGGCGGGTACGGCTAGGGTGCTGTTCCAACGGTCGGGTCACTTCTTGAGTACCCTGAGACCATTTCGTGGGTGATCTACCCTTGTCTCACCTCTTCTTCTTCAGAGGCACTGGAGATTGTGATCAGTGCTGTAGAGGAAGTGGGTCTGTGCGCTGAAGACTTGTGCCGGCGGCCCCGGAAGACGTCCCCCGTTGGTGCCGTTGCGTCCCGCACTGAGGCCGGTGCACTCCTGACTGCCGGGGCTTGGTCAGTCTGCGGTTGAAGGGCAGATTCCATCAGGAGAACCTTTAGCCGAGAGTCCCGCTCCTTTTTGGTCCGGGGCTTGAAACTACGGGAGATGAGGCACTTCTCGACTTGATGGGCCTCCCCCAGGCACTTTAAGCACTGTGAGTGGGAGTCACTTGCAGGCATAGGCTTGCCGCAGCACTCACACGATTTGAATCCTGGCAACCAAGGCATGCCCCGGCGCCGGGAGTAAGTGGCCGCTGCCGAAGCGGTGGACCAAGAGAGAAAACTACAAAATACTAACTAGCTAACTATTTACACTACTCAAGTACAATAAAACCGTTAACTATGCACATAAGATGAACAGAGAAACTGCTGAGGTGATAAGAGCTGTTAAGCTCTGTTCCAGCGGACCGTCAGGGCGGTAAGAAGGAACTGAGTAGGGGGTGGGTCGGCAAGGTCATATATATGCCACTGTTTAGGCACCACTCTAGGGGTCTCCCTCGCCGACCCCATGGGTACCACTGGGGGAAAAAATCCGGGACTGTGCATGCACACACCTATTGGAATGCACATGAGCAATCACTCAAAGAACAATTATTTTTCAGAGGGGTAGCCACGTTAGTCTGGATCTGCAAAAGTGACAGAGCCCTGTGCCGCCTTATAGACTAACAGATGTGCCGCCTTATAGACTAACAGATGTATTAAAGCATAAGCTTTAATGATGAATACCCACTTCGTCAGATAGAACATCCGATGAAGCGGGTGTTCACCCACGAAAGCTTATGCTCTAATACATCTGTTAGTCTACAAGGTGCCACAGGACTCTTGTTGCTTTTGTAGAATTATTTTGTTACTGTCTGCTCTACGTACCACCTCTCAGGAAGGGTGGACTCCACTGCATGGGATGATATAATGTACTATGTAAACCAGGGTGGACAAACTATGGCTCATGGGCCCCCTCTGACCTACCAACTGATTTTATCTAGCCCTTGAGTTCCACCTGGGGAGCAGGGTCAGACGGCACTCTGTGCGTGCTGTGGCTCCGTGCAGCTCCCAGAAGCAGTGGCATGTTCCCCACTCTGGCTCCTACATTTAGGGGCAGCCAGGGGGCTCTGTGTGCTGCCCCCACCCCAAGCACCACCTCTGCAGCTCCCATTGGTCGGGAACTGTGGCCAGTGGGAGCTGCAGTGGTGGCTAGAGCTGCCTAGCTGCACCCTCTGCATAGGAGCCAGAGTGGGGACATGCCACTGCTTCTGGGAGCTGCTAGAGGTAAGCACTGCCCAAAGCCTGCACCCTGAGCCCCTCCCACGCGCCGACCGCCTGCCCTAGCCCTGATCCCCCTCCCGCCTTCCAAACCCCACGATCCCAGCCTGGAGCACCATCCTGCACCCAAACCATTCATCCCCAGCCCCACCCCAGAGCCTGCACCTACAGCCAGAGCCCTCACCCCCCGTGCACACCCCAGCCTCCTGCGCCAGCCTGGAACCCCCTCCCACACCCTGAACTCTTCATTTCTGGCCCCACCCCAGAGCCTGCCCCCCTTGTCAGAGCCCTCACCCCTTCATGCACCCGATTTCATAAGGATTCATGGCTCACCATAGAGTTTTCATACCCAGATGTGGCTCTCGGGCCAAAACTTTGTCCACCCTACTGTAAATGGTAGTACAGACTGGTGCAGAGCAAAAGAAATGATTTTTCTGAAGAGCCTTAAAAACACATTTTCGCTCATGTGCTCTCAGAAGGGTTCTTCCACATTTGCACTATTTAGAGAGGCATTTTGTGGAGAAAGGAGATGCTGATTAACTTGTTATTCTGTCTGAAGTTGCTAATGATTCCATCTAGTAAAAATATTCTGAATCTATAATAATGCAGTAGTATCCCCAGTGCTATCTCTTCTGCGTGATATTCCTTGAGCAATCAAAATTTCCATATGAAGTAGCCTCAGCCAGTATTTTTTGCACACCTAAGCCTACCACTGAAGTCAGTGGGAGTTTTGGGTGTGCAATTAATGCAAAAATCTGGTTCATGATTCTTTATTGCATAAAATAAAAGTGATAAAATTAAAAATGAAATGTAGGGAAAGAAATGGAAAAAAGTTTTCTGGCAGCAAGCTGCACATTGCCATCAGGAATAGCAGATGCAGCAAGGGAGAGAGAAACAGAGAAAATGGAAGTAAACAAGATTTGTTTTTATTGAACTTAAAATAAAACGAGAGGGTTTTTTTTTTACAAGATACAACACTGATTTCCTTCATTGGGAACCAATGTGTTTTTAAACCAAGTCACCAACACTATACAAAACAAATAAATCTGTTCATTATGTACCAAAGTGGTTCATTTCTGTATTAGTAAATATTTTATCAAATATTTTGAATTCAACACCATAAAGCAAACTGTGCCAAGATTTTTGCCTTCTAAGTCTACTAATGTTACAGAAAAGTTGACTTTAGAGGTCTACTAACATGTCTTTTATGCTAACGTAAGAAGACAGTTCCTGATATAACACAATGAAAATTTTTTCAGTCTTAACTTCCAAATCTTGTGGCCCTTTGAGGCTAATCTCCTTAACAATTCAGACAAATCCTAAATTTAATTTTTTAATTGTAGATGTCTGCATCATGAAAAGATTGGTACGAGATATGAAGCATTTCACCCTTAGGTTACTGGTTCAGAACTGACTCAGAACAGTAGGGAATGGAAGTTCACATTATTGATAGCTATATTAGTGAATTATGCTAAAATAATGAGGGCCAATTGTGCTGCCATTACTCAGAGAACACTTACAACAAGGGATCTGTCTGGGTAAGAAGCTCAGAACTGGGCCCTAACTTTTTAGTGTTAGACTGTGACTGGCTCTAATACAACTGCACAGGGAAGTAGCAGAAATATAGTTAGTACTAATCACACTTATGCAGTCATATCAAAGCAACTGTATCTTAGCTCTGGGTGGTAAAGGAACACAGTAACCACATGGCAGATGCTCCCTCCAGGCAGAAGTAATGGGAACAGGTGGGGAGTGTACAGGGTCATAATTCTGCCACATCTAAGCACCACCCAGTGGCACTTGCAGGATGTATACAGGCATGAGGAGTAACCTGCACTCTGAAAAGGGCTGCAGCAAATTACTCTTTCCCTGCACAACTGAGGTACCCAGGAAACATAGATAATTCAGGTCAAATGCCTCCTGGGGCTCTTCATGGAGTGGACCAGCTACGCACCTCCCCTTACACAATTTTGGCCCCAACAGAGCAAACTGGAACCATGTTAAATTAAAATAAATTAGAGACGAAATACACAAAGTTTTACTACTGTTACTAATCATGAATCAGAGAGGTAGCCATGTTAGTCTTGATCTATAGAAGCGACAAAGAGTCCTGTGGCACCTTAAAGACTAACAAAAGTATTGAAGCATAACTTTTTGTGGGCCAATACCCACTTCGGCAGATGTATGCAGTGGAAGTTTTATATCTGTTAAAATTACAGACAGAATAATGGTTGAGAGGCTTTTTACAAATTCAGTTATTGACTAGACTAAACTGGTTTATATAGTACCTCTGTGCATCTCATCCCTAATTAAAATGAACTAGCAAAAGACTTTCAATAGCTATTTAACAAAAAGGAAATTTGACAAAAAGCATTTATGTAAAAAACTCTAAAATATAGAGAATCTCAAAAACAATTACGTGTTTCTGAATCACTTCCTTGATTTGAAAAAGTGGCTTTGTTGAACAGAGTGCAGTCAAGTCTACAACAAAATCATTCTACATAGTAATCACACTTGGGTGAATGAAGCCCAGTTCTGGTCAGAATTTATGCATGTTGATGAGGAAAAAAATTATACACTTTGACTACTTAGTGCCTACAACTGATCAAATCTACCCTGAAAGCTCTGTTTTCTTCGATGGTTGTTTAATGGATAATAATAATAAATAATGAATCATAATGCAATGTTTAACAATATGTCAGATTGACATTTTTGTTGATAAAAGAAAGATACTGTCCATACTATGGAAATGGAATGATCATTCTACCCATATAAAACTATGTTTAAGGACACATATTGGGATAGATGCACACTGACTTGTTTTGATGATTGGTTGTACAAGTGCTACTAAAGGTTCTTACTTCATTTCTACATGTATTACCTTTGAGAAAATGCTACAGTACTTTTAGGAATAACTCTTTTTGTGCAGTGCAGTACATATGTGGGGGAGCATGTTAAGCAGAGTCATTAGAATATAACACATCTTAATTGCACACACAAAACTACATTAAAAGAATGTCAAGATTGCAAAGTCAAGCACTTAAAAGTTAGGATGTGCCAGAATTAAGACAGCCTGTGCAACCTTAATTTGGTCCCTGTGCGTAAATGCATTATGATACAGGCTTTAATTATATGATCACATACTATTTTTTCCACAGGATCCTGTCTCATTCAATGCATTCAGTGAAAGGTGAAAAAAAGTAACAAATGACCACTTATTTAGCACAAAATGAAGATTTGACACATAAAATTATACACCAATGCTGAGAGCCTGGGTAATAAACAAGAGAAATTTAAATTGCTCATTTATGAGCAAATGTCATTCAACATAGTTGGAATTACTGAAACTTAATGGGAAGATTCTTATTATTGGAACGTTAAAATCACCGGTTATAACCTATTTAGTAAGCAAAGTGAGTGAGCAAAGGGGGAAGGGAAGTGACAGTCTATATAAAAAATGGGATTACCTGTTTCCATGTTCTGATAACTCAGAAACAGATGACCTTGAATGCTTATGGATCTATTTTCTAACATATGAAGCACAAGATGGGGCACTTGATGTCTGTTACAGACTACTAAATCACACTAGAAAACAGGATGATGGGTTCTATAAACACCCTTCTATAATGTGTAGGGGGAAAAAAACTGTTGTTGTGGGGCGGGGCTACAATCTGAATGATAGTGTGGAGATCTCACGCTACCAGAACTAAAAACTTCCTTGGAATTTCTAAAGATTATAGTTAACATCCACTCTGAGGATGGTTACCTTGTTTTAGTGGAGGGGTTTGCATGTTCCGATGAACTCCTGGGCTATGTCATCCTAGGCAAACAGGTCTGGGGGGAGGTTCCATGCTAAAAACAGTCCACCGCAAGGCCCTCATAAAAGCCCAAAAATGTCCTCACGAACCTCGCCTGGTCCTACCCTGGAGGCGGTGTCAGGTGAGTGTCTGGTGGTTGGGCCACCCAGGTAATCCAGCCATGCCCAGCCAGAAAAGTTGACATGGACCCATCTCGTGGGCCCACCATCCACAAGGTGAAGGGTGAGGGTCAGATGTGATGCCAGAATGACAGCAAGAAAGACAAACCACAACAGACTGGTCTTCTACATGGAAACTGGCCCCAGGGCACCTAATAACGATGCCCCCTGGGAGGCTTCTTTGGAACTCTACCAGACACATCTCACTGAGTGGAGGCCCAGAGGCTGATCCAGGACACTCTGGAGGAATTATATCTCCCAGCTGGCCTGGGAATGATTGGGAATCCCCAAGAGAAGCCAAAACCTGTTGCAGAGGGAAAGTTCTGGTCCCTACTCTCCATGCTGCCGCCATGACCCTCACCAGGAAAAGCAACAAAAAGGAAAACGAAGAAGACCGTTAACAATTTTCTAATCCAAGAAGTGTTGCATCCAACACAAGGGAATTTTTTTATTACATTTCAGCTTGACAGAGAAAGAGGAATTAATCACAATAACTAAAAATCAGTGGTTCCTTAGGTGCAAGTGATCATGACTTGATGTATTTGTTATGAGGAAACAGAATGAAATCCCAGCACACTTGATGCTTTAAATGGGCCAATCACAAAGCTGAAAATGATTATGGGCCTGTCATAAAGCTTAGGGGGTTATTTATTTATTTTTTTCTTCATGCGGGTCCCCACATCTGTACCCTAGAGTTCAGAGTGGGGAGGCAATCCTGATGGGGCCAAATCAGGTAGAAGAAAATTTTTAAACATAAAAATTTGAATGATAATTGGGAACTGTTTAAGAATAATTTACTAGATACCCAAAAGCCACAATCCAACTCTTGTGAAAGGCTACATGAGTTTTAAAAAACAAACAAAAACAAAACAGAAAACCAGCCTGGCTTTAGTGAGAACGTGAAAGCAGCATTTAAAAAAATAAAAAATATATAATAAATCGGAAAAGGTGGAGCTGATTATAACGAATAGAAATTAGAAGCTAGTAATTGTAGAAAATTGATAAAAGAAGCAAACGGACACAAGGAGAACTCTATAGGCAGCAGAGTTAAGGACAAAAAGAAGCCAGTTTTTAAGTATATTAGGAACAAAAATAATCCTAATGATACTGGTCCATTTACTAGATAGCAATGGTAAAACTGTCCATAATAATGCATAAAAGTTTAGTAACTATTTCTGTTCTGCATTTGGGAAAAAACAGGTTGTCACAGGGTACCTCCATCGCTACCCAATGAACCTCACTGCCTGACTAGTTCAGGTGGCTCCACAGTCAGAAACACATGCCAGGCTGTTTATCCTTCACCAAGGTGTGCATTTATTTCCATGTGACATACCCATAACATGCAACACAGACTCACAGCTGCAGCCCTCACTCCCCAGCCCATGTTCACCCCCTGAGCTTCCTTCTCAGCTCCCTCCCCTGCCCCCTTTGCTTCCTGTTTCCTCTTCTGAAAGGCTCCCCAGTTACCTTGTTAACCCAGTGATTGACCCGCAGGTGCTCATAATCCCCCAAAAGAAAGTGTATAATTGCCCTCAGCTCAGCCTGCAGTAAGTCATAAGAATGTTAAACAGTAGCAACTAAAGTTACACATTTAAAATCAACAGGTCTGATTAACTGTATCCAAGAGTTTTAAAAGAGCTGGCCAAAACCTCTCTGGACCATTAATACTGATTTTGATAAGTCTTGAAACACTTGGGGAAATTCCAGAGGACTGGAAAAAAACTAATATTAGCACAGTTAAAAAGAGAAAGCAGGATGACCTGAGTAATTATAGGGCTGGCAGCCTGGCATTTATCCCAGGCAAAATAATGGAATGGTTGATATGCAACTTTATTAATAAAGAACTAAAGGAGGGTAGTATAATTAATGGAAATTAGCATGGGTTTTTTGAAAATGTGATGCAGCAAGAAGCAGTATTAGTCAAAAGCTTCCACTGACTGCTACCCCATCTGTAACATGTAAGTTTCATTTTTGCTTAGTGCAAAACAGTTTAACTGGCAAATGCTGCTTTAAGCTAGAGGCAAGAAATAGCTAACAAACAGAAAAAAATGCTTTTTCCCTATTTGCAAATCCAGCAAAGAACTAAAAATTTCAAGTCATGCTTTGCATTTGCAGCTCCTCACCACTTTCTAGTTATGGAATAATTTGAGGATTTCAGGTCTTTAGTCACATTTCACATGATAAATGTCCTATAGGATATCTCTGGTGTTTAAAATGCAGATTAATAGAGAACAGCAGATGGGAGGGACTGTTGGCTTGTCTTCTATTCCTCGGTCTACTCAGGAGAAAGAGCAGCATACTGCCTCGACAACGTTATAGTTTGATTTTTCTCATCCATTTGCTATGAGAATTCATATGTAAACTGAGTCATGTAGTAGTGAAATAGGCACTTATATGTGTGACAGTGTGACAGATATAATGTTGGGAATGTGGAGCATTCAAAGACTACTGTATCAGATTTATAAATGTGAATATGCATCTTTATGCGCTGACTAGTGATTGTATTCCACGCTAAATGGATGAGCTAAACTATTTAACTGAGAGGAACCAAAATCTCAGGGAGTGGGGTGGAGGGAAGGGAATTAATGCAAATCTGTATGCTAGTAACAAGCCTCTGGAAGTTTCACTCCTTGTGGAAAACAACATATATTAATTTGACCTAGTTCAAGAGGCCTGACAGTCAAAGAACTGTAAACAGTATAAAGCAAACATTCTGACACAGGGAGGGGGTAACTCTCTCTCAGTCCAATGACTGAATGAAACTATGGAAAAGAGAGAGAGGGCCCTCAGAATTTACTTCAAGTTCTCTAACCCCATCAGGGTCTCCACATGGAAGATGAGTGGAATGCCTCATGAGCTAAGACCTGCGTACAATCTGTTTATTGTTTTTAAAGCGTTTTCTCTGCAATGTTCAGGTTGTGAATAAATATTTTGATTTATAAAAGCTGGTTAACCATTACCCCTGTGGGTATGTCTACATGGCACTGAGTCTCAGAGTGTGGGTCAGCTAACTTGACCTCACTGGGCTTGGACTGCAGGGCTAAATATTGCCGTGTAGATATTCAGGCTTGGGCTGGAGTTTGGGGTCTGACACCCTTCCCCCTCTTTGGATCTCAAAACCTGGGCTCCAGCTTGAGCTTGAATGTCTACACTTCGCACAGCACAAGCCCTACAAACCCAAGTCAAAGCTGCAGTCTTGGTCTTTGGTCTTTTATCACAGTGTAGACCGGGGTCAGCCACCTTTCAGAAGTGGTGTGCCAAGTTCACTGTATTTTAAGGTTTCACGCACCAGTAATACATTTTAACGTTTTTAGAAGGTCTCTCTCTATGTCTATGTTATATAAATAAACTATTGTTGTATTTAAAATAAATAAGGTTTTAAAAATATTTAAGAAGCTTCATTTAAAATAAAATTAAAATGCAGATCTTCTCAGTTTAGTGTGATCCTTGCCCTTGCTTTTCCTTTCTGAGTTTTCCATTGTGGGCCACAGCACAGGGGGGATTGAAAAGCACTGGGTCGAGGCCAAGAGCAGAGCCCCGGGCTGGCTGCCGGTCCCCCAGGCCGGCAGTAGGCTGAACCATTCAGACCACCACCAGTTCCGCTTAGTCCACTGCTGGTCCAGGGTTCTGGTAGGGGTGAAAGTAACTTAAATTTCTTACAGGTACTGTTGTATTGCAACCCCCTCAGGGGGAGCAGCTCAGGGGCTGGGGATGTGTGGGTGTGGGAGGGAGCACTCAGGGCAGGAGTTTAGGGTGTGGGGAGGCTCAGGGCAGGGGGTGGAGATGTGGATAGTGCAGGAATCAGGGCTGGGAGCATGGGGGTGCAGGAGTCAGGGTTGGGTGGCATGAGGGGCTCAGGGCAGGGAGTTGAGTAGTGTAGTGGGGTGGTAAAGAGGCACCAGGGTCTGGGAGGGACACGGGGCCAGCGGACAGCAAGACACCAGTCTGCAGAGGGCGCTCCGAGCTGGAAGAGCTAATTCCCAGACGATCAACAGGAGTGAGTCTTTGAGCCGCTACAGGAGGGGTATAGGGAGAAGTCCTGGGGTCGGGGGGGGGGGGGGGGGGGGGGGCTTGGGGATGGCCTGGGACAGTCCCGGTTACAGCTGGATTACGTGGATGGTGGATGGGTCCCTGCCCCACAATGTTCCTGTTCCTGCCAAGGGAGCTGTGGGCCAGCTGTGTGGGGGCACTGCAGCTGCAGGCAAATGGGGGGCTGTGGCAGAAGACACCCCTGGCCTGTTGCTCCCTTCCCTTCCCTCACCCTCCAGGGGCCGCAGCAGTGCACGCCAAAGGAACAGCACATGCCTGCAGTGGAGTGCCCCAGTATCGGCCAGCTCTGGGTTCCGTCTGGGTTCCAGCTCCATCTGCAGCTGTCAGCCCCTTGCGAGCCGGGGTCTCGGCAGCCGGCCCACCCAGGTCAGCAGTGGGCTGAGCTGGGCTGTTGGCCGGGACCTCAGCGTGCCATTAAAAAATTGGCTCATGTGCCACCTTTGGCATGCATGCTGCTGGTTGCTGACCCCTGGCGTAGACATACCCTAGGAGAGCATGACTGCAGATGCTGAATTAAAGTCAGATCTGAAATCACAGTAAATTGCAGGATTCTGCAGCTTAAGGTTCAGATCTAGAAGGAGTGTGTTGCAGGACTCCACACCAAGAAAGATGACAGCTCAAGTATTGAAACAAAAGTGAGTTAACCTCAAGGAGCCCATGAAAGGATCAGGAGTGCAGTTACCACAGGAACTATGATGCATAGGAGAGGTTAGTCATCTTTTGCAGCAATTGGTGTTCTTCATGTAGCCTTTTAGGAATCTCGTTGGGGTTGGATGAGTGAATATTGACAAACCTTCTACTGCCATATGGAAAGCTATTATTGCCACTAAAAGAAATCTTGATGGAACTCATAGAAAGGCCTGATGTTTTCAATTCCAACAGATAATCCAAGATTGTGAAAAGCGATGACTTGATAGGAGAAAGATGACACTAGTTATACCAAAGATTTTATTGAAGCCATTTCCTTGGTCATAGTAGTCTTTGGTACCGAGCCCTTTACCACTGAGGTATGGGACTTAGTTGAAGTCTTAGTGTGCTTCATGGTACCCAAAGTGCTCAGAGCCTCACTAGCACTCCTCTTGGGACCTGAAGTCTCCTGTGACTGGATCTTCTTTCACGAGAAACTCTTTGTTCTCCTCCTCTTACTCCCCTCCTTGGATTTTGAGTGGGAAGCTCTCAGTACTGCTGGTATGGTTATCAGCACCTCACTCATGGAGAGTGTTTAAGACAGGGGTTTCAATACCATCTTCCCCTTGGAAGTGATCATCTCAGTGATCATGCTCTTGACAATGACAGGGCACTGACAGAGGTTGAGGGTCCTGTCAGGAGAGTTCTCTGCACCTGGATCAGAAGCCAGTCTTAAGGCTTGCTCCATCAGTAAGAGCTGTACCCTTAAAAGAAGTGTTGCTCCATCATTAAAAGTGTATATCCTTAAAAAAAGTGCAGATCTTGAACTTGGTGGGACTGTGAGAATCCCCCCAAACAATGAATGCACTGGGAATACCCACTGTTAATGGGGATTGCATCTCTACATGAGAGGCCCCTTTAAACCCCAGGGATCCCAGCATCCACAACAGAAGAAAACTTGTTCAAGCCCCTCAATAAGGGAAAAAGAAAAACCAAATATATGTATATTTTTAAAGTAAAAATAAAGGAAAGAGGAAGAAATGTTTCAACAACTCTAAGGTACTACTACTAAGAACTAACTACCAAAACTAAAATGCTAAAAAGAGAGGGAACAGGCACACAGCAAAGAGAATATAAGAACGGCCATACTGGGTCAGACTGAAGGTCTATCTAGCCCAGTATCCAGTCTTCTGACAATGACCACTGTGAGATGCTTCAGCGGGAATGAACAGAAGAGATAATAAAGAGGCACATGATAAATTCAGTCTCTGACAGAAGGTGGTTGAGCAGGAACTGAGGGCGGTTCACCAGTGCTTATAGCCTCAGTATGGGGCATGAGAATGTGAAGGGCACATGCATCTGCGAAATAGGCACTGCTACCAAAAATGCTGAGCAAAAGCATCAGGGCATACATGCACCTAAAGTGGAGTGCCCACAGAGACTTTACTCATATAACTGAAATTTTGTCATTTTCCCTGTGTAACTTAATGGAAGGGCTGTACGGGGAGATCTTGGCAAACCACTAAAATGCCTGAAACCAGTGATGATTATTGCTAAAAGCAGCCTCAGCTTGACCAAGGCAGGAGGGAAGGGGGTTTGGGGTGCCACAGAACAGGCAGTTTGACCCCACATCCTTCCTTATAAGAATTGTGTTAAAGTTGCTGATACATGCATTTTAGGAGAGCAGGATGTGCCCCCAGGAATGTCTACTAGGGCTCAGGGCTGCAAACTCTGGAAAAACCCACACGTGGTTAATCAATAATCAGAAGGAACCTCTCGCTTGACA
Source organism: Dermatemys mawii (assembly GCA_007922305.1). Classification (NCBI taxonomy): domain Eukaryota; kingdom Metazoa; phylum Chordata; order Testudines; family Dermatemydidae; genus Dermatemys; species Dermatemys mawii. Next base: position 69,487,947 of record ML677341.1, read on the forward strand.
ATTGAAGCTGCTTGCTTGACAAGTTTTCTTTTAGGGACATGTCAGTCTATTACTGATGTATAAATAAGGGGAAAAAGTTTGAGGTGGGGGAACTCTTTGGAACTGGTCTCTCTTCTGGATGCATTTTGTGTTTCCCACCGGCAGACAGGCTGTGTCTGCTGTTGTGCCACATGAAAGCCATACTCAGCTTCAGTAATTATAGAGGGTTGGGGGTGTTTTACTAACCTGTTGTGGATGTGTGTAAGTGCTTGAGACTAAGTAAGTTTAGCTTTAAGTGAAAGCACTCTTGTGTTGTCCTGTTTGTGCCAGCCATCTGTCGGTCAGATAGTCACATCTCTTCTGATTTATTTCCTAACACCACCTCACACAGAGTTACCAAGAGCTTTGGGTTGAAAGAACCCCATGTAACAGGGTTACCAAGTGAGATATTTTGCCAACTGTCTTACCAGAAGGCTTACAAGGATTGGACGAAGGAAAGGATCAACAAGGAAAGCTCCCTCTGGAGGTCAGAAAGTGTAGGGATAAAGTGAGAACTTTCAAAAACCAGACAGCTCAGGACCTTGCAAAAGAAATTAAAACCAATAGTAAAAGGCTCTACAGCCATATAAATAAAAAGAAAGCAAGGAAACTAGAAATGGGACTACTAAATACTGAGGATGGAGTGGAGATTAAAAATAATCTAGCCATGACTCAGTACCTAAGCAAATACTTTGCCTCAGTTTTTAATAAGGGTTATGAAGAGCTGTGGCATAAGGTTGTGGCAGGGTGGCTAATGGGAACAAGGATATGAAAGTAGAAATTACCACATCTGAGGTGGAAGTCAAACTCAAACATCTTAATTGGACTAAATGGGGATGGGGGAGGTGGATAATCTCCATCCAAGAATATTAAAGGAACCAACAGATGAAATTGCAAGTCCAATAGCAAGGATGCTCATTTAGACCAAATAAAAGCTGGTTAATATGGTTAGTGACATGTAATTGTATTGTAGGAATAAAGCAGAATAAGAATACTTACCATTTAAAAATAATAAAATAATGCAAGAAGACAAAGAAAATTAGTGTTTGCCAGTATTCCTCTAAAGTGATTAATGATCCACTAATTTAAGTAAACAACATGTGAGAAGACAGCAAGGTGAAAGTTACATTATGATTCTACTATATTTGAACCATATTAAGTATATCTGTATTCAGTTCTTGTCTACTACTCACTATCATTTATATGAGATTTTATAGGTCTTGAGAAGTACACAGAAAAGGTCGATAATACTCATTCCAAGAACAAACCATTGTAAATAAAACAGGAGGATACACTATAAAATCTAGATTTGCATTGAAAAAAATATGATTCAAAATAAATGGGTATGATTTCAGATCATTAGCGAAGAGAAATTGCAACCCTAGGATGTTCTGCCTCCCACAAATAATAGAAGGTAATGTGAGAGGAAGTAAAAAAAGAAACAGTTTCAGAAAATGTCAGCAAATTCTTAAAAGGAGAAAATAAATTATGTACTGAAGGGAATATCTGACCAGTAAAGCATCATTGAAGCATCATTTTGGGAACATTTTGGGAACATTCAGAAAACCTGTTATATTATTGGAGAATAGGTGCTTAGAAACAATTCTACTTCATGGGAAGAATCCCCAATCCCCACCAAACACTAACATTTAGTGTAAATTTTTAAAAGTTCTCTTTGCAACCAAATACTGATGCATTAATCTGGGATATTTTATACAGAAATGTGCACTCTCTGAGATGGCCGTGAGCATGATATAAAATTAAGTATGCCATCACTGTCACCCAGTTAGAAGGAGTTTAGCATGGAATCTATTACATTGTGTTCTGCTGATGATTTATATTTTGGAGCTCTGAATGCAGTACATAAGTCTTTATAAATTAACCTCTGAGGACAAGTAAATTGTGAGAGTCTTTGTTAAGACCAAAATACTCTCTACAGAGCTCAGAAACTGCTCAAAAGGCTAATCAAGATCCGATAAAAGCATATGTGGGTCTCATAAACCATCTTGGATTGCATCTACTTAAGAGAATCAGAATTAAAATGGTAGTGGTGAAGAATAATGCATGGATATTATCTCCCTGACTTCTACAGAGACTACACTTGAAATGAATAAACATGGAAGCACAAAAAGAAGAGAAAAGAGGATCCTGGATGTATTGTGATGCTGAAGTTAGACTTGGAGCCACAGATAACCCATCCATATCTTTGCATCTGCAATATCCACAGACATGGATAGAGTGGGTAATGCCTTGTGTTACTGTAGATGTAGTGTGTTTTTGTCCCTCAGCCACTGTGTTGTCATTTCAGTTAAATTTATTTGCTAGGCCTTTAACTAGGACCATCATTTTCAGTCCACATGCAAGTACAAGCATAGAAGCTCAAAGTGTCATGGGATGCATGAGTGCATCTTGGCAGTTCAGTGGATGGGATGCGACTTTCTGGTCAATCACAAATGAAAGTGAGTGTTTTGCTGCCATGACTATTGGGGTATCTAGGAGGCTGTAGACCAACTGAACAATATGAAGGCAGATGCCTTCAGGGGATGGAATGGGGGAGGAATGTTTCAGAAATGGCAAGTTCTTTGGATCCACCTCAGTCCTGCCTGCGTTCAACTTTTGGCTAGGCACTGAACAATCTGAGAAATGGTATTATTTATACTGGAGGATATACAGTTTGACCCAGCAGCAGGTTAGTCTCTGCCAATTCACATGGGAAACTCCCAGTCTGAACCAGCACACAAACCTAGGTTTTGGTATGTGCTTCCAAGGTGAATAGTATTCTGAGCTGTATCTTTTTTCTTGTTGTTTTGGATGGATGCAATGGTTACTGACATGCTTTTAGGAGTTCCTTCCAATTCTGATAGCAGGGATCATGTAAGGGGATTAACTGTGCAACAGACAAACTATTCTGGACATAGACCCTGACTCCGTGGATGCTCCATGGCTAGAGCACCCACGGGAAAAAAAATAGTGGGTGCTCAGCACCCACCACTCATAGCTGATCTGCCTATCACTGCCAAATCGCTGTTCGGCAACTGGGGGAAGGATTTGGGGAAGAGTGGAGAGCAGCAATTGGGGGGGCAGTGTGCGGGGTGGGAAGAGGCAGAGCAATGGTGGGGCCTTGGGAGAAGGGGTGGAGTGCGGGCGGGGCCTTGGACAGAGCAGGGGTGGAGCGCCCCCTGGGAAAAATAAAAGTCAGCGCCTATGATTCTGGATGGAGAAGTAAGATATTGTTCACACAGTTATTAAGCAATTGGTTGACCAATAAAAGGTTGGTGACAACGTATGGTGTGGTAAATGGAGTTAGACATGTTAAACATACTGTTCTTATCAAGATGTGGCATGGTAACAATGGTGCTAATGCTTTATACAATTTCCAGGTAAACAGGTGTTCAGAGTTAATATTGGTAGTAGCCAAGAAACTCTCAGTAGTGCTGCAATATCTGTGGAACATTGGTACATGTTGGCTAAAAGTTTACTGGAGGAATCAGTTGCTTCAGAAACCAGGAGATCAAATTAGGTTTTTTGCAATTTAATTCCCAGGTGGGTTTGGACCAGCTGGTATACTCGGTAATTACTCTGCTTCATCAGACTTATCATTTTTTCACCTATCATAGCTAAACTTGTGTTTTATGTCTATGCAACCATGGTGGACTTTCCTGACCCCAGAGAGAAGGTCAACCAGGGTCCATGGCTGAGAGTCACAAAACACAGCACCTCATCTATTCAGATTCTGTATGTCTTGCTGTCACTGATTTAGAAAGCTCAAATGGAAAAAAGTGCTTTTGGGTACTGTATTTGTAGCTAATCTCTTTGGAGCATTTTGGAGGAGTAAGCTACTAACCAGACATTTTTGAATGATCAGTGTTTAATAATGGCCTGGCATGGGTGATTAAGAGTGTCCATTCACCTTAGGTTTTCTAAAACAGACCATATGGGGTAGGGATCATTTATATCTCTGACAATGTGCTATTCCTTCCTTACAATCACTGAGAATTCTGAGGGCTTCTCTTGTTTTTTGCATCCCCTGTTTCAGGTTCACTTTTTCCACCACCCAGTGTAGATATCAGTTCCTTGCTATTTTAATAATGTGTACTTCCTCTCTGGGTCTCCATTCAGAGGATTATAAAGCTCAAATATTCACGACAGATGCTGTGAGGATTTGATTGTCTGGATACTAGGACAGTTGACAGTCTGACCAGTATATGGCACTAGGTGTCATGGTACTATTGAATGATTCTGGCAATCATATAGGAGCTTAGTATTTTAATTTGGAAAATAAAAGTTAATGCTGCAAGGTTATCTTTTTATCCAGGTCTCTAAGCAGCTATTATCTAGATCACAACAGAGATATGGGAGCACAGTATTGTGCAATAAGCACAGGAACAAATAGCAGTGAGGTGACTAGATACACTACTAGCTCTCAACCCATCCCAGATTCACTTTTACTGAATGGCGTGAGGAAGACCTCATCTACAGAAGTCAGAGTCACCTAGAACTACTGATGTGGTAGATAGCTACACCTGTTAGTCTTTAAGGTGCCACAGGACTCTTTGTCACTTCTGCAATTCCAGACTAACACGGTTACCCCTCTGATTCTTAGCTACACCTGAGAAGCTCTAACATATTTTAATAATCCATTAAAAGCAGTGGATCATAAGAGTCTCTCTAAGGTTGATTATGAACAGACGAGAAATAAGCAAAAAATTTACTTGGTTGTAGTTAACTTATTACCTTGTTTCATTAATGGTTCTTCATGCAAGTTATTGACATCTAAAGACAACTCTAAAATATATTACCAAAATTAATGTGGTCTATAGGACCAACGAACAGAAAGTTCTTCCCAAAACACATTTTTGGGGTATGTGACCAATACCACCACCACTTTTCATTTCCTGCTTAATCTTTCAACCTCTCTCTCTGTGTTTCCTTTCTGCCGCCTACCGGCAGCACAATGCACTGCAAGCTGCCATCTTTCTACTGAAATGGGAGATGTAGCTTCCAACAACTCTCTTTAGGAGGTTATAAAGTTCTCTTTTCTCCAAGGACAGACTACGTGAAAGTACTCAAACTGTAATCTTACTCAAACCAATAATTATTAAAAAGAGAAATAGTGAACTAAATCAAAATAAACTGTTTTAACATACCTAAATGTATACTTCTCATAAACGAGATACAACATTCTCAACAATATTTACAGAATGAAAAAAGAAAGATCCTATGTGACTAAGCAGCAGGTCCCTGCTCTGACATCCCTTTCTCAGAGTCAGCCGCTGGTTCAGAGAGAGATGCATGTCTCCATTACTCAGCAAGCCGTCCCATGACCCAGGGCAGCCATCTGTACCTTTAAAACCAGTTTTCTCCAATCATCTACAGTACAGTAGAGTCCTAAGAGATAGACTAATGTGGATACAAAAATGCTTTAACAGTGATAAATAGTAGTCTTTCGAATGCTCAACAATCTAGCTCAGATAGCACCTCTCTGCTGCATACACACAGGGCTTGTTCATATTAGAAAGCCAGTAACATTTTAAGTATTCTGGTATAGTGAACATAGTACAACTGATCTTAGGGTGGATGTAACTAGATTTTGTATGAAGGTGTATACCAATATAGCTATTTCTGTATGGGAAGAGGACTATACTAGTATATAGTATACTAGTGTGTGCATATATATATATATATATATATGTGTGTATACACACACACACTAGTATACTCTCTCTCTCTCTCTCGTTATATCAGAAAAAAACCTAGTGTAGGTGCAGGTAACTGATAAAAAGGTGACATATGCTAGTATATACTAGTATATTCCTATACGATATACTGGTATATACTAGTATATATAGTGTATGTGTGCGTGCGTGTGCGTGTGTGTGTATGTATATATGTATACACACACACACACACACATACTAGTATATAGTATGTATATACTATACATGTGTGTGTATATATATGTATATATATATATATACACACACATATATACATATATATACACACACTATATATATATACTAGTATATACCAGTATATCGTATAGGAATATACTAGTATATACTAGCATATGTCACCTTTTTATCAGTTACCTGCACCTACACTAGGTTTTTTCCTGATATAACTATTTTGTTTTTTTTTAAATCACACCCTAACTAAAATTATAAACCATAACCCTTTTCAGATTAGACCAGGCCCAATCTTCATTACTGCAAAACACAGAGTTTGGGTGTGACTAGGCGTTAAGCCACCTAAGCTAGCCAATGGGAGATGGTGACAACAAAAATGTGTGCTAAATCCCACCCCTCTCTTGGAGTTAGGCATCTACAGCTGGACTGCAGTGAGGTACCTATCTCTGCTTAGCAATCCACAAATGGGAGCCAGCTGCCCAGAGTCCAAAGGTTTAGGCACCCAAGCTGTTTTTTATAGGAATAAGTTAGGCACCTGCCTCACTCCACACAGAATGGTGAAGGAAGGTGTGTCCTTCCTTTTAGCCTAGTGATCAGAGAACTCACCTGGGTTATGGGGCTCCCTCCATCTCTCCTGTTGAAGCTGTACTGCTGTGGACAAATAACAAAAAAGAGTGATTGGAGCATGGGACTGGACCCCTGTTTCCCCACTGAATGACAGTCATTCTCTCTCTCTCTCTGACCTGATGACTGTTCCACAGTAGATAAATACGAGAGTGAGAGAGACTATAGTCCCGTGGTTAGGGCACCCAGCTAGCAGGTGGGAGCCCCAAGATTCAGTTCACCTGCTCCAATCACTCTTGTATTATTTATCCACAGTGGAACAGCAGGGAAAAGAAGGAGCTGCTCTTTGCTCAGAGTAGAGAATTAACTCATGATCTAGCCCTTAATAATCTGACATTCATACATATTTCCAAAACCATGATTAAATGAACAAGATTATGATGATCAAAAAATCAATGGTGGTGTTCCCAATAGTTCCAAATACTGTTGTGATTTTTTACTTGTCAAAACATGCTCTCATTCCAATTATTTGTAGTTAGAAGATTATACCTTGCAAATCTGATATAAATGGGTACAAAGTGGTGACACAGGAAAAGTCAAAACAAGGACAACAGGCAGAAGTATGTAATTTTGGAAAATGTAAACAAATGTTTATAATATTATTCATATGACTCAGTATAATTGTTGTTATCTTGTAAATATAACTCACTGCTGATCAGAACTGTGTAATCCACATAGCAATTTCTCAAATTAAAAATATTTTAGACTCTCATTTCATGTCTCATTCAGTTTTTATTCACTGCATCTATATGAAATGGAGCTTTGGGCTTTTATTTTGTATGCACATATATTAATTCAAAGGTACTTTCTTTAATTTTATTCTCTGGTGGTTATTTTGTTAATTATTAAGTAGTTAGATTTTCTGAAGCTTTTTATTTTGTTATTTGTATTACAGATTAGCGTTAAGTACTTGGTAAAAATAGGATGGTGAGGAGGTTACTGCACATGCCTGGGATATTTGCTCTAGAAATTTGGCTTCTATTCCTGGATTTTCAACAGATTTCCATGGGAATCTAAGAAGTCATTTAACCCGTGCCTCAGCTTTTCTTCTATAAACTCTGGATAATATTTACATCCCTCATATAAGTTCATTATTGCTATAAATTACCCTGAGATCCTTGGATGGAAGGCATTATAGTAGTGAGCAATATTATAAGCCAACAGTGAAATATTATACATATCATCAGACTGTACCAGTGATAAGGTAAGAGAATAGCAGTGATTTACCTGTTCTTGAGGAAGGTACTCTTGCTATTTCTAATGAACAAGGTTTCTTCGTAACTATGTCCATGAAATCACAAAGGTGGTTTTCATTTTCTGAAAGATGAGCATCAAGAGAAGCAGGAGGTACTACTTCCAGTGTATAGCTCCTTTTCTTTCGGTAAGACTCCTGAAAAGTAGAAATGTAACAACATGATAAAAAAAGCCTTGGTGGATGCAGTAAAACTGGAAGAAAGAAAATGGTTCAATAACTCTGTCAAAAATAGAAGTTAAAATTCAACATGTTAAATAAATCAATTCTTATTGAAACCTTAAATTTAGTGACTAGAAGGGATTACTTATATTCTATCATAAATAATTTTCACTGTTGAATATTAGGGTTTTTTTTGTTATTTCTGATAATTGTGTGCGGATTTCTTCAGTTGACATATGGCAAGGGCTCTAATGCAGTTGCTTTTACTGTACCTTTTTTGTTAAGTTCTGATTCAGGTACACATCTTGATCAGATTTTAAAAGTGTATTTTGTGACAGAAACAGAATTATATAGAGTTAATGAATGGAATTCCTTTGTTTTCTGGGATTTTGTGAGTTTGTTCATACTATACATATAACACATGGATAACTTGATCTGTTGTTTGATGGCAGAACTCAGAAGAGGTTAGTTTCCTTTGACTATCCTGAATGGCTAATATTATGGGCACTCGGGGCCTCTTTGGTTATTCTTTTACATGTGTTTGGGGGGGGGGGTGTTGTTTTTTGGTTTTTTTGTGTGAATAGAAACAATTAGAGTGGATACTTACTGGTTGTGATTTCCTGAGAAATAAGAAGCATCCCTTGATATCTATAGGCTACAGGCTCAATTCAAATTCCCCTGAAGTCAATAAAAAGACTCCTATTGGACTTCAAGGGGAATTAAACTATGCCTTAAATTAGCATTTAAATATTAACAGTGAATTCTAGGCATATGAGCACCCTATATTTACTAATGCTGGAAAGAAGCAAACAGATAGAAGATATAACATGTTCACGCTGCCAAATCATAAGATTGGTCTCAGTTTTCAAAACCACTAAATTAAGTAGGGCTTGGCTGGTTCAGAACATGAGTGAAAATAGCAGTCTGGTACAGGAATTTCTCTAATTTCGTGGTTGCAATCCAGCAAAATAGGACAAAGTATTCAAAGACAATCACAGGAACACAGTGTTTAGCTATTCTATGTCACCCATATGGATGCATGTAAAAATCAGCCACAATATAAATCTGATATGACAAGAAACTATGCAACAGGCCAGAAAATACTGTGTTTTTGTAAGAGTCACACATAAGCAAAGTACTTCCCAGCAAAGAATGTGCTAGAGGTCATGGCATATCAATTTCCTCATAGACTAAAAAATATTTTATCCAGCCCAAGGCAACCAGATGACTGTAGATAACGAGACCATTTCTGCTGTGGAAGATTTGTGCATCGATTGTCCCTTTAAACTACTAGAACTTTCTGCAGTTTTTCCTCTACTCAGTTCTGCCTGATAGGTATGGAAGTTCAAAAGAAAATTACAATTCAGAACCTATTGGGAGGCAGAGACTCCGGCAGCAGTGTCATGGCAAGAGCAGTGTGAGTATCTTCATAGCTTATTCATAATTCCACATACTAACATTAGCAGAACCAAATTTCAGTGAACTGTTTGTTCACAGTAGAAGGGGGCTGTAGATTCAGAGAAGAGGAGATGACTGTTGGAAGAGAAGTATAAAGAAGAAGCTGGACAAAAAGTAGCATCATGGGAAACGGTGGATTAAATAACTATAAACTGAATATAGGAAACTGTTTTCAGATAAAATAAAAATATATATTTGTAATAAATAGAATATTTGCAAGAGAATAAACAGGCTACCATTAATAATTAATAATTACCAATTTCCATTGAGAAACAAAAGCAAATAGGGTTCAAAATAAAATTTAGAAAAGAAAACAATGAATAGGGAGAAAAAAAACTGTTCATCTTTTACCCTTCCATCCTTTGTCTGTATGTTTGTCTATTCAGAGTTTCAGCTCTGTGGAATAGCATCCTTGTTTATATTTCTATATAGTGCCTCATGCACTTTAGAGCACTTTATAAAGAAAGAATTGGGCAAGTTTTGCATTGAGGCCTCCTGCATTGTCAAGTATGATTTTTTTAAAACTCAAAATGGTTTCATTCCCCAGATGAAGAATATATAAAATGGTGCTTTTGATACCAATCCTGCCAAGATTTACCATGTGCTTACCTTTAAATATAGTAAAATGTCCAGTTGAGGATAATAGTATTATTCACATTGAGAAAAATATACCAAATAGACAAGTCTTTGCAGGATTGATGCCTGCAAGTTGGCTCACACAGGACCCTGCAAAATCCTGCATTTTGCACAAGGCACTGCAAAGAGTTACAAAGGAATCTTAGAAAACTGGGTGATTGGGCAACAAAATGGCAGCTGAAATTCACTGTTGATAAATGCGAAGTAATGCACATTGGAAAACATAATCCTAACATTACAGATAAAATGATTTGGTCTAAATTAGCTGTTACCACTCACAAAAGAGACCTTGGAGTCATTGTGGATAGTTCTCTGAAAACATCCACTCAAAATGCAGTGGCAGTCAAAAAGCGAACAGAATCTTGGGAATCATTAGGAAAGGGATAGATAAGAAGACAAAATATCATATTGCCTCTGTATAAATCCATGGTACACCCACATCTTGAATACTGCGTGCAGATGGGGTTGCCCCATCTCAAAAAAAAAGTATATTGGAATTGGAAAAGGTACAGAAAAAAATTATTAGGGGTATGGAATGGCTTCTGTAGAAGGAGAGATTAATAAGACTGGAACTTTCCATCTTAGAAAAGAGATGACTAAAGGGAGATATGACTGAGGTCTATAAAGTCATGACTGGTGTGGAGAAAATAAATAAGGAAATGTTATTTACTCCTTCTCAAAACACAAGAACTAGGGGTCACCAAATGAAAACAGGTAGCAGGTTTCAAACAAACAAAAGGAAGTATTTCTTCAAACAATGCACAGTCGACCTGTGAAACTCTTTGTCAGAGAATATTGTAAAGGTCAGGACTATAACAGGATTAAAAAAGAACTAGATACATTTATGGAGGATAAGTCCATCAATGGCTATTAGCCAAGATGTGAATGGATGGTGTCCCTAGCCTCTGTTTGCCAGAGACAGAGTGGACAACAAGGGGTGGATCACTTGGTAACTGCCTGTTCTGTTCATTCCTTCTGGGCACCTGGAATTGGCTGCTGTCGGAAGACAGGATACTGGGCAAGATGGACCTTTGGTCTGACCCAATATGGTCATTCTTATGGAAATGATAGCACTGTACTAGTAAAGTGTCTCCTTTGTTTCAGTCAGAATAAAAGCAGAATACCTCTTCTACCTATCTAACTCCCATCCTAATGGATTATTCTTGTTTTGTTTTGTGTATATGAAATTAATGATTGACAGAAGAGAAGAAATATTTCAAATTAGCGTAGGGATGCAAACAACCACATGGTTTCTTCTCAATTTAGAAATACTGTTGTCCTGACATTCAGATAAAGCTGTACTCTGTCTCCCCTCTCACACAGGGATGTACAGTCCTCAGACAAACCAAGCCCGTGTGGTTCCACTTTACTGGAAGGTGGAGATTTTGAGAGCCCATTCCAAGGGTGTATGCCCTGGCACTTTGTTCCACAGAGATTCCCTGCAAGTAGTCTCACAAGGGAACTTGAAGGAGGAGGAGGGGTTTAGTGTGGATGGTTCTGACGCATTGCAGATCCAGCGGTCACTGCTCCCTCACAGAGAATTGTCAGATGCTGCTACTCCATAGCAAAGGAAAGGATTTCTTTCTCATGACCTCCGGGGAAGCATTTGCCTCTTTGTGCTTATGACTGTATTTTACAATGACAGAGAGCACAAATTTATTTTCCATGGCAACCAAATACATAGCAGAGCTCAATTTAGCCCTTGTACATGACATCTGCTGGCATAATACAAGGGTACAGGGCTCATGGTGATGGCAAATCTGCCTAGAGTGGACTGCAGCACAAGCTACCTGGGGGCCACAGGCACCAACACTGTTCTAACAGTTGTTGGCACTGCTAGGAGATCAGCCATGCCTAAGGTGCCCAGGGATGCCCAAGATGTACATTTCCAGTTTGCAAATTCTGCTTTCAGGACAAATTTGTGCAACTCATATTGCAAGATTGCTATAAAGTGCCAGGCAAAAATTGTTAAAGGTTACTAGTGAAGTTGGTGGAAGCTGAGTTACCAACAAGTAAACTCCCCCTAATATTCTAATAGTACAAATAATGCCAGTAAAATGGCCAGGGTAAGTTGCATAAGCCAAAGGTAAAAAATCGTCTTTAACCAATATCCAAAGACATCTGGAACAGTAACAGATGAGCAATTAACTCAAAAAATTAATCCTCAACTCAATAAAGAATATGTAGATAAAAAGGCAAATATAAAATTAATTTCTGCTGAAACAAGAGGTCCATGGGAAACACTTCCTGGATGGTGTAATATGTTCCTTTCTATATGTGCCAAAGTCCATTCTTGAAATTGCATAGTTACGTACAATTTAAATAGCTAGATATTGGCAAATCGCATAAAATTGTTTTCAAGTCTCAGGCACCAAGCAAATTAATCCTCACTTATTTCTAAAATGGAAAGCTGTGTGTAGTAATCTTAAGTATTAGGAGCTTTTGTTTCCCTTTTCTCCACCCCCATCCCCATGCAATTTTAGTGTGTAGTAAGTCCACACTGGATCTACATGCCTCTTAAATGTACAAATGCACATAATAAATCCCATTAAAATGATATTTGCATTACTATTGAGCAATCTTTAATACATAGAATCAAAATCTCACTTGTATTTGGATTTAATTTTAACCAGTTCGAGATGATTCAGTCTTGAATCTCTATAAACTAATCTGAAATGTCAGAGCTGTCTAGGATTTGATAGACAAGCGATATACATAACTGCATATCAGCTATTTAGTAGCTAACTGTTGTCAGACTTAGTTGAAATTTGGAATAAGAACTTCATAAAGTTCTAAAGTAAGCTATGCGAGATGACGATATGTGGTAGTTAGTAGTGTAGTAGAGAGGATGAACATGTATAAACAACGTAATAGGAAAAATATTACAACCAGAAGGAAAAGCATTAGCAAGAGTGCAGTGCAGCAGGTGAAGCAAATATATTTGGCCTTTGCTGCTCCTAGTCATGACAGCAGTGTGCTGTGTTGCATTTGCTGTAAGATTGCCAAAGGCACACCAGTCCTGGTTTGGAAGACCTCCAGACAATTAGCACGGTTCTGAGCATCAACTGATTAGCTGTATCATTTTTTTCAGCTACATGATTTAAGTGTCACATCTAGGCCAAGAGCGCAAGATGGGTGGAGAGCAGAAACAGGAAAAAAAGATTGAGATATGTGGGAATAGATTCCTAGACAGAAATAAAAAGACAATGCTAGAAAACCATGAAGAAGGAGAAAGTCTATCTAATTTACATCACTGTATGCTAGTGAAGAAAAAAACATAAGGAAATTTTACATTAAGGGAATCTCTGAACTGGAAAATTGTGGCTCAAATTCTGGCCTTGTGAATAACAATGCTTAGTAGGATCATATCAACATACAAACCAACCCTCTGTTGCTCTTGACACTGTAGGGCACAAATCTTGTCTTCCCTTGTTTTCCAAGGCTCCATCTTCTCCTGATTCTCCTGCCTCAGCTAGGGTTTAAGGATATTATGGCTTAAATACAGACACATTTTAAAGGCTGACAGTAAACAAGGCACACTTGTAAGCTTGTTGAGTGAAAAGCTAGGCTGCATGCTGTACTTTATTTTGACTGGGTTAGCATGTTCTAAAGCACAACTTTCCTGATCTGGACTAGACATTTAATAGGTGCTTGTGGCAGGGTGGACTAGGTCTGGAGGCTGCTGGAGTGACCAATAAGGGGCAAGAATGGCCAGATAAAAGGCAAGCAGCAGAACAGAACCTTCAATTGCTCTGTGGAGCTTGATGAGAGAGGACCAAGTGCCTGGCTGGCTAGATGAATAGCAGGACTGTGGATAGCTCACTTCAGAGAGCTCACCAGACAGAACTGAGCCCAGCAAAGACTGCCAAAGACTAGATGCTTGGCTGGCTGGATAAATTACCAGGAGAGCCATCAAAAGGGCAGTGCAGGCAGGCTGAACCTAGGGGATTGAGCACAAAACCTGGCCAGACCAGAGGAGGGTGTCTGAAGAAGGCAGTGCCTTTGGGAAGAAGTCCAAGATCTACAGCCACAACAGGGCCATGACCTCCTGAGGTCCCTTCCAATCCTGATATTCTATGGTAAGAACTCAGGACTTCATACTCTGGAACGGGGGATAGCATGTGCGGCTCAGTTGGAGGGCTGAGCTGCCGAAGACCAGCCAAGAGAACCAACAGTCGGCAGGGGTGGGGGGGGGGAGGAGGGTGGTCCTGCAAGACGCAGGTGCCATCCTGATGTAAAATCAAAAGTAGGTTCACACCTAACCGAGAGAAAGGGAGCCATGCACAAGAGTTGGGTGCCACCCCAGTGAAAAGAACTGTACTTGTAGGCACTATCCCCCAGAGAAAAGTGGGCACACACAAGAGGTGGGTGCTGACCCCATTACAGTGGTAGACAGAGCTAGATAACATTGGACCTTTAAATCATAGACACAAGAAAGTGTTAGTGTGCCCTCTGGTGGATCCGCCTCACCTCTACATCCTGTTGGTGTGTCCAAGGGACTTAATCCTTGGCTCCTCCTTCCCCTTTTATACCTTCTGGCTTGGTGATCTCATTCACTCACATAATTTCAGCGATCATCTTGATGATGATTCACAAATCTACCGTTTTACTCTTGACCTGTCTCCTACCACTTAAACGAGCATTTCATCCAATCTCTTTGGCATTTCCTCTTAAATTTAAGATGATCAAAACCCTACTCACTCACTCACTGTTGACATCTTCTCTGCCATTCAGGTTAACAACCTAGAGTCCTCTTTCATTCCTCCCAATTCCTGTACATCTGGACTACATCCAAATCTTGCCACTTCATCCTCCATACAATTTTCTGAAATCCAACATTTTTCTGTCCACACTTCAAAAATCACTTTGGGACATTATTTCTTAGCCTTATTAAGGCAGCCCTTCTGGCCTCTTTCATACCCACATAACTTCCTATAATCTATACAAAGTACACTTGCCATGATAACCTTTCATTACTATAGATCTAAACACAGCACCTCTTCTCTTTGAGTGACTTCTCTTTGAATGCTTTCCCTTTGAAACTCTTTGAATGCCTTTTTGTTACTGTTTCCAGTTCATGTTTTTTGTTCCACTATCTAGACCCTCTACAGCTATGCCCCTCACAGTTAATATAACATGCATAGAATATATTGATAAATAATATACTTATCCACTTATCTCTTATCATATTGACCCTATGCCTATACATGCTGGCAATTGATATTTTCTCCACATATACTACCAATACCTTTGTGCTTTCTTCCATGCTGCCCTTATGGATGGAACTCCCTCCCTGTACTGATCTATAAAGCTAGTACCCTACCTCCTCTATACAACTTACTGCGTGCCAGTCATTTTATTTGACTAGGTTTGAGAATGGAAATCCACTAGAGTAAATTCAGAGATAAACATTTTGTGTACTATACTTTAACTGCCCTTACTCCCTGCCCACCCCTCACTTTTTGTTTCTTTAAGGCTCAATTGTTTGTATTCACTCTAATATCAATTTATCATATTATGATGCCATTTTCAGGAGTACAGTACTACCTCAAAGTATATGCACTATATTTAGGTGTGTGATGTTACAGGATCTTCATAACATAATCATCATTGTCAGTGGTAACAACTTCCAGAGAGGGCATTATTTAGAATTTCACCAATGGGAAGGCTGACTGTATGACCTTCTGCTTAGCATTAAAGATCCAAATCACTGCTGCAGTTGTGCTCACTTATACAAATTTGGCTCAAGAACTGAAAGTCAGAAGCAACTCTGGCTCAAATCCAGCCTGAGCTACTGTCTCAGTTTGAACTTAGACACTGCACTTATTACTGCTTTTACGAACACAGCTGACAAACTGGAGAAAAGGGAAGCTCATTAAAAGTCTATTCTCTTGTCACATGAGTAGACCGTGCTGAAATCAACTGGAGTTACTTACGCTTGTGTGGGAAGAATAGGACTGCAGATGTCTGATTTTTACATTACTGTGCAAGTAAATTATCTTCAGTCCTCTAGGAAAAAACTCTAAAGACAGTGATGTCCCAAGAGGCTTAATTTCAGTTTTTTGGGGGAACTGCTGAGGTGTCAGGAGATCAGAATTCCAGTCTTTGGTTCACATGGATTGACAAAAGATTAGTGGTCAATAAGGTTTCCATCATTTTGATTTAACTAAGGGGCCCTCAACTTTACATACATCACTGAAAGCGGCTTGAACAGTATTGCAGAACCTGATGTGCAGCAAGTTGCTGCACATCTGGATAGTCAGTTCAATATAAACAAAACAGAATAATTATGGAGGTAGCATTGCCAGGCAATTTTCAGCTAAGTGAGAGGCTTCCCACTGCAAAAGAGTGTCCATCTTGTATACTATTACTCCCAGGAGTCACATACAAGTCACCCCAATGCACTGAAAATTCCCTAAATTAACTGATGGTGCTCCTCAATTGTCTTGGTCTTGTAGTTGCTCGGTACCCATGTAGGCAATGAGTCTAAGTCAATTCAAAATTTCACAAGTACCATACACCTGGGTGGCCACACATGTATTCTAGGGTAAGGGACAGGATTGGAAGTTGAGAAAATAAAATATTTTATCCATGTCTTGGATTGACCATTATCTGCTGTGGTTTAAGGTTGGGTAGCACCTTTCTTGTTCATCAAAATGCCTGGTTTTATGACAGACTTGTGAAAATTGAGCTTTTCACAGAAATAGAATTGTTCCTTTTACAGACTACTTGATCAATGGCTTAGTAGGCTTTAGGTGACCAGACGCCCTGGTTTTATAGGGACAGTCCTGATATTTAGGGCTTTTTCTCATATTGGCTCCTATAGCCCTCCATCCTCTGTCCCAATTTTGCACACTTGCTGTCTGGTCACCCTACCTTCCATAATAATCTTTAGTCCTCCACCACAAATATAGCGGGCTTCTTGGGTCTGTGTATGATAACTATTGAACAGTGAAAAGTGCGTTTTTGCCATGTCTGTTTACAGTGCTTTCAGGACTTCAAAGCATTTTACAAATATTTACTGATTCACAGATGTCTCCAAGCTATTTCTTACTTTACCACACTATTTCCTAATCTGAATACAGGAAAAATTAAAAAATACTGTATCCCTCGTAAATGTTTTTAAAATGGAAACCACTGTAGAGCAGTGCATGTAATTACCCCTATTTTATGGAAATGGAATTTCAAACAGAGAAATTAAAGCACATATTTCCAAACATGGCCTCAGTTTCTGAGATTCCCAGTGAATCATGAGTGTACTCAGGGCTTCTGAAAATCAGGCTCTAGGTGTTTAAAACTGGGCACCCAAAAACTGAGGTATCCAGGATTAAAAACCACCTTTGAGTGAAATACAGGCTCAATTTTTCAATCAGCAGTCAGTGGTTGGAGAAGGAAATTAGAACTCAGGAGTTCCTGTTTCTTCCATGAAGCTGAACGCATAATATCACAAAAACATTATTTCCCACTTACATGTTGACAAAAATCTCATTACCAGATATGAGATAATATAATAACAGATGTTTATATTATCCATCTACTTCATTTATGCAAAGAAAGCAATCCAATTTTATTGTTCTCTGCTACTGTTGCAGACATTTTTGTACACCAATACAGAGTCAGAAATATGTTTGGTTTTAACCTAGCACATCAAATGCATAACACCATTTAAAATTTCACTAGCTATTTCTTAGAGTGCCAATGGAACTCATTTTAATTAGACTGAATAACCTGCCTTTAGTGAAATGACTCCAGAAAGCATATATGGTCTAAATATCCTGTCATAGAAACAAAAATCTATGCTTATATTAGATGTTGTCAAGATTGATCCTTTAAAGTTGTCTAAAATCATACATACCATGTCAGCTTTGTTTTAGTTCTTGGACATTCTCTTATCTTTCTGTTTCACCTGTTGCTTCTATTTGTGTGAGCCGGTGGGCTCAAAACTTCATAACATGCATGAAAGAGGATACAAAGCAAAATGATAACTGGAAAGAACAGAGTTGTTCCATTTTTAAGAATTTTTTACTTTTGCATCATTCACATTTGGCAACTTTAGTAGAATATGCAGCTTTTACCTATGAAAAAAGCTATTTTGACAGTACAAAATGGTGTAGAAAAACAAAATTGTTAATAAATCCATTAAAAGATTATTTTTTCATAGTATATGCCAGGAGTGAATTTTTTTTTCACTTAACTCAATGGTAACGTATCAGCCACTATGAATATGAGATATTAAACATGGCAGTTCTTCTTTTGGAGGGATGATACTGTCAACAACATCAGGCGATAAAATATTTTAAAATGTCATTTTAGGACAGCTTCACTTGACAGTAGTCTCTATAAAACCCTTCCAGGGCAAATTAAACACAAAAATGCAAAAAATAACGGTATACAATTCAAGTAATATCCTCAAAGTAGGAAATTTGGAGTTAAGACTTCATTATTCCATATTTGTCATGCCTTTGTGCTTAGCTATTCAGTGCAAACTGAAATCTCTTGCATTCTTTATGGGTGTATAATTCCCATTTTAATAATATGAATTATATGGGCTGCAGAATTAGGACCATGTGTAAGGTCAAGTGCTCTTAAAAAGTGACCTTAAGAACAAAACCCACCATCAACTGCAGAGAGTTAACGAGCCTCTAGTCTGAATTGACATTAAGAAAGACTTTTCACTTGGGAGCAGGCTTTTTATACTGTCTGTCTCCTATCTTCTAGAATTCAAACCAATTGAAGCCTCTTTAGATTCTTATAGAACATAGGAAATAGTAGAATCAGGAATCACTGCCAGGAAGGTAATAGCATGTCTGTGACTAGCATGGAGGTTGGTAACATGGGGAGAAAGGGAGCTCTGACAGAAACTTTCAGAGGATCCATCCACCAATCTAGGGATGACAAAACTAGTGAGAGTGGTTCCTGAAGAGGGATGGGGAAGGGGGTAGAAATGAACTGGGTGGCATATCTCTGTTCCACCATGCTTAAGACCCACTGGTGCGACATTATGTGGGCCCAAGCTGTTGTCTCACTTCATAAGTGACTGGTACATGAACAGATGGAATTTAGATAAGCTGGTATGCTGTCCTAAAGTGTCCCATCAAAATGATTGTTTGGAAGAGGCAGCTGGATGGGATGAGCCTACAGATGTTGAAGAGGAGGGCTGTACATATTGCCTCCTATGTCCCTTTCCTTTTTTCTTGTTGGAACTTGGGATCAGGGAGTAAAACTCTGGTGTCTGTATTGCTCCTGTGAATGAAACTGATTTCTTTTAATCTCAGGGGGATCCAAAAGGATGTGTGTGTCACCCTGGAATCTTAAAGGCTATGGATCTTATCAGTTTTTTCTGTATACAGAAAGATGATTTTGAAGGGTAAGTTTTAGATAGTCTGTTGGACTTCTTGGGTAGCTCAGATGACTGCAACCATGAACACTGTCTCATAGTAATGGCTGATGCCATTGTTTGAACAGCCAAATTTGCACTATCCAAACTGTCTAGGAGGTCAGTCCTGGTGACCAGCTTGCCCTCCTCAGCCATTACTGAAAATGTAGGTCTACAGTCGTCTGGTAACTGGTCTTTGAATTTTTTTTAAATGTGCTCTGACATTCCAAGGTGCAATCCAGACCAGTGAGGGGTTGTGTCACCACCTGCCCTGCAACCTGGAGTTTTAACTATAACTACTAATTTGCAAACATATACAAAGAAGAGGAGAGGAAAGTACCTGAATCAATCAAATCTGGAATCACTCCAACTTCCATCACAGGTGGTAAGAAGAAATGGAGGGAGATCAGGGTCAACTGCATTCTCTTATACCAGAATGCAGAGTGGCAACAGAGAGCACTCAAGCCACCCTGGTGGGTACCACTCAGGGGGAAAAATCTCCAGTGTCTGTGCACAGGGCATACACACACACCTACAGTGAACTAGACATGTGCAATCATTCAAAGTAGTAGTCTAGATTCTAAAATACATGATATATTTATAGGTAGCCATTTGTTTCCAATATTTCTATTTTCTTTCATTTGAATCTCTTCTCTTTGTTAAACTTTGGCTTATTTTCACTGTAAACATATCCACATGCTGTGTGTTAAAACAGAGCGGTGATCTGAGGTAAACCTGGTAAACTGAGGTGTACTGCTTCTAGGGAGCAGCAAATCTGTGGTTATTGTGGATGTCCCTCGAAACAGGGGATAGATACTCCAGATCAGGGATGATGAAACAATTTGTATAGTGGGGGTTCTGAGTGCCATTGAACCAAACTGTAAACTCTGTATATAAAGGAAACAACTTCAAATCAGGGGATGCAGCAGCACCCTCTGCACTGCTAGTTCCAGCACCTATGCTCCAGGGAGACGCTTAGAGGTCTCAAAAGTTAGGAAGTGCCTATTGCTAACCTGGAGAGAGAGAGAGAGAGAGGAGACTGAGTTGGCCTAGAGGGGAGTACTTGTGTTGCTCTTGGCCAGTGGAGTTGGGGAGCTGACCCCCCCAGAAGGCACAGACAAAGCTTCTTCATACTAAAGGCAGGTGATAGCGAGGTGCCCCGGCCCTGGGTAACCCCAGGCAGCATCACGTTCTTAACCATGTTTATTCTTGAAAATGTCACTGAGTCAAAACAATTTTTTCTTCACTTGCTATCATCTACTGGCCAAAATTCTTATACTGATTGATAGTGCCATTTCTAATATTTAACTTACATCTCAGGTGAGCCTCTTTGCTGTTGGAATCCACAGGCAGCACAGTTTGATGAGTGTTATCAATCAATGGCCTACACTTTACCCAGACAACATATTTATAAAATCAAATTTACAAATAAAATTCTCTGTCAGGAGAAGTGGCTCCAAAAATGTCTAGGCATATCTCTCAGGGATTATCAGTGCCACAATATGCAGTTTCTGGTTACTGCAGAAATATGGGGAGAGATTTGATTTTCTATAAGGAGTGGATAGAATCTTCCTCATTAGGTTTTTAACTTGTAAATTAAAGAACTTATGGGGATAGAAGTAATTGTAAACAATACTATTACATGATGATACTCTTATCTAGTGAGGGATGTGATTGGGCTAAACTAGGAAAGCAGGTAAAAATGAGGAATTTTACTAATTTTAGATTATATTATCAGATAATTAAGACTGCATTAAAGTAGAGATACGGTTGTAAATATTGATTAAATAGAGACAATATAGTTAGAAGTAGTGCAGGATTACTCATCTGAGAAAGGTTCCCTTTTTTCTGGGTGTTAAATGTTCCTGCACACACAGGTAGCATAGCTCCTGCTAGGGAGCCAAGACCAAGAGTAGGAATCCATTCTATGTGATATCTTTAGAAAATCTGTTTTCCAGTTACAATGGAGTTCTAAGAGACTTTTTCTTAAACCTTTAAATGGTTATAATAGTAGAAGTAAAAATGATTTACAAATATTTTCAATTACAAAATAACCCAAGAACATAATTAGATAGCACATAATTCATTATGAGTGGCTTTCCATTCATCTGAAAGTAGTAGAGTTTCTGTAATTTTATGAATAGTAAAAACAAGATTTTTTAAATCTACTATTAGTAATTTAATGCAAGTGATTTTTGTAATATCGTAATTAGGACCATTTTTATAACTGAGTCAAAGTATGTTAGATGTACTTTGTTATGACAGCTAACTACATGAATATGTAATTTATCACATATGGGTGATAAGGTTCATTTCCAGCTGTATAATAGAATTTGAGAGAACCCCGGTGCTGATATGGATTCATTTAGGGGCAATCACTTGGACTGCAGGATTTGCTTCTGGCTTGCACCAAGAATTCATAGTACTTGTTTAAAGTTTGTCATACCACTTTCAGGAAGGCCATTAAGGCTGAACCACTGGATTTGTTGTTGCAGTGTATATACTCCATGGTGGCCCAGCAATTAAGAGGTTAACGCAGGTACCATTGGCCAAGGCTGACTGGCATCTTCACAACAACTAGGAGAATAAAAGAGTTGGGAAGTAGAGGGGTGGGGTGGCTGCCAGAAGAGCAAGCAGGCTGAAGAAGGGAACTCCTGCCAGCTAACTGCTAAGAAACCACACAAAGATAGCACCTTAAAAAGAGTCAACCAACCAACATTGCCATACCGCAGGCAGCAATATGAATTAAATGCCTAAATATCAGCTGAAATGAATTTTCTCTCTGTCCCACACTTGGAACAGAATGTATATTTACAAAGCATCATCTGAAAAGCTGAGAGAAATGTTCCCAACAAAACTCTGAGCAAGACGACTCATCTTGGTACAGATTGTTATAAATTTGAAATTCAGATCATGTTCATAGAAGTGTTCATAAATTGTTCATGCAAAGTTGGGTTAACATATGACTCTGCATTTTCAAAAACTGAAGATTATTTATATAGCACTCCAAAACATGCTTGCACTTGACTTCTATGTCACAACATGGAAGAAAACAAGTGAGTTTTCTTAAAGGTTTTAAGTTCATTCAGACCTAACATCTCAGAGCAAAACTACATGGAGAAGAATCCCTGCAAACTGAAACCAAAGAATGTTTGCACAAATCTCTGCAAAACAAAACAAAAGCATAGCTTTAGTTATAAGTATCTGAAAAACATGAATGAGTTGTGAAAATGCCAGTACAATTTTAACTACAGCAGAGGAGTGATCTCTATAGAATGGACCCAATCCTTTCAAGAGCAGAGATTTCATAATTCTAACTGATAAATGTTCACAATTTAAACTTCAGTTAGATTGTTTGTAGACTTCTACATGCCACCTCATACATACAAAGAGAAGGCAATGAAAAAGAGATTTCTGCAATAACTTACTCTTACAAATATATATTGTTAAAACTCTAATTAATTTGTTTTACGCAAAAGCTGATGATTATCCAGGTTAGTGTTGCAAAATATAGCAACTGGCTTCAAACAATAATTCTTAATGTAGGCTGCAACACAAAGTTTGTTACTCCATCGTTTATTACTCTGTATAAATGTCTACATTTCTAGAGACTCTCCAGCATCTGCTCTAGCATTATTAGAAATCTGTCTGGAGAAACACTCAACTAACTTGTTCTCAACTAACTTTAGTATTTTATGAATTCTTACACTCTCAGCAACCAACAAACTGATGATATGATCACTGGATTTAAAAGTTGCAAGTAAAAACTATTTTTTTCAGAAAGAGGGATTTCCCATCATTAATTATTTTCCCAGTTTGATTTGAGGAAATGCAACTCTATTTATATTCAGCTTAACAAATTAACACTGCAATAGAGTAGCAAAGCATAACAAGGTATTTCCTTTGAATTAACTACTCCTACACAATCTCCAACACTGAATCAACAGGAACAAGGAAATGCTCCAAAATATTTTTCTATCCAGTACTAAAATTTTTAATTCTTTGAAAGTCAAGTGAAACAAAAAGTAACATGAGAATAAACATATTTGTAATGAGTAATACCTTTAATTTATACTCAGTTATTGCATAGATGCAAATTGGATCAAAATAGACTATCCTGAAGTTATCCTCTAAACATCCTACAGGGTATTTAAAATTTATATGAAATCCATAAATTACAGCACAGATCTTCTTTTAAAAAATATTTGCCCTTAACACAATATTTTGGTGAATATATATGAGAAATTAAAAAAAACTAATTTAGCAGTCAGAGATTAATACAATACAGAGAGAGTCAAGACACATTATAAGGTAGAATCAGTATTCCCAATTCATCAAATAAGTTGGGGTGATGGGCTATTACAGTCAAAAAGAGATGCACAATGAGAGTTGGCAAATCTTCATATAGCATTCTAACACATTTGCTCTTTGTTGCAAGAAATCCATTTTATTTTCCCACTGTGTATAAGTCTGACAATTTCTGTTCAGAACTATACCATAGGTATACTGCAATTTCTTGAGCAAAGAATTTGCTACACCAACCAGCCTTTGCTACAGAGCTATATTCCAGAATCCAAGCTTCCATTAAAAATGTTTCTAGGCCTAATAGTTATGAAGAATATATAGAAAATGTGAACTAAGTGTAAATGGATGTGGTTTTGTCTGACTGAGTCTGCAGGCAGTCTGACAATTCTGAGATATGAACTGTTTCATTCTCCTCAATAAGCAGTTAAATCTGAAACTTAAAGATGACTATATATGTTAACATTGTTAAAATATTTCAGTGCTCATTTCACTGCTCATATTTCACTGCTCATTTTAACAGAAACATCCAACTAGTATGCATATCCCAAACAGTCTCCCATGACTCCCCAAATAACGAAACCTTCATTTTCACACTGATAATTGTTATGATGCGGTTATGTGTTTTCAATTTTATTTCATAGCAGAAAATAAAAATGTGGGAAACAATGTCAGAAGACTTAAATAGAAATAATGTTATGTGTATATTTTTAATATTGTATGTTTAATCAGATAAGGATGGCACTTTTGAAGGTGCCTAAGAGAATTAAGCACCCAAATACCACTGAAATTTGATGGGGTATGGATGCCTATCTCCTGTAAACTCCTTTAAAATATCCCAGTCTTGAACTCTTCATTTTTAAGTTTAAATAAAGCTACTGCAGAATTTTTTATCTATCTGCATTAGAGTCCAGCAATCTTGCCACAGAATTTAGGTCCCACTTGCTGCAGAGTACTGGGTGCTGTGACTATACTCAAGTATTCTGTGTTAAAGCTGAGAGATCTCCTTCTAAATTCAAATAGGTGACGAGTATGAGTATCGTATCAGTTTCCCAGGGTGTCCAAGAGGGACACGGGCACCTGAGGCAGAAGAGACGCTGGCCAGCCAGGGGCTCTCCAAGGCTGAAAAGAGCTAATTCCTGGATGACCAGCAGGAGGCGCTATAGTGGTGAGTGCTCCATCTGCTGAAGACCAGAAACTAATTACCAATACCTTCAGTAATCTCAGCGCTGCTCCTACGTGGGTACCAGCACCCCTAGCTATCTCACAGTTTCAACTACCCAGAATGTTAGTCTTTTGGTCAGTGGCTCTTCACTCACTTCAGCTTATCCAGTCAGCCACAATAGCTACAAGATACCTCTACCCTAAATCATCATTGTAAACTAATAATTAGCCAAAGTTGGGCAGCTGAACCAGCAAACCTCTAAGGAAGTTTCAGTGTTCCAGTTGACTGTTTTAATGGTTTAAGAGCCTCAAATCTGAGCTGCTGGGGTTCAAGCATAAGTGTTAAGAAAAATAGGACGTGGCATACAAAACTATTTGTTACCCATGATTTTAACCTTCAATATTAAAATGTAATGTAGACTTTTTTCCCCCATTACCTGTCAGGCAAAAACACACGGCACAGAAAGCAAAGACATTCTATGAAAACATTTCATTTTGTTTACGACAAAACTGTAAATTATACAGTACCATAATAAAACATTTATTACAATATTGAAAATCCTCATAGTTGAATGCCTTACCATATTTCAGTTACAAACATGACGATTTGTGTTTCAGAATTGATGTGGAGATGAAATCTGGCTACGTTAGTAAATTTATACTTATACAACTTAATTTTAAAAGTCTGTTCAACAACCAGTACTTAATATAACTACTGACACATGGAAATGGCCATTTAAAATATACTTTGGCATCCTCCCCATACATCTACCACTACAGTTATACTATACCATGCCACATCAGTATCTGGATTCAGATTTAATATTTGCTGAACACTGACCATTACTCTTAAACACCCAGTAATTCACAAAAATGAGAGACTTATAGATTCATTGCATTCTAATTTCAGTGTATATGCTTGACCTACTTGAAATAGTTCACAGTCCTGGTGCTTATTTGTTCACTTGGCTTTTTTTAAACCTAAAATAGGAGAGTTTTAGTTTAATTCAACTTGTTAAGTTATATGTATATTCCTCATACTAAGTTGCCTTCATAAGATTTACCTCATCTCCCATATAGTGAAACTTTTAGGCTACTTTTAACTATTGATATTGCATTAGGATAGTGATCATACTGTGAACCAAATCTAGTGGTCAGAATTTGACCTTTATATTTGAGTTAAGATTGTGATCAGCTTCTGTGTAGGTGAGAGGGCATAATGAGCCTTCCAGCCCCTGTGTAGGACTGCAAAGGTTGGGGTGGGAGGGTCATACTGCTTGTTCTTGCACTTTTCTAAGGTCACCCCAGCTGCCATTACTAGCCTTCTCAAAAGTGATGGGAAGGAAACAGATCCAAAGCCCAGCCTCTGCACAACAGCCAGTATAGGGAGAGGACAAGAGAGGAGAAGAAGTTATCTGTACCCAAACCAAGGGTAGTGCAGTGCCCATGTTGGCTCTCTACTCTGAAGTCACAGTGCTCTTGGAGCTCCTGCTGGGGTAGTGTACATCCCCATTACTTCCTATTACCAATGCTCTTGCATTGGGGCAATTTAGACTAGACCTCTTCTAATCCTGCTCTCATCCCACCCCACAATGCACACTCTCACTTCCACCGGCTCCCACATGGTTAGTTGAATTTTTATCCTGCTCCTCTTTTTATGGCAACAGGTCCTGCGGGATATGCAGAATCCCAGGGCTCTAACTTAGACCTTAAATGTTCATGTGATTTTTTTTTTTAAACACAAGATGACTAAAGTGAATGTATTTATAATTCAGGGACAATGGGGTTACTGTGTTTTATAAAATCTTGCAGAACATTTTCTGCGTCCAATTTGTGTCTTAAACGTCCCATGGATTTTTTAAAAAATTGCTACAGTAGAATAGATATTACAGTACATCAGAAAGAATACACAACTGGATTTTTATATTTTAAATCAAGGAGTCAGTGATTGGTTGTACTTTTTGAAAAAAGAATTAAACTAATGCAGCGTAGCATTAAAATAAGCCACAACTTTTTTTTCCAATATGCTGATTTTACATCACTGTTCAGCAGGGTATAATCATCACCTGCTGATTCTTTCTGTGCCAAATACATACTGCACTTTTCAGTAGCTGCTGGAATGTGTGGGTGGTAAGTTCTTGAAATTACCTTCAGTTTAATTTGAACTGTAGAAGAAACACCATTAAGACAAGAGTTCAATGAAAAATAATCTGATTTTTTTATGGATATTGTAGTTTCCCAGATGAAATTCATTTAAATAAAATTATAATCTAATTTTATAAAATTACAAAGATAACACAATTAGTTTAACAACAATTTTCATAAGGCTAATGGAGAACCTGCCAAGTTGAAGGCAGATTAAGTGCATGCTAGAAAGAACTGTTCAACTTGCTTGCAGCAAATGAGAACACCATTAGGTAGAAGAGTTTCTTGTATTAGTCCCACCACTCTCTGGCACCTGTCTCCATTCCCTACCATGGATAAGTAGTTCAGGCTACTTACATGAACTGACAGATACAACATTAGCGTAATAGATATAATTATCTTAATGAGCTATAACTAGCAATTTAACAGGGAAAGAAGATTGTGAAGAATTATACTCCTATAAATGTCTTCCTGTCTCATTTGATCTCTCCGTGAATTAGATAACCCAGCAGCCATTTGTTCATTTTTCCTTGTGAGTTGGACAAACTATCATAATCCATGACATCAAATTAAAAAAAAAAGAGTAATATCTAAAGACTATACCTTGAATTTCTTAGGGCCAGATTTTCTTGTCTGGTTTATAATGGCATGGCCCCAAAGTCAGTGGAGGTACACTAATTTACACCAGGGGAAGATCTGACCCTCTCACATCTTTCATATAAACTTTATCCCCAAATGCTTAAATACAACATAGCTGACAACGTTATCAATTGAAGAAAAAAGGAATAAAGATTTTGGGTAAAATTTGAGTATGGAACAAACTCAGTTAAGTTAATTGGGTTGCATCTCCTTAGGTCAAGACTAGAAAGGGTGAGCCATTATGGAGACCAATTTAACAAAATTGCTGCAAATATTTCTGATGATTTCTGCTCTCAGGCTCTTGGTATTAGTGAAGTTCTTTCAAATTTATGATGAAGCCAAGAGTGAGGAGAATGTCTAGTGTCCCTAGATTGCAAACTCTTCTCTGAAGCAATGGACACAGTAAGCATGTGATCCAGAAAGTGAGTTTCTTGGTCCCATAGAGAATTGAGCCTTTTGAAAACACACAGATTACCAAGGAGAGGCAGAAAGGCAGTATCTGGTATTGAAAATGAGTACCTCCAGAAGTGAATCTCAGGAAGTTGCAACTGACATTCTCTCATGGGGATGCATAAATACTACGCCTCAACCAGAGCTATTATGATTAAGTAGCAGCCTGGGAATGTTGTAGAAAGTGTCTTTGTTCAGAACTTTGTTTTCCTTATGTAGGTAATGAGTGATTTTTAGCTACAGTACCACTTGGAATCCTCCTGTTCTTTTGTCAAATCAAGAATATAAAGTACACCCACAGAAGTTTTCTGCTGCTGGTATTAGTTGTATGGCTCCCTAAACAAGAGGAGAGATTTCCTGATTAGTTAAAATATATATTTTCCCAGGTAGTGCAATAGGATTTTTCCATCTCTGATTTCTGTGATCATCATCATTAAGAAATGTTAGCTTTAGTTGTTTCTGTATTAAGCTACTTGAAGTGTGTTTCCATTAAATATACTAACTAGGAGATAGTGTCAGTACAGTGATGACACAATTGCTAGGGTACAATCCATTCAAGCACACTAGCCAAAAATAGTAATGAATAATTGTGCTATCTATTTCTGTTTTCATTGAGGACCATGAAAGCCCATTCAACTCTTATGCTACCCGGTGCACCTCAGGAGACTAAAAAGGAGATGGGTAGAAGGCTTCGACAAATCAAATCTTAAAAAAAATATTTAAAATGCAATTGAAAATAATATGGAGAAAAACTTAATGTGGAAGAATATGCTAAAGTAAAACAAGAAGAATGAAGACCAATCAATAAATCATCCTAATACTGATACTCCCAGGAGTCCAGCAACATACATCAGTTGATTTGATTGATACATGACAAATGAATCATCCTCTGACCTAGTTTCCTTAGTCATTTTCCATGTAATGTCTTTTGAATGGAAAATTTGCAATACAATCATTACCAACATCACACTTTCCATAGTGCCAGCATTAACCCTAGCAGTATGGAAAGAGATGTATCATGATATGGGATGGAAGGGGGGGATTTGCTTCAGTTGGAGAGAGGAAATCCCATTTCCCTTTTCTGTGGTGCTCTAAATGAAAACACAGACTTGATAAAGCAGCACAGGATACATAAGCCTATTAATTAATGCCTCAGACTTTGAAGTCTAAATATTCCCAACGCCATAAATTTATCAGCAACACTCTCTGCCATCACAGCCTGTAAATATACAGAAATGCATGGAGCAGTACTGTGCATGACTTGTGCTGTTTCCTAGTAATGAAGTCAGGGTCCATTTTGTCTTATTGTTTCCTCTAAATCCAAGAATGAGGCATCTGCAGCAAATTCCATGGCAAAATTCATGAAAGTGTAGAATATCTTAACTTTGTGCCAAATTTTTCAGGTATTACTGTTCCTGAGGAATGAAACAGTTATATAAGCATTTATTAGTCTTAATGATAAAAGCTCTATAAAGCTCTCTTATAATAGCACTTCCTCTAAGGGCTACAGTGATATTTAGAGCCCAGAAAGCTTGGGTGTGAATCTGAAGCGCATCAGCCTGCCACTCACTAAGTGACCGTGTGGCCCCTGCTGTTGCATGCTAGTAGATTTGTAGTGCACTTGATCTGCTGCTTTTTCAGACTACAGAACTTTTACTGCACAGCTGTGGGGGCCATTCTTCCACTTAACACATGGCAGATTAGAGCGCTGTAGATTGATACCCCAACTTGCTGCTCACCAAATCACCATATAGATATGTCTTAGAAAAAGGTAAAACTGACATTTACATATATATAGTTCTTAATAAAAATATTTAGGTAAACTTACCAGCTGTATCTCTTTATGGTGAACTCAGAAGTAGTTTATCACTGATATAAACACTTCTATTTAAATTCAGCTTTTTATCAGTAGCTACTATAGATGTTGTGTTCTAGAGAACATTAAGTTCATGCTGCTACATTTAAACTAATAGGACCTTAATACTTGCAATCAGATGTGGGGAATAAGTGTCAAGATTTTTAAGCTAAAAGTACAGTGTTTAATTCAGTACATATTGCAGTCAATGAACATATTGCCATAAGGCTGATCTACCAAGATTCTAACAAATGGTTTGTGCAACTCTGAACCCAGCTCCTCATACAATTAGCATAATTATTTTTGTGTGGCTGTCCGGAGAAGGGTATAAGTACATCAAATATAAACAACTTCTAATCAACAAAAAGAAATGAAATCTACAAGTAATCTTTTTAGAGCTGTGCTGCTTGGTTCAAAAGAAAACGTGCAGTAAATAGTCTAGTCTCCTGCGAGCTCAATATTTTGGTCTAATTTTAGTTGTATTAGTGTTGGTGGCCTGCGATATACAGGTCACACTAGACAATCTGTGGTCCCTTCCAGTCTTAATCACTATGAATCTAATGACTAAATTATTAAAATGCATGTGTTAAAGAACCTATAGAAAAGGATGAAGGCTTAGATTATAATTTGGACTACATTCAAGTAGAATAATAAAGCAGAGAAGAAATCCTTCTCTTATGTCAAAGCATGGGCTTCCTGGAGCCTGAGTCCAGATGCATAACACCTACTTATTCCCTTGCACATCAAGACAGATAGTCAGAGTCTTAGCCATTCCCTCCCCCTCACCACTCTGCCCACATGCCAGCCACTATGGGAGCTTTTGACATTTGCTGCTGGTACTGGCCAGGAGCAAATTAATACTCTCTGGAACAAGGGGAAGCTGGCAGAAAACTGTGCCTCAGAAGCATGTCTGTTAGGCATAGTGTCTTCTGGCACTAGTCCTATAGTGGTGCATTTTACTTGCCATTCCTCACTCAGAGTGTGTCTAAAGTCCACAATCTAGCCCTACATCAATAGAGATATACTAAATGTTGACAGTGAAATTAGTTCAATTAAAAAAACCCAATGATAATACAAAAGGCTGCACACAGGCTCCTAAAACTGTAGATAATATGTATGATAGATGAGGTTGGTAGAACTTCTATTAAAGTTGCCTAACACTTCCTATTATAGGACCTTATTTTCAGTTGCATGTAACTGTGTCAAATATTAACCATTTGGGCTGAAGTTTTTCATGCTGAGTGTCTGCCTCAGGCTGATTGGTGGGGGAGGAGGGAATCTTTAAACCACAATATTCATCTATTTCTGAGTGTGAGGTTAGGGAAGAATAAGTTGTTTTCAATAGAAGTTCTAGCACACCGTCATTTTTTGAAATAAGGACTTGATATTTTGCAGGGGGTGGATCTTTTGTTAAGGATGTGCCTTTTGACATCCCTGTGGAAATATATCCAGCTATTGCCAAATTACAAGCCTCTGAAAAATCTTAGTTTTCACATGCTCAGTTGAGACTTTAAAATGTAGCAGCACAAAAATTTCTGAAGATTCTCTTCATTGACATTGGTGCACGGTCCCTTACTCCAGTGGAAGACTGATCCTAGCAAAGCTCAGTTCCATCACACCCCCTCATATCTTCTCCTCTTCCTTATGTCAGGGAGTAGAGGAGCTGCTACTGTATGAGGTGACTATACAGCTTCTGCCAACTCAATGCCAGCAGAGGTTCTCCCTACCGAGGAAGAATTCTTTGCTGTAAATCTGTGGCTTGTTTATGAACACTTTGCACTGATAGTTAAGAACAGGATTGTAAAGCTTTGGCACTGGCAGTCAGGCCTAGCTGTTGGTGCAGAAGTCAAAACCGGACATAGGGTTGTGACTGGGCCAAGGGTGGCACGAGAATCAAGATCCAGGGACAAGTCAGGGTCAGAAGAGAGATAAATCAGGTGCAAGCCAGAAGTTGAAGCCAAGTGGTCAGAGTGTGACAGTCTGGGGAGGGTCAGGAAATAGAGGTAAGGCTGGAATGGGTCAGTAACAGGGCTGGAGTGAGGTCAGAATATGGCAAGGAGAAGACTGGAACAGAGCACATGCAAAGTTGGGGCAGAAATAGGAACAAGAGCAAAATCCGGCTGGGAGTCTCAAGAGTCTGATACAGTCTGAGACAGCAGGAGGGTTCCTAGCTGGATAATGCTGTTACACAGACTGATTTGCAACTTTGTCAGGGTTGGGGAAATACCTGAGCCTGGGGGGTCATCTGACCCAGGCTCAACTCAGGGTAGGATGCCTGAGGGCTGACTTACTGCAGGCTCTATTGGAAGGGCACGTTAGCACAGCTGGCTTGTTGCTGCATGCCTAAATACTGCTTCACTGCAGCTCTGTTGGAAGGGCAGGTGAGTGAGAAAACTTGTCTCTTTGCAACAAAGTTTAGAAGAAAAGAGTTTGTGCTGTACACTCTAATATAAAGACAACAGTCTTGATTTTCAGAGGTGCTGGGAACCCATAACATCAGGTGAAGTCAATGGGAGCACCACTGGAGTCAGTACCTCTGAAAAATAGCCCATAGTCTCAAAGTTAATCCATTACCTGTGGGGACAAAGCCAGCAGACCAGTTGTTTCTCATTTGGAAATACTCCTATCGATCAAATATAAATGTTAATCTAGGTATGAAAGGGGACTTTGGGGTCCTATGTTTCCCTATATTTGGGAACAGTTCAGCCAATAGATATTGCCACATTTTGGACACATATGCCCATGTTCTTGATTCAAGATCCCCTGTTTAAGCTGGCTACTTTGTTCTCAATTGTACAACACCTATTAACAGGTATCATTCATGGTTATTTAACTTGGGTTTCCTCCCAGTGTCCTCTCCTTCACTCACTGATCTAGTGAAGTGGGATTTCTCCAGATAATGAACAATGAAAGATCTTTACTCATTTCCCATTTTTGAGTCAATTTTAACAGAGAACTCTATGTGAAATATCTTTCTCTTTAAGCCTGGCTCTTGGAATAGGCAGAATTTTCATTAGTGCCATACTTTGAAGGCTAGATAGAGCCACTATTAGATTCAACCACTAAAATATTAAGTTATTTTAGAAGGTACTGTAATTACAGATGCTCCATATTAGCAGCAGGAAGAGATGCTAACAGTGCTGCACCTGTATAAAGGCTGGTACTAACACACCAAAAAGCTTGCTTCAGGGTAAACAAATGCCAACGAACCCTCTAGCACTAGAGGTTTAGAGTGCTGTGGGGACTGAGAGCTCTGGGTTGTAGGCTGAATTCATCTTCTGGCCAATGTTTAATTCTGGTTTTATTTTATTTAAGATTATCTCCAGGTCTACGACGGGGTAAAGGAAGGTTTCTATTATGCAGATACAGTGCTGGGATAAGGGTCTTCTCTCTTACACTGAACTGGAGTGGGTAGGGTATTGCTATGTCCTCACTGACTAAACATCTCTGCAGAGGAGAAGTGCTTAGACAACTACATCACCACTACTGCAAGAGTTTCATAGTAGTGGCACAGGAGCTACTTTCAGTTATTATTGTCAGATATTTTTAAAACCTACACATGGTAAAACAGAAATTATTATTAATTTGTATTACTGTAGCACACACAACACCTAGTTATGGACCACGATCCTGCTAGGCACTGTGCTAGAACAGAACTAAAGGGTGGTCCTTACCCCAGGAGCTTGCAACCTAAGTATAAGCTAAAAGACAGCAGACTGGGGAGTACAAGAATACAATGAGAGAATACTCGTCAGCATGACAGGTAATGGTCCCTGCACACCAACAGCCTGACTATTGTCAAGGTTTTTTTGTCGCTGTCACAAGGAGAATTTGGAGGAAAGATTTGAAGGTGGATAATTAGGTGGCTTTGCAGATGTTTACATAAGCAATACATAAGCATGTGGAGCAGCATGAAAGAAAGCACAAAGGTGCTTGTTTGAAATTTAGTAAGTGGATAGTGAAGGCTGTCATCAGAGGCTGACTGGAGGCAAACATCGACAGATTGATAGCAAATGAGAGCTGATAAGTAGGGTGGGGACTAAATATAAAGGAACTTGAAAGTGAATAAAAATAGCTTATGTTTGAAGGGGGAACCAGTTGAAGGGTGACATGGCCAAACTGCACTAGGAAACTGAATTCTGCATGGATACGATATTAGCTATTGCATGCTCAGAACTACAGCCAGCCAACCTCTTTTTCTGAACTAAGATACAAATACAGTAAAGAAACCAAACAAATCTCAAACTTGGAAATCAGTCTTCCTTTTCCCTTAATACTGCTAACTCATTAGGTCAGAAACAAACAATGTCTTCATCTCTCTCGGGATTTACCTTTTTAATTAGAATTAATCTGTCAACCACCTATCTAACGTAGAAATCAACTTCCATTTGCCTTTCCCCTTTAATCTATAAATAAAGTGTTTATAGAACAGTTAAAATTTATTCCCAGCTAGAACAGAAATGCAAAATGGACTAACTGATGGTGTTTAAGAATTGACAGACCATTCTTCCTATTTGGCTTCTCAGGAAAATAAGGTGCATTTTTAAAAGGATGAAGCCAAATCCTTTTTTGATATTTGTATATGTCTTCATAATGAGACCTGTATTTTTCACATGTCAAATGTGCTGACATGACTAGTATGAACACTTCTTATTGCAGTGTTACATGAGGAATATAGGAGTTGGATTGAACCCATCACAAGCTGAGGAACCAAATCAAAGTGTTAGTTTAAATCTAAAAAACTTTAAATGACTTATGTCTTGCATAACTTGAAGACAGTTTCTTTCTCTCTTCATTCACTATTGCAATAGATTAAATCAACTTAGGTTCCCAAGTTAACAGTTCCACATGCTCAGTGAGGAGTCCTCAATTCTGGAATTTGTTTTTCCAGAGCCCAGATCTGCAGACCAAGTCACACTCCAAAGTTCATCTATTTTCCCAGGCTCACTATAAGTGTGTGAATTATAATAGCCATAGTTTGGGCCATGTTAATTGTGGATATGTATACAAAGGATACATCAAAGACACAAAATACAAATATTTAACATGGAGCAAGGATTGCACATCTCTCTAGGGTTACAGCCACTTCTTTCAGGAAGTGCTCACACAAAGTTTTAATTGTCTGTGGTAAGTTTTAATTATGTGGTAAGCAACGTTACTATCAGCATACACCCATATCTGTAGCAATAAATGTATGCCCATCAATCTTTCTAGTGTCTTTTTACCTGTGGTAGCTGACTACACACCAGAGATGTGGTTTCTTTTGTGTCTGACATGGGCTTTAATTTGGCCAAATTTAGAATAGGGGTTTATCAAGGCAATAAGCTTCTTTTTTTGATAAACACACTCCTTTTATGAATTTTGTGCACCGGCAGTGCTTATCCCTACTTAGAGCATGGAA
The DNA here is from genome assembly GCA_007922305.1 of Dermatemys mawii. Classification (NCBI taxonomy): domain Eukaryota; kingdom Metazoa; phylum Chordata; order Testudines; family Dermatemydidae; genus Dermatemys; species Dermatemys mawii. The sequence goes on from ML677341.1 coordinate 69,523,338, forward strand.
GCATTCAGATAAGAATTACAGATGTTCCAATAGAGAAGTGCAGTATTAATATCAACAGACATTTCTGCGGTGATACTGAGATACAGTATATTGTCATTTCGACCACAGATCTCATCCCTGTATCTTCTTGAATGTTATTACCCTTTGGCTTTCTCCCCTCTACTACAACAGGAAAAAAAAATAGAAGAAACGAAAGCTCATTTTTATATAATACTTGTCTAGATATATTTTGGAACCTAATGGAGACAGAGTTCAGTGTACACAATTAAAGAGCCTTTCTATCATCTTAGTGAGTGACAGATGATTTTTAGTAAAACTGAATTTTCCTAATATTTTACAATTTAAGTGTAAAAGAAGCAAACTAGTTCAGGAAATTATTGTCCTCCAGTTTAAGTAAATCCTGAAATGAACCTCTGCTATTAAAATGGAAACATCTGGGAAACAATCTTGAACCACTTTCATTGATACTATGATAGCCCTTACATTTGTCTTATGTTCAAAACGGACAAGGAAAATTACTATTTTTAAATTATGAAATCACTCCAAATCATCTGGCAGAGAGAGACATATCCTGGGGCAAATATATCACTGTGTGGATGGCGTCAACAGGAGGTCTTCAGCTTCCTTGACCACGGGACCCTTTTCTGAGAAGGCTGAGCAGAGATGGGGTCCACCTTTCAAGGAAGGGGAAGAGTATCTTCGGATACAGACTGGCTAACCTTTAAACTAGGTTTAACAGGGGCAGGAGATAAAAGCCCACAGGTAAATCCAAAACATGGAGACTTGGTGAGAGATCACAATTTTGGGGTCAATATGGGAAATCACAGCCCAGATAGAGACAAAGGAGGGAATACAGAGGGGAAATCTAATAAGCATCTTAGATGTCTGTATATTCATGCAAGTAGTATGGGAAATAAACAGGAAGAGCTAGGAATACTAATGAATAACCACAGACATGACAATTGGCATCATAGAAACTTGGTGGGATAATTCATATGACAGCAATTCTGGTATAGAAGGGTAAAGATTGTTCAGGAAGGACAAGCAGGGAAAAAAGGGAGAAGGTATTGTCTTGTATATCAAACATGTATACACTTGCAATGAGGTTGAGATGAAGAAGTGGGAGGTACACCAGATTAAAGTATCTGGGTAAGGATAAAAGGGGTAAAAACAGTGGTGATATCATGGTAGGGATCTACTATAGACCACCTAAACAGGAGGAAGAAGTGGTGGATAAGACTTTTTAAATAACAAAATCATCCAAAAAACACAGGACTTAGTAGTGATGGAGGACTTCAACTACTCAGACATGTGTTGGGAAATACAGCAGGGCACAGGTTATCCAACAAGCTCTTGGAATACAACATAATCAACTTTTTATTTCAGAAGTAGAAAGCAACTGGGAAGAGACTATTCTGGATTTGATGCTGAGAAACAGGGAGGAACTAGATGAGAATCTGAAGGTAGAAGGCTGCTTGGATGAAAGGGATCATGAAATGATGAGTTCATGATTCTAGGGAATGGTGAAACAAGGGAAACAGCAGAATAAATACAATGGATTTCAAGAAGGCAAGCTTTAGCAAACTCAGATCATTGGTTGGTAAGATCCCATGGGCAGCCAGTCTAAGGGGAAAAAAGAGTTTAGGAGAGTTGGCAGTTTTTTAAAGAGACATTATTAAGGGAACAAGAGTAAAACTATACCAATGCATGGGAAAGATGAGAAGTATGGTAAGAGGCAACCCTGGCTTAACCTGGAGATCATCAATGATCTGAAAACTCAAAAAGGAGTCATACAATAAGTGGAAACTAGGTCAAATTACAAAGGATGAATATAAAAACAAACACAACACAAACATGAAGGGACAAAATTAGAAAGACCAAGCACAAAACAAGGTTAAACTAGTTAGGAATATAAAGGGTAACAAGAAAGTGGTTTACAAATACATGAGAAGCAAGAGGAAGATCAGGGACAGGATAGGGGCATTACTACATACGGAGAAAAAGACAACAACAGAAAACACGGCATTGTCAAAATGTTAAATGTCTTTTTTTGCTTGTTTTCACCAAAAAAATAACAGTGATTGGATGACTAGCATAATGAACATCAATGTAAATGGGGTAAGATCTGGAGGCTAAAATAGTACAAGTTAAGAATTATTTAGACAAGTTAGATGTTTTCAAGTTAGCAAGGCCATCATATAAACAAAACTAAAGAAATATAGCCTAGACCAGTGGACTCCAACCTTTTTACACACAGGATCACTTTTTGAATTTAAGATCAATCCAGGATTTACCCTGCCCCTTCCCCGAGGCCCCACCCCACTCACTCCATTCCCCCCTTCCTCTGTCACTTACTCTCCCTCACCCTCACCCACTTTCACCAGGTCTGAGGCAGGGGTTTGGGAGGGGCTGGAGTCGAAGGGTTCAGAATCTGAGGTAGGGGGCTGGGGTGCAGGAGAGAGGGGGTGCAAGCTCTGGGAGGAAGCAGGGGTATTATGGTCACACTGTACCTGATCTCATAGACTCCATTGGACATTTCATGAGTTTTACTTTTTATTAGTATAATTTGTGGTTTATAGATCCAAAATCCTTCAGGGATTGTCACAAATCAGGTAACATTCTCAACTGCGGGGTGTGCATTGGCTGAGCCTGGGAGAGCGGCGGGTTGGGGTGCAAGCTCATCGGGATGGTCTAGATAATACTTAGTCCTGCCTCAGTGCAGGGGTCTGGACTAAAGGATCTATCGAGATCCCTTCCATTCCTATTTTTCTATGATTCACACATGTTCACCATGGGAAGATTAACTAGTAATTAATCAATAAATGACAACTCCAAAGCGGAAAAGTACCAACATTAAAAGTAATTTGTTAAAAATTAGGAGTTGATAACCAGTAATAATCTAAAATATTGCATATCTTTTGGAGATCTGATAACACTGCACCTTGCCACATACCAAAGACACTAAAGATGTCTAGAAACTATAAATGTCACAAAGTAGAAAGGAACTGTTGAAATGTTGAAGAAACATAAGCCACTCATAAAAATCTGGAGCACTGACTAAATCTTGCTCATCACTATTTAAGTTCATTAATTGACTGATCCTGCTTCACTGAAATCCATAGAAGAAATTGGACAAGCTCACATTCAGTAGCACAACAAAAGTGCAAGACATAACAGAAGTACGAAAGCTGCACTATGAGAAAAGAGACAGCAACAGATCCGATGTATTGGACAGACCTGATGAGCTGGACAGTCCTCATGTACCATCCTGCTCTGCAGCTGTATGATTTGCTTTGCACAGGACACCTGCTGGCATGGCTGCAAAGATGCTACTGTTTAGTCTTTCAATGGATAAGGAGGATTTAGCCTTACATTTCTTAGCCAGTTTTATTTATCTTATCCAGAATATTAAGAGTGTTAATGATTACTTGACAAATGTTAGGACTTAAGTGAAAGATTTTTTGGGGAAGTTATACAAACTACAAAGGAGGAGACTTGGGGTATATTATTATATCATTTTAGATTAAGTATTAAGTCCCCAAACTACTCTAGGAGGAAGGAACTGCAGTGCCATTATACGAAGGAGAGCGGGGGAAGGGGAAGAAATTTCTGTCCTGCAGGTAATTTCAAGATTTCAAAATTTTGTTTAATCTCAAACTGGGAAGAAAAACTAAAATATTGGAATTTTCATTAAATGTTTCTTCTTTGTTATATTGACTATTATATTCTAATTAATAATAGAACAAAAGTTTAAACAAATGTTTCAGTTTCATTGAATCAGTATTTTCCAATGGAAAACTGTTCCATTTGAATATTTTCAACCAACTCCAATATTAAGAAATGTTAGACATTGTGATGCTGTTTTAAAACATTTCCTTATTCAGGGCTGGGGGGACATCAACAGCAGCTGCCCTTTCATACAGTAGATTTCATGCTCTAAAAAATAAAACAAAAAAACCCCAACAACTTGTTATTTAAAGCTTGATGTAGCTGAAAGACAACCACCTATTTTAGCTTATCTAAAATGTTATATGTAAATACACGCTCCAAGAAAGCTTAAGATATTAAGCTCAAGATGTACTCTTGCCTAAAATACACAAACATGTACAGCCAAATTTTCATGTGTTACAGAACTGAGAGGAGAATTTGTCCCATGTGTATGCAGTAGCAGCTGTGCAGTGGTCTAATGGTCTTACGAGACCTTGAAGAAATTCATCTCCCTGACCCGCAGTTGCCTTGTGAAAAGCCTGTGAATTTCCCAAGAATGATGAAATAATCTGCCTAAAACATGGGTAAACAAACATCTGAAATTGCCTTCGTAAATGGAACATTTTGTACATTAAGCTTAACTAAATGGGTAATATAATATGATGCTCACCTCTTTTAAATTACATTTTGATGATGATTTCTATAGTTAAAAGACTGCAGATAAAATTTTCAGAAGTATCTATGTGACTTAGGCACTTCAGAATCTAAATCTCATTGGATCTCAAAATCACTTAGGCACTTTTGCTCTGTGTCTTTAAAGAGAGTTCAGGAAATTAGAATTTTGTTACTTCTACAGGATGTCCATTGTTCATAACATTTATTTTTCTGTACATTATTCCATTTTTAAAATGTTACTGTTTTCTAGAGGAAAGCATAGGAAAAAGATTTATTATTTTGTATAGATAGAAGTATGTAGAAGATTAGATTATGTCTATAATCTAGATCAGTGGTTCTCAACCAGGGGTAACCATAGTTCTAGGGCTACACAGAGGTCTTTCAGGGGTACATCAACTCATCTAGATATTTGCCTAGTTTTACAATTGGTTACATAAAAAGCTCTAGCGAAGTCAATACAAACTTAAATTTCATACAATCACTTGTTTATACTGCGGTATACACTGAAAAGTAAGTATAATATTTATATTCCAGTTGACTTTATAATTATATGGTAAAAATGATAAAGTAATCAATTTTTCAGTATTAATGTGGAGTGACACTTTGTATTTTTATGTCCGATTTTGTAAGCAAGTAGTTTTTAAGTGAGGTGAAACTTGGAGGTACAAGACAAATCAGACTCCTTAAAGGTTGAGCGCCATTGATCTAGATGATACTGTATTTCACTCCTGTGGATTCAGAAACATAATAATAGAAACAGCTGCAAAAGGCCTGTCAAAGAAAGACTGTAAGAATATTCTATTGCAGAGGTTCTCAGACTGTAGTCTACAGACCACTGCTCCATTCAGATGGTTTGTGGATATTCCTTCTCAGGTGCACGCCTGGGTAGCTGCACACGAGAGAATGAAGGGACACCCACCTAATTAGTGGAGCCATGCAGGTGTGGCTCGACTAATTGGGTGCTTAGACCCTGGAGAAGATGCACATGAAAGGTGAGGTGGTGGCCTTAGGGGGAATCGGGATAGGTGAGAGGAGACAATAAGGTGAGAAAAGGTAGTGGGGAGAATTTGAGACACACAGGGCTGTGGTGGCCAGAGAAAGAGGCAACTTTCCCCAGCTCCACGGCTCTGACTGCTGGGGAGAGATGGGTGTCTTTCCCACACCCAGCTTGGGGGCTGCTGTGGCAGTGGAGAGAAAGAGAGACCGCCTCCCTTCATAGCCCCTGCTCGAGGGCTGATGCAGCAGGAGAGAGAAGGCACATCCATCGCATTAGAAAGGTAATACTACTGATATTAAAATATGAGTTGTGTGCCTTTATTTGTAGAACAAAAAACTGTTCATTATTATAAAACTTTTTTGTATATAGCGCTTTTATCCAAAGTGTTTTACAATAGTTAGCTAATGGCACAAACAATATTTGGAAGAGTCATTGAGTGGTCCACTGAGACTCTCAGCAATTTTCAAGTGGTCTGCGAAACAAAAAGTTTGAGAATCGCTTCTCTATAGCTTACATATTTTAAGATGGAAAAATACCTGTGCAAGAATGGGGAATCCAAGGTTCCTACATCCATTGCAGGGTGTTAATGCCTCCCATAAACCTGCAGGACCACAACTGTTCTCCCGGGCATCTTCCTCTTCCTCCTCCCCTGGTGAGAGGTTTGTTGATGAAGGCTTCTGTGGAAAATTAAGTTTACTGGAACATTATGCAGAAACATTTTGTTTTATTTTACCATAGTTAAAAATGCTAAGATTAACTGAGAAACTTCACATTTCCAGAAACTGATAAATATACTGCATTTTCAACTTAATACAGTGCATCTGTTCAATCAATAATCAGTAAGACATATTATATTACCTAAAGAAAAAAGATGTGATGAGCTACAGTAAGCTATATTTTAAATAGGATTTCAGAGAGAAAGACTCTTATTACTCACCTTCAGTCTACAAAAATATTCAGATTATGTATAATGTACAGCACCAGATACCCTGCAACTTTTCAACTGAAAATTAAGAAGTATTTTAATTTAAATTTTAGCTTTTACATTATTATTTTTCACTATAACCTGCAGAGAATGAAAACTACTAACATTAAATTTTTACTGCTCTTGGAACTGCTATGTACGGTGAATAATACTTATTGATTTTTCTTTTTTTTTTTAAAAAAAACCCTGGTAGGTTTGTTATCCCTAAACAGCAAGAGCAAGGGGTTTCAGGGAAAGTTATTCTATTATTACCATTTTGGTTCCTGCTTGAAGTCTTTGTTGCACAGGGTCAAAATTATGCCTACTGTGGAGCCACTGAGGAGATTTGTAATACATTTTATTTTCATTTTAAACACCGTCATGATTCTATAATGGTTGTTGGGAGAAAAGGTGGGCATTTTTCTATTTACACAGATCATCCCTCTTTTCTTGATTATGATCCTACTTCCTGCCCCCATTCTTAGTAAGATGTTGTAGGGTGGGATTTTCAAAATTATACTGTGTTAGCCTATCTTTGACCCCACTGAAGTGAATCACAGTTTTATCATTTATTTCAGTAGATGGCATAGGTCAATGCTGAATACTTCTGAAAAATCCTATCCTTAGAACAAAGTTACACTATATAGTTACACATCTTGTAAGGGCTTATCTATACTACTACTAAAGGAGATGTAACTTGGAAACCCTCCCCCCGAGCAACATAAGGTACAGAGCTTTAAAACAGTGTCTACACTGCGCTATGTCAATGAGAAACACTCTCCTGCTGACATAGCTTCAGCCTCTTGTTGAGGTGGAATAATTACATTGACAGAAGAGCACTCTCCTGTCGACATAGCACATCTTCACTAGACATGCTACATCAGCCACAGCTGCATTGATGCAGCTGCGCCAATGTAGTGCGGTAGTGAACACAAACCCTAAGTTATACTTCCATCTTAATTCCATGCCACATGTAGTAATGTTGCTCACATCTAACTCATGTGTATAGAATACTTGGTTCATGGACCAGTTCCAGCCTGCATGATATGTTTATGTGGCTCCACTAACATTCAGATTCTAAAGTTTCATTTAACAGAAAAAAGTTTGGAGTGCTCACATTTGCACAAATAGTTTCCAAATGTCAGTTGGACTGGAGTGCAAACCAATGTAAGTCTGTCTTCCTGAGTCTGCAAGCAGCTTGAGACAATGACTAACAGGTGTGGCCTCCCACACCCCCACATGATATTACCTTTAAAGGTGAGAGATTATACAAATCGTAACATTAACAAGTTCACAGAAGATCATTTGAACAGATAGAAAGGAGAAATGGATAGGACTTGCTGGAGGGAAAAGATGCAGAGAGATAACAGACAAAGAGCAAGAGAAAGAAGGGAGGGAAAAAACAGGACAGAAATAGCAGTAGTTCTGATGAAGAACTTATTTTTCCCACTGACTGATACTGAGTATGACAATAAGGTACTGTGCCAATATATGTCATACTGTAAGTAAGTATCATTCAACTTTGCTCTTTATGCTAACCTCCCAAAACACATATGGGAGTTCCACTGTAGCCTAAAGAGAGTAAGTAGTCCTAAATTCAGACTCCAGCCCATTGACCCAAGATTAAATTCAGAATGTATTATTTGCCACCAGTTTTTACTCCGTTGGTTTAAATTCACTGTATCACCCATTACAAGACAGGAGCACCACACCCTAGGTGGGTGGGGTTTTTTTATTGTTTGGTTTTTTCCTGGGGGAAAGAAGAAGGGGGCTTGTAAGAGTGCATGTTTGTTTACTTTGCATTTTAGGATTCATTTTCTAAACCTGTTATTTTATGAGGTTATTTTGACAGTCAAGTAGTACTACAGAATGTGTTACTATAGCAACAGCATTTTTGCATGGATTATTAAGAGGATTGGGTGAACTCTGCAGGGTTTTGGTAATGAAGGAATTCTATTGTTATATAGTTGTGTAGGATCAGAAGCAGCCCCCAGGACCTTGCTATCTAGAAGTGTTATGCTACATCTGTCATTTTTATCCTATATGTTTACATAAGAAATATATAAACTTTAAACATTGTGACAAAGAACAAAGCACTCCCTTAATGAAAAAAAACAAACCCTGCTTGCCCCCCGCTTCCCCAAAGCTGACAATCTACTTCTAGTCACAAAAATTTAGATTTATATCATAAACAATGCCTATCGCATGCTTTGGCACGCTTGCTTTTGTTTTCATAACTGTGGCAGATTGCTTATGCCACTCCATAAATATAGAAATATTCCCTAGAAGAAATAATAAAAAGCTCCCTTCACTGCTGGCAAAATAAAATAACTCTCTCCACTTCTAGGCTTCTAGTTCCAGCCTGTCTACTGACCTCAGACCAGTCAAGATTAATCTCATAACTACTCAGCTTTAAGTGCTTTAATCATAACATCTCATCTTCAACTTCTCATATCTGAATCCAACTTCATTTCTTGATTCAGATAAGGTGACTAATACCAGACACTGTGCTCCAAATATGGTATAATAAATAATCTTACTTGGTGTTTGCCAATTGCATTCTGCCACGTGGCTTCAGAACTAAAATTTGAATGATACCTGGAGGTTTGCTTGAAGGCTTAAGTTCAGGAAACTTGAAACTATAAGGCGAACTTTGTGCAACTCCCTCCCACTCCTTATCTCCAATCACGCCTTCCTTTTAAATAAAAAGAGGGCAATACACTAAGCAAACGCATTAATGACTTGTGTTCTGAGTTTTAGATTAGGAAATAAAGGCATAAACAGTGCAGCTGATGATCCCAAAGCTATACTGCTTAGCTACAAAGGAAGAGTGAAGAACAAGATTGAGGGTGTGGAGTAGAGAGGATGGGAGAGTGAATTTGCAGCAAAGCAGATCCACTTATATTGTTAAGAGTGCTATACATCTTCCACTGATCTGTAAGATGAGTGGCAGTCCAAGCCTATGATGTGCCCAGTTATCTGCACTACTAAAATAACTGCCGTTTACTACATGCAAAGGGGATAAGTTATTTTAAGCATTTCTAGCCCAAAGACCAAAATTAAAGATGCCCCCTATGGTAAGTGGCAAAGAACTGTAATAGCACCTGATAACTAAAAAGAATGCAACAAAACTAGTCTAACTTCGTGGGCAAGTGAAAGTAAATCACAGAACATAGTCTTTAATCTAAATAAAAAACATACTACAAAATGAGAGGCTCCTTTGGCATAACTGCAAGGAATATGCATAATAAGCTGGATGAATGGGAATTATGGTAGAGAAAATACGAATATTTAGCCATTACAGAAATACAGTCGGACAAATAAATGATATGCTAATGAACAGCAGATGAATATAAACTGTTCCCATGTAATAATAGAGGAAGGAGATGGGTGATTTACTTTATGTAAAACAAATATGAAATTGAGGTAAGTCAGGTACAAGGTAGTGTGAATTAAATGCTATGGATAAAAAAAAATCAGAGGAAATGGAAAATATTTGCTAGGCAGATTTCTAGACTACCCACATCAAAGATAAAATAAGGACAAATAGAGTCTAATGGACATTAGCCAGATGGCTAGAATAAATGAATTAGTGCTACTGGGTGACTCCAACTATCCAGATCTTTAGTGAAGCAGCAGTCTTCCATAAATGTTTTGAATTACAACAGATTAAAATAGAAACAAGAAGGAGACTCTTATACATAGCAGTCACCATCAGAAAAAGAATTAGTAATAGGTAAAGCCATTACTTCAGGCATCCTAAATTAACTGAGTTTAAATGTATTAACAATAGGTTAGACCCTAAAGGTCTTCCAGAATTTCAGCATTTCTAATAGTCCTAACCTAAAAAGTTTATCAGGAGCAGAAGAGCATATATACTTAAAAAAAAAAAGGAATAAAAACCTTGAGAAATTGTACATGATATCCAAAATGGAAAGAAGACCACAAGAAATTAACGGGTACAAAGGTTTAATAAAAGCCTTAAAGAAGGCAGCTACTTTGATTACCAACACACTAATAAGTATTCAATATGCATAACAGGAAAAGATTTAGGTGAAGTCCTGGCCCTACTATTGATTTTAATGGGGCCAGAATTTGACTCCTGATCATCTCAGATGTTGAGCACCAGAATTACTCCTCTAGAAGGTAGGCTTGGAACGTTCATCTACATGATGGTCATTTGCATCCTCTCCAACATACTAGAGAAGCTATAACTTTGCTAAACATGTTTTTTTAGTTGTAAGCATGGTTTTCTGTCTCCATGGGAGATTTTTTTTTTTTTTTTTTTTAATATTGGCCATTCCCAGCACCCAAGAACACTGATCCAAAGCTCAGTGGGAAGAAGAAGGAAGAAGAAAATCCAATTTACTTATCCAAATTTCTGCATCCCTGGACTCAACAAAACAGCCTCTTTATTTCTCTCAGTTATAGTTTACAGTCACTCTAAATAAAAATAATATTCCCCTCAATTCATAACCCATGTCTGCCATCCTCTCAGGGCAGCCTCTTCAGTCTCTCTTTCTCACCTTGCATATAAACTGTCCAAAGTTTGGACTAGCTCTCATATTAGTTAAATCCATTTACTATATACTTCACTTCCTAGACAGACCTTCTCCACAGATAAAATTTCTATTACCCATAAGTCTGCTTTATGCCCTTTTATTTGCTGTCTTTCCCTCAGTTATTACCTACAGCTGGTAGTCCCATCCTCTTAGGTTGATAATTGTGGCAGGTGTTGGTGGGCAGACCTGATTTAATCACCTAGTTCTAAGGCACCCCATTAACTCCTTATCTTAGTCCAGCATTCACTCTCTTATATTCAGTTAAAATTCCTATAATAAAAATTGATTCTCTGTTGCTTCCCTCAAAATATTCAGCATGAAATTCTGATCTTTGTCCACTCTGTAGCTAAAAAATAACCTGCTACTGTGTACCCAGTAGAGATATGGCAATCTATGTCACACAGCTGAGATTTAAAACCAAACAATAAGCTGCCTCTCTGCTTATATTATCACCATTTTAGCATAAAGGTCCAGCAGGAGCATGACTAATATGTTGATTTTAAATTAGTATCCATTAGAATAACTCAGTGTCAGCAAAAATGTTTGATTTGGTATCAAAGCTTTTTTAGCATTTTTCATCACATAATTCTAAGGCCTACTTATTAATTTATATTTGCAACAGAAGCCATGCTAGGAACAATGATTGAATACTTAGTTTAACAATGGTTTCAGAGCTGGACGTTTGGGCTGCAAGAGTCATCCAGCTGTAACACATTTGTCCTCCAACTCTATTCTTCCCCTCCACCAAGTTGCCAGTATTTCTACATTTTATTTTATTTAACCTCTTGGAAACTACAAGATTGATTGATACAAAGATTCCTGCCTCTTGAACACTGCATTATTCCTGTTCTACGGCTGTGTACAAGAAGCAAAATACATTAAAAGCCAAACAACATCACCAGCTATGTGTTTTCAACTGATAGTGAAGTCAATGGGAATTGTATGCATCTGAAAAAATAATTTGGAAGTTACAAAACTATGCATGATATTTCATATGAATATTACCTGCATTGAGGTCAGACCCAGGGCCTTAATCTCCTTGAAGATTGCTTGGAGGCCTCCACTATCCAAAATGAGGGCCTTCCTCTTATAAGCAACCACTGGGACTTCCACCTCATCTCCAGTGTGGGGGGTGGGAACAGATGACAGAGAAGTGGGTGACTCCCTCCGAGATCTCATCCATAAGAGACACTATGTGGGGAAGGACAACATCACCCCCTTTCCTGCCAAAGACTCCTCAACCAGCTTCACCTGCTGGGGTCGGGGGGAGTGGGCAGAAGTAGGTCCAGTAGTGGGCCCCCTAGATGTTTTATAGGAGGCCTCCTCCCTGTCCTCAAGAGGGAAGTGCTGGTTTCATTTCTTATCTTTGCCACTTCTTCCCCTGGTAACCAGTACCCGGTCCTCAGTGGTGGTTTTGTTAGAGGGCTAGCCAGAAAGGGTTGATTTAAGGGGCAAGGGCTGGGGAGGTAGACATGGGGCAACAGAAAGACATGGTTTCTCCCTGAGATGGGCCCGCTCCAGGATGTCACAGCAACCCCCTCCTCCATGGATCCTACCCAATGGCTTTTATTAGCAGCAGGTTTCATCTGCTCAGCTGGGTAAAATGGGGGGGCCGCCTCAGCACCTGAATAGGATTGTTGGTTGTTGGAGGGGGAGAGGGAACTAGGTGGGGAGGGTCACCAGTGGTGGCAAGGTTGGCACTCTCTTGGGTTTTGGGGCAGCCAGTGTCCCTCCTTGCCAGGCTGAGGGACAGTCTCTCCAGACTTGCACCAAAGCCCAACAGAGGAAGCACCAAGCCTCCCCCAAGCACTACTGGACCAATTGCAGTAACACTTCCTGGTTGGGCACTAAATGGGCCCCACCACCTGTGCCAATGCCCCACACATAGGTTTCAACATAGGGTAAGCAGCTATGCCTCGTGGGTAAGGGGCCCTGGTTGCCACTGGTGACAGAGGAGAGAGTAGCACTGGCAAGAGCAGCAGGGGCAGGAAGAAGGGCCATGACAGATAGCGATGCTGTAGCAGGCAGGGCCATGGCAACCTGGGCACACACTCTGGGGGAAAGAGGAACCACGGTTGATGGTGTGGTCGCCACTGTAGCAGCCATGAAAATAGCCTTCTGGGCCTTGCTCTTGCCCCTTTCTATCCCACTGGCTCTTTCTGCTGGCCAAGGGCCTCTCTTGATGGTGTTAGGAGATCTGGCAACAAAGTCCCTTCTTGTGACTGCTGCTGCCATCCCACTGGGGGCACCTATGGTACTGGCAGTGGTGTTAATGGTGGTTGCTGCAAGAGTGGATGGGGGAGAAAGCTGAGGTATGGCAACAACAGAGGCTGAAGGTCCCCTTCCTGCAATCTCCATCCTCCCTCCATGGATGAAGGCACTGGAGCAGAAGCTTCACATGTGGCAGTTGGATACAGCCCCCAGAGGAGGTGCATATAGGAATAATAAATGGAACAGTGGGGTCAGGGAAGACAGACCCTGGAGGATATTCCCTACTGATCTGCGTGTGGGGGCGGAAGGTGCAAACAGAAACTGAGGAGAATTAGTGAAACAAATAAAAGAAGGTGGGGACCACAACCAATAGTTTGGGGTAAATCAGCTCCGTTGGCTGCACTGGGCATGAGGGGCAGATGTAGGTATAAGGGGGTGATGTGAATGGGGTATCAAACAAAAATGGAGTGGGGGATTCATAAACACAGATATGTGCAGGTGCATGGGGCAAGCTAAGGGGGGCATAGGAAACAGGAAACCAACAATATGGGGAAGGGGCCTAGACAAGGAAGAAGCTACAAAGGGTGGAGTTTGGCACATTAAGGAAGGCAGCCAAGCTAACCAGTAGGGGGCCTGGATGGGGTGTGGGAGGCCCACAAACAAATAAGCATGAGAGTCCTGGCTGAGGCAGAGGATGTGGGTAACAAACAATAAGGGGGAAGCCCCAGCTGGGGCAGAGTAAACATGCAACAAACTGAGGAGGAACAAGCAAATCCAAGGGAAGGAGGGGGGACCAAGTGAAATTGAGTGGAGGAGCAGTGAACTGCAAGCGAAAGGGACTGCACATGAAACTGCAGAAGGAGGCCGGGGGTGACAAACCATGAAGGGGAGGGGTTGGTGGGCAAGCAGGGGGAAGAGAAGGAGGAGGAGGAGGAGGCGGCATGTGCACCCACATGTGCTTGCAAAAGTCTGCTGCAACAGTCCCGGAGAAGGTTAGTGGAGGCAGGCTTGCAGTCCAGCAAGCAGATGGTCTTCCACAGCTGGAACAGGAGCAGAGGAAGAGTGGATGTAGGGGTTCCTCACATTTCCCCCCTTCCCAAGCAGCAACGCAAGGGTAGCTGAAATGCAACAGCAGCAGTCTCCTCCTCCAGCAACAGCCGCAGCAGCAATGGTAAGCTCCCCACACAGAGCCATTCACATGCAGGGAATGAGGTGAGGGATTTAATGAAGAGAAAGGATGCTCTCATGGTTAAGGGAGCTGAATAGTGCTCTGGAGAACTGGATTCTGTTCCTGCCTCTGCCAGAGAGCTCCTATAAGATGCTGGACAGATCACTTAAACCAGACTTTTCACAGGTGGCCATAATTGTGTGTTCTTAATTTTGGAGAGGCCCAACCTGAGACCTTGGAGTCTGATTTGGAGACGTGCTGAGCACTCACAGTTGTAGTTTCACGTCAGTGGGCGCTTTGAACGTATACATACAATATAATGCTAAGTACTCTGAAAAATCAGCTCCTTGGCATCTCAAATTAAGCACCCAAAATTGGTGGACACTTTTTACCTTAATCTCACTGTGCCTTAGTTCCCCATCTGTAAAATGATTAAAATAATAATCCCTTGTCTCAGAGAGATGTTTTGAAAATAAATTCATTATTATGAAGCACTCAGATACTGTAGTGGTAAATGCCATAGAAAAAGTCCATGAGGAAATTATTAGTTCTGTATTCAGAGCAGAATTTTAATAGTGTGCTGTAAATAAGTCCAAACACTGAACAATTAGGAAAAAATATCAAAATAATGAATAGCTGCTCACTAAGTAAGCCCCATCCCCGTGTGCTCTGAATGAGGCATTGGCTCCATGGAAAAACTAGTAAGAGATTATGTAATTAAAGACTATATTATAATGCATACACAGAAGAAGGATGAATAAAGGTTGCATGGGCATCTTTAATTCTGGTACTCCCTAACTTTGAGTGCTTGACTTTTCAATTTAAATTTTTCAATTTTAATCTATTGTCATATTTTAATTTAGTTTGTGTAATATACAGAGAAAGTGAAAACATTTCTGAATCTACTTATTGCAGCTATGAAAGGATATGTCCAAGGTGACAAAATCTTCATCTATTAAAAAGCCTAGTGGACCAACTATTAATGAATCATTGTGAGGAAATGTCAAGTGTAAAAATGCAAGTTTCCTTTTCTATAACTGCAAATTAATTACCACATTTACAAGAGAGACGACTTTTCATTTGTTAAAAAATAAATGCAGGGACAAATTGGCAGATCTAACACCACTGAAGTCTGAGAAAATATATTTACAGCACAGCTGAATTTGTCCCATGGTCCTTTCTCTAAAGGTGATGGAGTATCAATTTAGTAAAATTAAATTTGATATAAAACACTATTTCTTCTCTTATATGAATTCCTTACAATGAAATTGATTTCTAGCATCTTGATTTATTCCTCTGTATGAAATGCTAAGGGCACATGAATATATCCCAGCAGAAATCTTTTCTTAATTTTTCACTTCCTCTACTACTCATTAGTTTGGCTCCAAATGTTTCATTTAACACTCTAAAAGTATTTTAAGATACAGTAAGCATGAGAAATCATACAGAAAGAAATTTGCAGTGTACCAGAGTTAAAGGACTGCTGATAAATTGTTTAGGGTATTTGTCCAGAATAACATTTATTTACATTTTCTGCACAGAATCTCTTACTGTATAAAGAAGAGAATTTTAAAAGGAGGCTTCTGAATTCTTGATGTGGGTGAACTGATACATTACTCAACATTTTCAACCGTTAGAAGAATTGAAGAGGGATTTTAAAAAACAGCGTGAAGATTTATCTCTGGACGGCATATTGAAGTGCTTTTAGAAAAGTAATTATCTTTTGCTTGTATTAAGCAGTGTGACGGAGTCAGTCCAGAAGGATATAGGAGAGTGCTGGAGGGCAGGTATATTAGTCTCAGGATGTGCAGGTCCCTGTTCCCTGGATAGCCAAACAAAGGCTACTCCAGGCCAATCAAGACACCTGGGGCCAATTAAGAACCTTCTAGAAAGGAGTAGAAACAGCTAGCCTAACTGGGACACCTGAAGCCAATCAGGGACTGGCTGAAACCAGATAAAATCCTCCCAGTTAGTCAGGCGGGCTGTGGGTGTCAGGAGCTGTGAGAGGAAGTTGTGCTGTTGGTGAGACTGAGTGGTGGACAACATATCATACAGAAGGAAGGAGGCCCTGAGGTAAGGGTGAAGTGGGGTTTGAAGAAGCAGGGACTGCTGTGGGGAAGTAGCCCAGGGAATTGTATTGTGTTTTGTGGATAAAAGGTCAGCCATCTTAGCTGATACTATTAGGGTCCCTGGGCTGGAGTCCGGAGTAGAGGGCGGGCCCGGGCTCCCCCCACTTTTTTCCATCTTCCATACTGGCCTGTGATGAAGGTAACTCACTAGGTGGTGACTCTTGCCAATTATACTGAGAAAGGGAGGTCACTCTGGGGCCTAGATGAGTTTCTGAGGCCCCTAAATCTGCCAGGAAGCGCAGGACCCATAAGAACAAACTTGGAGCTTTGTCACAGCAGGTATTGGTTGAAGATGACATAGTGAGTGCAAGTCAGTGGAATTTTCTTTTGTAAGTGTCTTGGGAAGGAGATACTCCATTTGTGCTCAGATCTGAAAAAGAAGGATTAAATATTAAGGGCTTGATCCTATAGTGTTCTGAGTGCTGGCCCTGATTCAGCAAAATATCTAAGCAATTCTTTAACTTTCAGCAGGTAAACAGTCTTGTTCTAGTCAATGGGTCTACTCAGATGCTTAATGATACTTAAAAGTTTTTCTGGCTCAATGTCAGCGCTTTGCAGACCAAGCCCTAAAGGTGAAATTCAGCTAGCAAGCATAAGTACAGTGTAAGTGCCCACACATGTAGCAGAAAGTGAGTGTTAGTAGGGGGCTCTTTTGAAGTACATGACTAGTTCCAATTAAGTTAATTGGACTTCTCATGTGCTTGAAGTTAAGCATGAGCTTAAGTATCTCACTGCATCAAGGCCTGAGTGTTCACTCTGAATGAATCATGCCAAAATGTGATTCACTGTGTGGAAACAATGTAATATTTACCATAAAAAGAAACTAGCAATAAAGGGCATCAGGGCCTAAAGAAAAATGAAATCAAGGGTTAATATTTTTAGAAATATCAGTTAAGTGTGAGGAAAAAACTGAAGCTTGATCAGTTTTACTATATATAAGAAAAAGTAATTTAGGGTCAACATAACTATAATATTTTTATAATGCAGTTACCCAGAAAAAAAAAATCAAAACATTTAATGTAAAACACCAAAGAATGTAGCTATATATCCCCCATCACTATAATATGAGTGTTACAAATATTTGTAAAACTTGATACAGTTTAAATGCTGGAAAATATATATTTTTCCTGTTCTTTAAGTTGTGAAAGAAAGGATGGATAGGTGGGTGGCAGAATGATGGAGCTTATAGAAAATGCATTATTGTTCAAGAAATACGGCAGCAGGGAACAGAAATTAAAGAAGCAGGGGAAAATTATGTGATAAGCGAGTGGGCAGCAATCACCATTTATTATCCTCCTAACAGCGCACACATTTTTTGGATTAAAATACATATTTTCAACAGAAGTGTGTTACTGAAAGTGCAGTTGTTTTTGATTAAGAAGTCCTTGTTCTATTAAAGGTCTCAGAGAAATCATGTCTGAATGGGCAAAGCCATTCAAAAGAGTCAGAGGTTAGTCATCTGAAGATGAAGGCTGAATAAGAACGGATAGACAAAAAGACTTTGAAGAACACTTACTCATATTAACTCTGATTCCATTAGTGACAAGCTGGTTGAGGTTTGCTATGTTGTATCGTACATGATAAATATGACTATATTAAATTGATGTATGGGAACAACTGAGAATCAGTAAAGTGAGAGCTCTCACTATTTGCCCAGCACAGTAAGATAGCTGAAAGTGTATCTAGCAAAGGATGATGCCCAGGGTCAAATTCCTAACAAATTCTTTTGTTTCAGTAACCAGGCTGGTCTCGGGCTTCTCCACAGTATTAAAGAGAGGAAGGAATCTTTTGCTCACTGCAAAGACCACAGAGCAGTACCTGCTGGCCCACAGCTGCAACTACAGCCACTACTGCTGGGGTGTATATCCTGTAATGGGGTATCTAAATCCTGCCTCCTTTTCACAGTGGAATTACTGTGGAATATGTGAATTTGAGAAGTAACTGTGATTGTTAAGTAAGGCTACAGAAACCAGAGGTCATCCTCCTTTCTGGAAGGTGGAGCTCTGGACTCCAAGCACAAAACACACTGGCAGCCAAAAGCTCACAGCACCCTCTTTGGGAGGCAGGCCAATCCTGGCCTACAGACAACCTGCCAACCTCAAGCATGTTCTCACCAGCAACAGCACACCGCGCCATAACTCTAACTCAGGAACCAATCCATGCAACAAACCTCAATGCCAGCTCTGCCCACACATCTATACCAGTAACACCATCACAGGACCAAACCAGACCAGCCACACCATCACTGGTTCATTCACCTGCACATCTACCAATGTAATATACGCCATTATGTGCCAGCAATGTCCCTCTGCTATGCCCTTCGGCCAAACTGGACAGTCCCTACAAAAAAGGATAAATGGACACAAATCAGATATCAGGAATAGCAATATACAAAAACCTATAGGAGAACACTTCAACCTCGCTGGACACACCATAAAAGATTTAAAGGTCAGCATTTTGCAGCAAAAAAACTTCAAGTCCAGACTGCAAAGAGAGACTGCAGAGCTGCAATTCATTTGCAAATTTGATACAATCAATCAAGGATTGAACAAAGATTACGAGTGGCTAGCTAACTACAAAAGCAGCTTCTCTTCTCTTGCTATTCACACTGCCAGTTCAGCTGCTAGAGGAATATCTCACCCTCCCTGATTAGAGATAACAAGCTGGTTCAGCCTCATTGGATTAACCCTGTTATCTCCCACCTGGTTCTTGCGTACCGATTTATACCTGCCCCTGTATACTTCCACTGCTTGCATCCGACGAAGTGGGTATTAGCCCACGAAAGCTTATGCTTCAATACTTTAGTCTTTAAGGTGCCACAGGACTCTTTGTCACTTCTGCTGTTCCAGACTAACATGGCTACCCCTCTGATTCTTGAGCACCCTCTCATCACTGTATTATGTAATGCATTATTGCCAATCTCAAGAGATCAAAAACCATGATTTGGATGCCCAAAATCATGATTTTTTTAAAAAAATCTATTCATGTTTTTCAATCCTTTGACTTTTTAACTCCCCTCCACATCTCTGCCAAAGTGTGTATGATATTTTCAGGTTGAAAAGTCAACCTTCAAGGCATACAAAAATGCAGACATCACCCTGCCTACTCAAATGAAGAGTCCACTTACCCCCTCTTTAGTCCATAGATAGGGAAACTGCCACACATTTCCTAAATTATCATTATTTTAAAGTCTACCGTACAAGTGATATAAAATGGAACTGGAAAATGAACATCCAAGAAACATAAAATACTCTCTTTGTGTACCAAGTTTTCCAATTATTTTTAATAAAGATTTATGTGAGCTGCAGAGACCTTTACATGGGAAAAGATCTTTACACCATCAAATCACCTTGCCTTTCTTCCAGGTGCACTCAGTCTGGATAATTGGCCTTTCTAGCCCATATTAACCCTCTCACAACCCATAGGCGCTGACTCCGTGGGTGCTCCATGGTTGGAGCACTCATGAGGAAAAATCAGTGGGTGCTCTGCACCCACTGGCAACCGCCTCACCTCACCTCCTTCTCCGATTCAGCATCCTCTCCTGAGGGCGCCACGTCCCCTCTCCTCCGCCAAACAGCTGTAGCAAGCTCTGGGATGGAGGGGGAGGAGCAGGAATGTGGCATGCTCAGGGGAAGATGTGGGGCCAGGGCAGGGATTTTGGAAAGGGGTTGAAATAGGGGCAGGGAGGGGGCGGAGTTGGGATGGAGGCTTTGGTGAAGGGGTTGGAATGGGGGCAAGAGGAGGCAGGGCAAGGGTGGATTCAGGGCAGGGCTGGAGGCAAAGCAGGGGTCGAGCACCTACCAATACCAGATGAAGTTACTGTCTGTGTTGCAACCACTGTGAGGAAAACACCCCACCACAAAGACAATACCAAAAGAGGTCAGGGTGAAAACAAGCACACATTAATACACACAGGAAGAGCCAAGAAGTGAACTCAGATGTCTCATTTCTTTGCTTTTTCCACAAAAAAAAGTTCTTTCCTTCCAGAGTTACAACCAAACTTTTAGAACTGCACATTGTGCAGAACTGTTTGCAGTTAACCAGTTAGAGAGATAAGCTGCATTTGTGAAAACATTTATAGTGATTGCAGTCAGAATCTCATGTACCTTTCTAATGCACATACAGTTCCATAAGTCTGGCTCATCTCAGTATTCCCTAGTTAACATATTGTATTTATAGTATCTAGCAAAACAGTCTTCCTATTTAAACTTTCATGTTGCACTAAATACATTCTTGTTCTATTATTTTCTGGGAAATATAGCAACTACTATTCTTCAACAAAGGCCTTCAGTTTATCCATTCTATCTTTCTAGCTATTGTAGATTTTCATATCTTCCTCATTCACATGGTAGTCTGGGAATTTTGTCTCTCCCTCCCAATAACACATCTGATCAACTGTGCAATGTTATGAGGACAGAATTTATTTTTGACCCCAAATAGTATTAGCCTTATTCCTTGACACATAAGGACTCTGGGATATTTTAGCCTGGCTAGTGTTATTTTAAATGTTATTCCTAATCATCCAAAATACTGAATCCTTTAATGAATATTACTAAACCATTTGCCTCAATCATTTTATGTGGATTCTGTTAATTCCACTGGCTGATAATATTTTGCATAATTTTAAAAATCCTATTTCCTTGTATTCATTTTACATTTGTAGTCTTTTAACTTTATCAGAAGTCGTATTATAGAGCAGACTGAATGAGTCACCAACTGGCTCTCGCAGTACAGCACCATCCATTATTTGTATCCACTTCTCTCCTGCCCCTTCTTAATCTTTTTCTTCCAAACTAAATGATCCTTGCTTTTTAAACCTCATCTTAGATGTGAACTACACATTGATTCTAATAATTTTCAATGCCCTTAACTGGTCCTTTTTTATTTCACTTCTTTGCTTTTAGAGATGAGGAAACTAAAAGTGAGAGTATCCAAAGTGAAAGTACATGATCTATGTATACAAAAACGTTATTATAAATTCTCTCTCTTCATACATGTCAATATCAGATTCCTTTTTTAATTGCCATATATTAAGCAGACAATCATAGAGATATCTGTGATGAAATCTTTAAAAAAATTTCCTGACAATTTACAGATTATTTCATTGTGTACAAGTACTTTAAATTATTGCTTCCAACCTTCATTACCTAGCATTTAACCACATTCAATTTAATCTGTTATTGAGTTTCACAATCCCCCACTTCCATTAAATCCTTCTGTAGTTCTTAATCTTACATTTTTAACTATCTTCAATATTACTCTGTAACCAGGACATTTGGGCAGCTCGCTATTCAATTTATATTCCAGGTCATTATATAGAATCCTTAGTTGCTATATAATTCATTCTTTATAGAGCAAGAAACTTCCCTAGAGCTGTACTTTTATAAAGCTTGGGTTCATTTCACATATCTAAAGGTAGTGACTTTTTCATGCAGTTAGGTGTGCAAATCTAAGTTTTAGCATTTTGTATATGCAGTACAGTTTCAGTGAAATTAAATTTGTGGGTAAAACATATGTGCAAATATAATATTAGGAAGGAGGCAGAGAAAAGACTGTGTCTGTCGAATTGCAGTTTTCAGCAGCATACATCTCAGATTTGAATGATTTGAAAATCAGTTTTATTTCCAGAACTTATATTTTACTGATCTCTCTACGGATGCTCATAGCACTAGTAGTGCCTGAAGACTGATAGAAGATAGAGACAGAAGATTGACCTAAGGGCTAGATTGACCTAAGGCCAGAAGAGATGATTTACTATGGATCAAATATTCCTAAGACATTTATTTTTAGTGAAGTGAGAAGGAGCACTGGTGCTTTTCTAATTCAACCATATTTCTTGGTTCATTTCCAATTATTAGATGTAGAATAGCCTCTGATCTGGTTAGCTATTCAGGGTCCTGGGCCTGATTCTCATTTGCACTGAAGCTCATTTAGCTAGCATGAGTATAAACAGCAGCGTAGTTCCACTAGCACTCATAAGGGCAGTGAAGGCATGGCTGAGCCATACCAAGTACAAAACTACCTGAAAACAGTTGGTATATACTTGGTATGTTTCAACCATGCATCTGCTGCCTCTACCAATGCTCCTGCAGCTACACTGCTATTTATACTCCCACTAACTCCATGGTAGGGAGTCAAGCCCCCTCGCTCATAGTTAGCGTTCCATGTTTTCAGTTTTCATTTGTAAAAAAAATCCTGATTTTTGTTGATGTTTATTTTCCAAACATTAAAACTGGGATGAAATTGGGTTATTACTAGATCCCATATAAAAATAAATAAATTAAAAATCAGGAAAAAATCTATGAAAAAAGAAAAAAAAATCTTTTCACAATATACACAGTTTACTACAATATAATTGAAACTTTTTTATGTACGTGTTGTTTTTAATCTCTCTCAGAACTAGTAGTTTTTCCAGAAATCTTGGTTTGTGTATGTTCATGTAATTTTCTTCAAAGTATCCTCACTCATGTTGAGGCTCTTGCTGTCTTGGAGGGAGTTCAACTTTGAAAATAAGTGCTCTGCATCAATAGATCCATGGGCTACACTCAAAGCTCACTGTGCCACTTTGCTGAAGTTGGGAAGTGTGCCTTGAGGACTGTTCCAAAAAGCCAGCACATTCAGTTTCACATTTTCAGGGCTAGGCACGTAAGTAGTAAATTCCCCTTTCAGATTTGAAATTTCATCTTCAATGGCAAATGATTGAAACACTCTGTCATAATGGTCACAGTCTGCTGCAAAATTCACTTTGAGGAAGGGGTGCAACACTTGGATGACATTCCAAAAAGAAACTTTGGCACCAAACACTTCGGGGTTCAGATTATGGACCACAGTTGTCTCCCATTTCTTGCTGAGCATTGTGTTAAAGGTTTTGAACACTTTTTTCCCTTTTCTCATGTTCCGGGGTTGGAAGGATTTCCAGAAAAGCTGGTTTTTCTCACCATATGTTTCTCCTGCAGCTTTTGTGCTCATTTCAGCTGAGATTTTGGTTATCAGGATCCAGTAAACATCTGTATTGGAAAATGTGTTGGTAGTAGTCAGAGAAAACTCCAGTGTTTTCTGTGTGTCACACAGTGATTCCAAGTTTTCAACAATGATGTGTGCAAAGTCTGGTGGTCATTTTGGTTATTTGCCAGTCTCTTCACAGTTTAGAACCAACGAACTCAGGAAGATCTAGGAATTCATCCACAGTCCACATTAGCAAAGCACGCATCGTTTACATGACAGGCAGCAAAGCACAAGCTCATCCACCGATGTAGCACAACAGGGATAGGTAATAAGCTGTTGGCTCTGTACCCATCTTGCACTGTGTAAAATAAGGACTTCAACTTATTTGCATGCTTGAAAAGCCCCGAATGCAATAATTCAAGATTTCATATCTTTTATTTCTTCTGTAGCAGTAGTTCTGACAGCGTAACGTTAATCAGATGAGCAGGATGGGTAATACATAGCAACTCTGGTTTCTGATTGAATTTAATCTCCTGAGCAAACTTAGCCATGTAGGAAGCAGAATCTGTGTTAGTTGTGGCCACATTTTCCCAAGTTTGTGGGTATGTCTCAGACATGTCAGTTATTGCTGCATTGACAAAACGGGTGTCAGCAGAGGGGATGAATGTCACATCAACACAAATAATACAGGTTTATTCACTTTGAGATCAAGAAACAAAAACAAAAGACCAAGAATTGGGTGTCCAAAGCATTAGGAGATTTGTTAAAAAATAGAGTAGATTCCGTATTTTCATCTATTCATTCCATCAGTTTAGATACTAGAGCATCATCATTTTCTTTCAGATATTTATGAGTAAGGTTGTCTGCATTAGGACAAATTAACAAATTCATTGACACAATCATGCTGTTTCCTCTTTTCATTAAAGCCCTGGAAAAGCTCCTGATATTGACTGTTTATCCTGAAGCTCACTGTTTCTTTAAGCTTCTTTATTCTGCTTTATTCTGCTTCTTTATTCTGTCAGCACAAGCATGGACCTCAGTGCTGCAGTACTTTCAGCACAATGCATCCTCTTCACTTCTGCTTTTACTATTCTTAAACATTTCTAAGTACTGATTTTCTTATTGGTATTCAGGCATAGATTTGCATTTTTGCCACGTATTTACCTTATCTTTATCTGTAGAGCACGGATTGTTAAAATTCAGCACCACACTAAACAGATAAAAAAAAAAAAAGGTGAGCAGCGTCTCCTTCTGAGCGATCATAGTGCAATATTAACATTGTTTGATTTTCCGACTTCCACTGTGTGCATGTTCTGTGTTTACACTGCTTGGAACTGCTTCGATCTCAGAGCTGTAGGACACAACAATCGCGTAAAGCATTAGCATTTAACAAAAATAAGTACCCCCCAAAATACCGAGTGGATTGATAAGTGAGTGTAAATCAGTAAAAAACAAACTCCTTTAATAAAAAAGGGGGAAATTATCAATGAAATCGGTAGAAATTGAAAAAGGGGAACACTACTCACAATGTAGGCATAGCCAGTTAACTTTGATCTAGCTAGCTCTGATAGGAAGAGGTTACCCACCTTGGTGGTAACTTGAGTTCTTTGAGATGTGTGTTCCTGTGGATGCTCCACTTCAGGTGCACATGCACCATACACCTTTAATCAGAGATTTCTGGTAGCAATGTCCATTTGGCCTATGCATGCACCCTATATATCCTTATGCCCCATATCAAGGTTATATAGGGCTGTGCAGGTGAACCACAGAGGGGAGGAGAGCAGGTAGTGGAGCATCCACAGGAACATACATCTCAAAGAACTCCAGTTATTGCACAAAGTGAGTAACCTCTCCTTCTTCAAGTAGTATACCTGTGAGTGCTCCATTTCAGGTGACTTCCTAGCAGTAACCCCTTAGGAGGTGGGTGTTTCAGAACAGAGTCTAAGACAGAAAAAAGAACTGCACTGCTTTCTATAGCATCTCCTCTTGCAGGATGAACCAAAGCACAATGGGTGGAAAACATACACCGAGGACCATGTTGCAGGCTGTCATATTTCAGCAATTGGTACGTCCTTGTAGGGCTACAGACGTAGATTGTGGTCTAGAAGAATGCTCAGTCACTCTTAGAGGAGGTAGAACCTCAGAAGACTAAAAACAGGCAACAATGCATCAAGCAATCCATTTAGAAAGTCTCTGCAGGAAGACAGAGGCTTCCCTACACCAATCTGAAATAGAAACAAAGATTTTAGGGTCTTCCTGAATGGCCTAATTCTGTCCAAGTAAAAGGCTAAGGATCTCTTAAGATCTACTGTATGGAGGGCAGATTCCTGTGTACACTGATGCGGCTTAGGAAAGAAAACTGGAAGGTGAATAGTTTTGTTAGTATGAAACTCAGAAGAAATCTTACATAGAATTTTTTGATGGATCATAGTAATACCTTCTCCTGGAGAACACAGTAAATGGAGAGCCTGCCATTAGCACCCCCATCTCCTCAACTCTTTGAGCAGAAGTGATGGCCATCAAAAAGGCTGTCTTGGTAGACAGACTTAGAAGTATGCACATACCTAGTGGTTCAAAGGGTTGTTTCATGCGCCATTTAAGAAAAAGAGTGCAGCGTATGGGATCTAATCTGTGGGAAAAAATTCACAAGGTCTTTCAGTATCAGAGGGGTAGCCGTGTTAGTCTGGATCTGCAAAAGCGACAAAGAGTCTTGTAGCACCTTATAGACTAACAGATCTTAGGGATCATAAGCTTTCATGGGCTAAGACCCACTTCATCAGATGAATGTCTTTCAGGAATCTCATTGTGGTTGGATGAATGAATATCAAGAAACCTTCTATTGGCACATGAAAGCTGTTACTGCTGCTAAATGAACCTTAAATGGAACACATAGATAAACTCTGCCTGTTATAGAATCCAGAAATGCTCCTGTAAAGAGAATTTGCTTAATAGGTGTCAAGATTGATTTCTCATGATTTTTCTGAAGGCCTACACTTCAAAATAATTAAGTTAGTTTGAAATGCCAGTGACACGTCCTGATAAGACCAATCTTTGAGGAGCCAGTTGTTAAGATAAGGAAAGACTGTTATTCCTAGATGATGGAGGTAGGCAGCTAGAACTGCCATGATTCTTGAGAATACCCCTTGCAGTGGAAGACAAATCAAAGAGTAGTACCCAGAACTGGTAATGATTATGATTGGATGTGAAACAAAGAAATATTTTGTGAGAGGGATGAATCGCTACATGGAACTAAGCATCTTTGAAGTCAAGGGTCTCAGACCAGTTCCCAGATTCCATTTGGGAATTATAGATGCTAGGGACACCATCCTGAACCATGCTTGTTCGATTGTCTGGAATCTAGTACTGGCCACTAACCTGTTTTTCTTGGGCATGAGTATCAGAAAATCTCTTGAGTAAAACCCTTTTACCTTGTGTTAGCGTCAATTTTCCATCTTCCATAGGCCACCAGAACTACTGACTAAGAGGTTAATATTTTGTAAAAAGAAGCCTGCAGCTACCTTGATTGAATCATCTATGCCATAAATGTCATCCAAACACTAATTTTGATGGTTTGGTCAAGAGTCCAAACCACCCAGTACCAGGATTTCTTGGCTACAGAGCTCAGAGGCTGGGCAGGAGGGTCCCAAGGGCTGGCTGTGGCCCACGGGCTGTAGTTTGCCCACCTCTGATTTAAGAGGACTATGAATAATTCAGTCAGCCACAATATTACAGTTCATTGTTGTGTTGTTTATGGAATATCACATTACACAAAACCATATCAAGTATATGCATTATTGAGTAGTTTGCAATAACAGTGGTTTAAATTCTAATTTGTGTGTGTGCACACACCACACTTTTCAGCTGACTGCACTGATATGAAAGTCTGCTCCAATCTGTCCTTAATTCTGTCTCAAAAGCAGTATGTGGCAGGATCCAGTAGCACAGTAGATTAATTAATTAGTCTTTCACCTATAGAGACTTAAGTTATGTGATAAATAAAAATAATAAAGGTGTCCCATATTAGCCCCCCATTGACCCACCAGACAGCTACTATGATATCTGAAACAAAAGGCAGTCTTATCAAGAAAGTAATAAATTGGAATAGGGAAGAGTGATGTAGTTCAGGAGTGAGACACAATTTCAGAGCTGCATGAGGAAAGAAGTACAGCACTTGCCCAAACCATGGTTGTCAGACAGTAAAGATCCTGCAAAAACAATCTTCTTGCTGCAAGATTCCTCTTGCTTTTCTGCCCTGAAACTCCTGCCCCAGCTCAGTGAAAGTGAGTGAGGGCGGGTGTGAGCATGAGCGATGGAGGGAGGGGCAATGGAATGATCCAGGCAGGGCCTCATAGAAGGTGTGGGGCCTCGGGCAGAGGGCGAGGCAAGGGTGTTTGGGTTTGTTTGATTAGACAGTTGAAAACCTATAGGCTACCGATATCAAACAGAAAGTACACACATAATAAGAGGGTGACATTTCTGGTCTGGACAAAATTGCACTGTTTCTCCTTTTATCTATATTTTTATTCTGCTCTTGCTCTCCAAGCATAGCTAAACAAATCCATTATTATAAATACTGCACATTTCTATTTTGACTCTGGAGCTTAAAAATGTGTGCAACAATATCAAGGCTGCACAGAAACTTGTATTGATGGAAGCTATATATTAGAGCAGGCCTGCACAACTCGGAAAGCAGCGAGGGCCATACTACTGCAAAAAAACAGCTGCGGGCCGAAAAGCCCCACCCTCACCCCACCCCCATCCGCTTCCCCCCACCCCACCACTTGGCTTGCCCCACCCCTACCGACCCCCCGCGGGCCGCACAGTGAGCCCATGCGGGCCACATGTTGTGCAGGCCTGTATTAGAGTTTAAGGGAAGTGGCATCTAAGCTGAAGCATTATACACACAGAGGGGATGGAAGGAAGTGTTGCATGTGTGCATGTGTGTGTTTACATCCCTGTATTAGGTCTCTTGCTAGATCCCTTTCTTCTGGCTCCCTGGAATACAAGTAGACATCTTTAGCTTCCGTTGGATTCATTTAAACTCCTTTAGCATCCACTTACTGACATGTAAATTACCTTACACAACACCCCTAAATTTGTCCCTGAAATGTTAGCTTGCTTCTTATATACCTATGCTATTCATTTTTACTACATCGATAGAGTTTCTCAAAAGAAATAAAGGTTTTTATATTTCTAAGCAATTTGTCCTGCCAATTCTGTTTAAAAACCTATCACCTTAACACAGTAATGAAAACAATTATAAGTTGAAAAATTCTTATATAAGATGGCTGCTTTTGTTCTTTAAAATACTGAGCCAGACTGCCATCTATTGGAAAATAAATATTTTTAAAATTATACTGTTTCTAAGGAAAAGTGAAATACATCAGAAACTAGTGTTAGGCCCAAGAGTTAATTTAGGGGATTTTGGGTAGTTTTTGAGCAGAGTTGCAGATGAGTTTGCACTTTTGCCGACCCTGAAAGAGAGCTGCATTTTAAACATTTTTTAAATGTTTAACGGCGGTAGAAACGGCGGTAGAAAGAATGTTTCAAACCATCTTTTTTATTCATTTACCAACATGGGCAGTTGTAAATCAGTTATTGGACTCTCTCCTCACTGAGGACGAACGCCAAAAAGTTAAGAAAAAAAACTGCAGCATATTACCTCTCTCAAATATGGGGAAACATGCCTACTGCTGAGCCTAATTGGGATCCTAATTCAGCAGAGGGAAAGGAACAATTGAATAGATATAGACAACCTACCTTGCATGGACTAAAAGCAGCAGGAGAAGCTACCCCGAATTGAAGTAAGGTTACTGCATGTGTTCAACTACCTGATGAACACCCCTCTGATTTTTGTACTCGGTTAATAAACAAGGTTAGGAAACACAGTACCTTGGATTTAGAATCAGATTCGGGAAAGGAAATGGTTAAAATAGTGTTTATAGCACAGTGTGCAGACGACATTGCTAAAAGATTTAAAGAACACCCAAATGAAATGCAAGGAAAAACCCTACCTAAAGTAGTTAGCATTGCAACTCGGGTTTATAATAATAATAATAATAAAAAAATCAAGTGCCCCTGTTGGCACTGGCCATGTCAGGAGGCAAAAAAAGGGGCCGCGGGTGGAAATGCGGCTCCCGAGGGGAATACACTGGATGGGGAAAAGGTGGAATATCTAGGGGACGGGGACGTGGGGGCACTGTGGATCCTGGCTGCATTGGTTGCCACTATTGAGGTAAGGAGGGATACTGGAAGAGAGTGTCCGCACAAACAACCATCTAATTATAAGCCGAAAATCGTGAGTCAATTCTCTGCGAATCAAAAATGAAATAGTAAGTATTAAAATAACTGATTTGTTAATCAAAATTCATCTACCACAAAAATATCCATAGTAAAATTGTTGGCCATCAATTCCTTGCTAGCACTCTTTACCTAGTTATTGGCCTACTTGAGCCTTTATTTGAAACCCTGACTGTGGGATGTTGTTCAAATGAGCCGTTCCAGAAGGAACTGCAAAAAAGAATATGCTGCAAAGGGTAAGGAACTGGGAAGTGACTATTTACTTTAACTAATATTAAACCCAAAAAACTGCATTAAAAGACAGTTAAGAGTGCAAAGTCAGGTACTCAAAATTGGAAATTGATAGAATTAAATTGTAATTTTAATTTGGCCTTCTTGTGTGTATGCATTTGATACAATCTTTAATTAAGAACAAAATGAATCAAGGAACCAAAGGATATGAAGAGAAGAAATTCCTTAATTTCCTATACACCAATTCTAGAAGCCTGGGTAACAAACAAGTAAAACTGGAATTGCTTATTTATTAATATAAATTCTATCTAGTTGGCATTACTGAAGCCTGGTAGGATGATTTGCACAACTGGACTGTTAAAATCAATTATTATAACCTAATTGGGAAGGATTGAGTTGGTAAAAGGGAAGGGAGAGTGGCATTACTTGTTTCCAAGTCACTTATAGCTCTGAAGAAAATTATATTGAATGCTTATGGAGCAATGTCTCAATAAATAGAGCAGAAGATTATTAGTTTATATCTACTATAGAACACCAAATCTCACTAGGTCAACAGAGTGACTGCTTCCTTGCACATCTATCTACAACTTATAGGAAAAAAAGCTGTGTGATCATGGGGGAATTAAATTTGAGTGACATATACTGGAAGTCTCATGCTGTCAATACTAAAATATCATTGGAATTTCTAAACAGATGACAACTTTCTAACACAAAGGAATTCTATATTAGACTTTGTTCTAACAGATAAAGAGGAAATGATCACAGAAAATTAATGGTAACTTAGGTATAAGTGAGCATGACTTGATCAAATTTGAAATATATCTATATCTATAGTGCTTTAAGAGGGCCAATTTCACAAAACTGAAAACAATTATGAGCCAAATAAGCTGTGAGAAAGAATTTACTCAGAAAAATGTGAATGATAATTGGGGACTTATCTTATATAACTAATTTGATATTTTTGTTGATAATAGTACATATTTAGTTGATAAAGGTAACAGTGGTGAGGTAATTGTCACGTTACAAAAATTATCTGGAATCATATAGATCATTGGTGCAAGTAAGGTCCTCTGGAGGCACTAAATCTTAGGTAAAGGGGGTCATATAAGGTGTCTACGACCAGGTTATAGTCTACTGATTATGATTATGCTATCTGTATGTGTGTATCTTGTTTGTAGCTAGAGTTATGAAGATTGGCTGTATAGTGTCTGTATTTCAAATTTATGCTTGCTTTTGGGTGAAATCCCAGACAAAGTTACTGTTAGCTCCGCCTGGCCTTCCTGATGGCCCATCAAGTTCCAATCAAGCTAACAATGAACTTTGTAGATGCCTGTCCACACCCGAGCTTCCCCAGGAATGTGGCCTGGCTGCTCAGGTGCTGAATCTTGAAGAGTCATGTAACTGGACCACATGGCTCTGAAACTCCATTTTACAACTGGACTCTGATTAGCAAGAAGGAGGCGGTCTCCACCGACAAGAGGAAGTCTATATAAACCTGGGAGAAACATCTCCATTTTGTCTTTAATCTCCAGTCTCCAGCCTCCAGCCTGGCTCCTACTTCTGGATGGGACTTTGCTACAAAGGGGCGGTCTGGCCAAAGGATTGATGACCCATTCCTCCAGGGAATGTATTCCAGAGACTCTGATTTGAACCTGCAGTTATTCTACAACTGATGCAAGCCATTACTGCATGTATTTGATTTCCTTTAACCATTCCTAACCCTCACCTATATCTTTTTCCTTGTATAGTAAACCTTTAGATTTTAGATTCTAAAGGATTGGCTACAGTGTGATTTATGGGTGAGATCTGATTTGTATATTGACCTGGGTCTGGGGCCTGATTCTTTGGAATCGGGGAGAACCGTTTTCTTTATTTGGGGTATTGGTTTTCATAACCATTTGTCCCCAGGACAGGTGGCTGCTGGTGGTGATACTGGGAAGCTGGAGTGTCTAAGGGAATTGCTTGTGTGACTTGTGGCTAGCCAGTGGGGCGAAACCAAAGTCTTTTCTGTTCGGCTGGTTTGGTTTGCCTTTAGGGTAGAGAAACCCCAGCTTTGGGCTGTAATTGCCCCTTTTGGAAGCAATTTGTCCTGATCTGACACTCTCAGTGGGTCACACCAGGAACAGCACCGTCACAGTAATATACTTAGACTTCTAAGTCTTTCACTTTGTACAGCATGACATTTTGTTAAAAAAGCTAGAATATAAAATTAACATTGCACACAATACATGGATTAAAAACTGACTGATAGATCTCAAAATGTAATTGTAAACAGAAAATTATCATTGAGGGTGGTTGTTTCAAGTGGCATCCCACAGGGATCAGTTTTTGGTCCTGTGCTATTTAATGTTTTTATCAATTTCCTGGAAGAAAACATGAAATCAACTGATAAAGTTTGCAACTGACACAAAAATTGGGTGAGTGGTAAATAATAAAGAGGGCAGGTCACCGATTCAAAGCGATCTGGATCACTTGGTAAACTGGGAGCAAGCAAACAATATACATTTTGATATGGCTAAATGTATGCATCTAGGAACAAAGAATGTAAGTCATACTTACAGGATGGGGGATTTATTCTAGAAAGAGGTGACTCTGAAAAGACTTGGGGGTCACGGTGGACAATCAGCTGAACATGAACTCCCACTGTGATACTGTGGCCAGAAGGCTAATCCTATCATCAAGTAGGAATAAAGAGATTATTTTACCTCTTATTTTGGACTGGTGTGACTGCTGCTAGAATACTGGTGCCCACAATTCAGGAAGGAGGTTGATAAATTGGATAGGGTTCAGAGAAGAGCCACAAGGATGATTAAAGGATTAGAAAATATGCCTTATATTTACAGACTCAAAAAACTGAATCTATTTACCTTAACAAGTAAGGCAAGGAATGACTTGATTTCACTCTGTAAGTACCTACATGGGGAACAAATCTTTAATAATGGGCACTTCAATCTAGCAGAGAAAGGTATAACATGATCCAATGTCTGGAAATTGAAGCTAGACAAATTCAGACAGGAAATAAGGCATTTACCACAGTAGAGTCTCCATTACTGACAATTTTTAAATCAAGATTGGAAGATTTTCTAGAATATCTGCTCTAGAAATTATGTGGGGGAAGTTCTCTAGCCTGAGTTTTACTGGAGGTCAGACTAGAATGGTCCTCCAGTAAATCTCAATGGTCCCTTCTGACCTTGCAATCCATGAATCTATGAACACTGGGGACAAAGTGCTCCCACACTGATTGGCAGCCAGAGACAACTGAGTGGACTGAAGACAACTTATGAATTACAATTACCTGGCAATTACAGGTGAGTAAGCCTAATTTCAATATCAGTCAAATTGGTTGAAACTATAGTAAAGAACAGAATTATCAGAAACATAGATGAACAGCATTTGCTGGAGTAGAATCAATATGCCTTTTGTAAAGGGAAATCATGCTTCACCAATTATTAAAATTCTCTGAGGAGTCAGCAAGCATGTGCACAAGGGCAATCCAATTGATATAATGTACTTGTACTTTCAGAATGGCATAAGACATTGTCAAAGACTAAGACTCTTAAGCAAACTAAGTAGTCACTGGATAAGAGGGAAGGTCTTCTCATAGATCAGTAACTGGATAAAAAACAGGAAACCAAGGGTATAAATAAGTGGTCGATTTCCACATTGGCGAGTGGTAAATAGTAGGTTCAATGTTGATAAATGCAAAGTAACGCATACTGGTAAACATAATCCCAGCTATGCATACAAAATGATGGGGTCTAAATTAGCTGTTACCAGTCAAGAACGAGATACTGGTGTCATTGTGGATAGTTTTCTAGAAGCATCTGCTCAATGTGCAGAAGCAGTCAAAAAAGCTAATAGAGTGTTAGGAACCATTAGAAAAGGGATAGATAATAGGGCAAAAAATATCATGATGCCACTATATAAATTCATTGTATGCCCGCATCTTGAATACTGTGTGCAGTTCCGATTGCCCCATCTTAAAGAATATATATTAGAACTGGAAAAATACACAGAAGGGCAGATTATAGGTATGGAACACTTTCAGATGAGGAGAAATTACAAAAACTGGGACTATTTTAGAAAAGAACGAACTAAGGGGTAATATGATAGCAGTCTATATAACCATGAATGATGTGGAGAAAGTGAATAGAAAATTTACTCCTTCACATAAAACAGGAACTAGGGTCTCCCAATGAAGTTAATAGGCAGCAGGTTTCAAAACATAAGGAAGTACGTCATCACAGAATGCTCAGTCAATCTGTGCAACTCATTGCAAGGGATGTTGTGAAAGTCAAAAGTATAACTGGGCTCAAAAAGGATTGGGTAAGTCTGTGGAGGATAGGTCCATCAATGGCTATTAGCCCAGAAGGTCAGGGACACAACCTCATGCTCTGAGTGTCCCTTAACCTCTGACTGCCAGAAGCTGGGAGTGGACAACAGGGACTGGATCATCTGATAACTGCTCTGTTCTATTCATTCCCTCAGAAGCATCTGGCACTTGCAACTGTTGGAAGTCAGGAAACTGGGCTAGATGGGCCATTGGTCAGCCTGGCCATTCTTATGTTGTTATGAATCTGAAATGGAGCTGTCAGCTGGAGAGAGGACAGCAGCCTATTAGGGTAAAGAGACTTTTTCCCACAGGAAACTGAAGGAGGCAGTATGATAGAACAGCCCGTACCTCCTCCAAAGCTTCCTACCTCCAAGGTATGATATTGTTTATCAATTTAGCCCGTCAAAGGGATACCACTGCCTAGTACAGTGAAAGAAAATCTGTCTCAGTATATTTTGTTTGTATTTACCTTTGTATTTACTATAGCTGTTAAAATTCTTATATTATACTATCATTTGAAAACATACATTTTAATAGAGGGCCTGCAAACCATATAGTCTTTACTCAAATAACATTCCCATTGACGTCAACAATAATTTTGAGTGAAGATTGGAAAAAGACTATAGCATTTCTCCCACAATTGTTAAGATGAACTACAGATTTTTAAAGATCAAATTTTATTATTAATTTAATACACAAATTATCCTGATTAGATGAGATTTCAGTAAATATGTATCCAATTTACCATTGTTTTTGCCTGTTGCATGTAAAGAACAGCATGCAAGTATTTCCTACTCCCTTTCCCTTTAACTTTGTATAGTTCTGCAAGATTTCCCATTTTAGATTAGAGGATTATATTGATTCTATTTCCTCCCAGATGGTAACTGAAGGCCAGATTTACAAAGGTTTTAAGGTGCCTAATGAGATCTATGAATTGCCTAAACAGGGTAGTAGGCACATAACTCACATTAACTCCCTCACTGAAGTCAGATGCCTGACCTGCTTGGGCATTTTTGTAAATCCCTCTAGGTATGTCTATCTACATCTTTAAGCACCTAAATACCTTTATAAATCTGGCCCTGAGACCCTATACTATAACAGAGACAATAGCACAGAAGATTATTCAATTGGCTATGTTTTCCCCATATCTATATAGTGTTCTGTTCTTTTAGAACTGTATTATCTGAAGGTGGCAGCTGGCCTTTTTTTCCTTTAAGAACAAAATGGCCCAATTCAGCCACCTTATTCGATGAATAGTCCCACTGATTTTACTCAGTGAGTAGGATACAATTCAACATAAATAACTGGCAGAATCAGGTTTAAAGGAAGCAGTTTTGTTACTGTACAAAAAGAAACTAATCCTGGAAACCTTTATTCACAAGAATAGTCATTTAAGTCAAATTCCTAACTAGAATCATTGAAGTCAATGGCTACTAATGTCAATAAAGAGTTACAGTACCAGACCCTATTCCTTTAATGCTATTAATCCCTTTGCATACCCCTACATTTTTAATCCTGTATGAGGATGGAGTTGAAGATGCTCAGCATCTTATAGGACTGAGTACTTAGTGCATGGTCCTGTGAGCACTTAGTACTAGGTGAAATAGTTGAAAACTTAAGTAGGTCCATGGACTTCAGCGGTATTCCTCACAACAGAAAGACCTATTCTCTGTTGTAACTTTTTGTAGGATGCATCCTTATGAGCTAGACTATAAACCCTCTACTCACACTGGCGAGCGGTTTCTCACCAAAATGGTACCATTGATGTCATTGTGTGAGTAACTGCTCAGCATTAAGGGGTCCTATACGTAATCTGGTCCTATATTTGTAAGGCACACCCACTATATATTTTTACACATATTTAGATTTCTTAACAATCTTCTTTATATTACTTCCTTTCTTTAATTCTTGAATGTACAATAAGTAATGTAAAATATAATTGAAAAACTGAATTTGATATCCCATCTTACTTACTTTAAGTTTAGTTTGGATTCCATTGCTCATAAATTCTTCTTCTGATATCTTACTAAAATTATCCAGATAGTGGTCTGATATTGTATGACACAGATCTTCAAAAGAATATTCTTTTTCTTGGCACAGTTTGATTTCATCTAAGAGCTTTGATAACTCTCCAGTCACAGCTTCACCTTTTAAAAAAATAGCTATAATTAGTATTTAAGGGAGAGGTTGTTGCTGAAAAGTAATGCAAAACTTCTGAATTTGGGGTAGATATAATGGTACTAAGACTGTTCCTTACATTGCATGCCTTATAGTCTACATCTTATCTCTGACACACAACCCTGAATAAAGGATAGTGTAATGGATCCATCACTCCAAGAGGAACACTGAGAGGCATTCTACATCCTCTGCTTTCCCCTGTACACTGTGTGCCACTGACTCCACCTTCTCTCTGCCCTCTAAGCCTGAAAAACTGCAGTTGGTGAAGAATGCCAACATTCATCTCTAGAATGGGAAACATGCTATAATCACACAAAATGTTTTGCATTGGGTACCTGTGGGCTATGAAGGTGTTGGCTAGGTTCTGTAAGACTCCATCTGTCTGTCCCTGGAATAAAACTCTGAGATTTGTGACAAGATGTTTTCAATGACAAACAAATACTAGAACCTGCTCCCTATAGCAGTCTACCAAAAATCCAAGCTTGGTGAGTTTCAAGGTATTGCAGGATTAAGTGTCCAGTTATTAAATTATTTACTGCGAAGACATTATGCCTTTGTTAATGGTTGCTTTTAATAATGCAAGGTCCATTGCTGATGAGGCAATGGAGATCATGAATGAATTAGGGCCAGCCAGATTCTAATACTCTTACTCACATTGAGTAGTAGCACTTTATTCTGAAAGTAGTCCATTGAAATCAGTAGGTCCTCTTCCAGAGCAAGGTACTATTCAGCATGAGTAATAGTATTAGAATCTGGACCTAAACAAATGTCTTTTGCACGGTATGCACAAAATCATTTCCTTCAACAGGAAGGACCAGATTGTAAGTGACCACAGTAAGGGGCCACACAAGAAGTCTCCTTCACTTGCCCAAGTACGCAAGGGTTTCCTGCTTAGAACTCTCAGTAGGCAAGTATCACCTCTGCTCTAGCTAGTACAAGGACTGCTTCATTCTGCTCCCCTTTGGGGAGTAAGATACTGAAACAGAGGGACCTCTCCACTTTCTGACGAGTCCACAGAGTGGTACCAGTGCACTGAGAAAGAGCAAGCTAATCCCTCCTAATGAATGGAGCAACTTGTACAACATGGGTATGTCTATCAATCTATCGGGGATTGATTTATCATGTCTTCTACAGATGCGATAAATTGATCCCCGAACGTGCTCCCCATTGACTCCTATACTTCACCTCCTCAAGAGGTGGAAGCAGAGTTGATGGGGGAGTGGCAGTGGTTGACTCACTGCTGTGTGGATGGCCAGATACGTCGATCTAAGATACGCAGACTTCAGCTACGGTGTAGACCAGGCCTTTGTGTATGTGCTTACAGAAGCCTTGGACAGATTGTGTCTCACGCAGGCACAATCTCCTTGGTGTGCTTCCTAGTGCAGTTCTGCACTGTCCCCTATCCAGAGCAGGGCATAAATGTCAGAATCTAGCTCAGGATAATTTTTAAAAATACATCAAAGGCCAAAGTTATGACAGATTTTCAAAACCACCAGCAGGACTTGTTTGTTAAATTCGCCCATTTGGCTTTGAAAATCCATGGACTGTCTACATTCAAAACTCCCATTAACTGGAATGGGATTTTTTGCACAAAAATTATGGGTAGAACATGGCTCAGAATCAGGATTTTTAATCCTTCATATTTTGCTTTCTGATAAGGAAACAGAAGTTAACAAAAATGCATGTTGTAATAAAATGAGATGAAAATTAGAGCGATCACTGTTAAAAACTATGTCTCTGTGCCTTTTAAAAAAAAGTCCAACTAAAGAAAACTAAAAAAACAAAATTAATCATATCTTACATTATTCACATCCTTGAATGTGGAAACAAGATATGTAAGACCAAGACCTTACAGTTACCAAGAAAGGAAACTTTATGCTTAAATTTGTGTTAATTAATTTCAGGCCACATTTTAATACTCTTTTGTTAAATAGAATCTTAGTCTAGGAAAGATCCTACTGAAGCCAAAGGGACTACTTGTGGGGTAAGGTGATACTC
Organism: Dermatemys mawii; assembly: GCA_007922305.1. NCBI lineage: Eukaryota > Metazoa > Chordata > Testudines > Dermatemydidae > Dermatemys > Dermatemys mawii. Next base: position 69,561,737 of record ML677341.1, read on the forward strand.
AACATGACTAAGAATATCAGAATCTGTTCCTCAGGGTAAGTTGAGTTTTCTGATGGCTCTAGATCATTCTTGCAAGGGAAGAAAGCAGTAAAAATGCAAAGACAAAGCATTATTGCCAGAGAGTGCTTTCAAATTTCACATAGGAGAATGTTTCTTTTTGGGGTGACAAGAGCCAGACTTACGGTTGCTTCTACCAGAGTTGTGGAGAGCATCAACAGCGGGGGTATTTCTAAACAGAGAGTGGGAGTGCATCATGCACAGGGAACCTCTTAGCTGTGGAAGGGACGAAGAGGAAAGAAGTATGAAACTCTGGTCCTGTGCAGTGTGTGAGAGTGCATAACTTCAGAGGAAAGCACCCAGTAATGGTTATGGTACAAGAAAGTTATGGTCTAAGAGTTCTATGCATGGAGAATAGGAGTGGAACATATAAAAGTGATCTTTTCAAGAGGAGTGTGGGGGATGGGGAATAAAGGGGAAGCTAGCTGAATGGGAGAGCAAGAGTAAACTGTGTTAGGCACTTAAAGGAGGAGTGACAGCAGAGCCCTGAGGCAAATAGAGCATATTTCTATTTTGCTTCAGTGTGAAAGTTGCGCATTAACATTAACCAAATTTTAAAAAAGAAATAAGACAAACTCATTATAATGTATTATGGTCCATTAGTAGCTCTTTACTTCCTACAAAACACTGATGATAGTGCATATTGCAAATATTAGAAAATCAGCTATTCTATTTATTGGAGTGTGGAGGGAAGCTCATTAGTCTCCCTGAGAAATAAAGCTTCTTAATGTCAATATCCTCCTTTATTTCCTTTCTCTCTAATGTATATTAGTATAAAATAAACTCTTAATAGTAGTATAAAATATATTACTAGAGAGATAACCTTTGGCTTAGGTTCTGCATTCATAAAACAGAAATATTTACTTTTAGTAGTCTGTGATGGAAAAACTTCTGGGGATAAAATGCAAGACTGATGTTCTGGCACTAGGCATTCCTGTTCAGGTTCCTCCAAAATGGTTGCATTTCCTGTTTTTATGTATTCTGTAATTAAAAAGACACACACATACACAGCACAATTCTTAAATTCATCAGTTTTCCAACCAAAAATGTCATCTTTTTTCTCATGAAAAGGTATTTCTATTTTTCACTTTCCCATGCACAATCATTCACAAATGACTGCTGTGCAGTGTTATTTATTTTAAATATTATAAATCAGGGGTCTCAAACACACAGCCCTCAGGGTTATTTCCTGCAGCCCACCAAGCTCCACTCCCCTCATTCCCATCCCTCCAGTGTGCCGTGTCTCCACTCCTCTGCTTACCTCCAGGCGCTTCCTGCCGCTAAACGGCTGCTTGATGGTGCTTAGCGCTTTCCAGGAGGGAGGGGAAGGAGCGGGGAGCCATGCACAACAGGAAGAGGTGGGGCAGGGGTGGGGATTTAGGGAAGGGGTTGGAATGGAGGCGTGGAAGGGATGGGAAGAGGCAGGGAAGGGGCAGGGGCCTCATGGAATGGGTTGTGTGGGTGCGTGACTGGTGTCAGCAGGATTGGGGGTGTCAGTGATGCAGCCCTCGGGCCAATGTACTAGTCCTCATGTGGCCCTCCTGGTGATTCGAGTTTGAGATCCCTGTTATAAAGCATCATAATGGCCAGCCAGTCACCTCATTTAATTTGCTGAAAACATTAAAATCTCATTTTAGAATTAATCAATTTTGGCTTCTGCAATGATTTTTTTTCTCTCTCTGTTTAAAATGCATACATCAAATGCTCTTTTCTATAATTATTGTTGAAAGACTTTTTCAATCTTTGTTTTTTAAATTGGTATTTATTTTTATTAAAATAAGCTAATGAAGGTAAAATAATTATATTGCTTATTAATAGTTTGGAGATCAAATATGCCATGTTACATGCACGCTCAGCATCCTCCTAAACTTTATTTTAGCTGGCAGCCTAAAAAATGCAGTATTCTAAAGGTTAACTCCTCGATTTGATCCATACCCTTTCCTCCTTCAAATCTCTCCTCAAGATTCAAGTCTGCTGCAATGCTTATGAGAGAGATCAGTCATTTTATTATAGCTAGAATGATGATCAGATGAAGCTAAATTTAATTTATTATAACAAATATGCAAATATAAATATTATATATATTTGATTGTCTTAATACATGTTTGTACACTGCCTAATACAATGAGATACTGATCCTGAATGGGGCCTCTCTGTGCTACTGTAATACAAACATTAAATAATAACAATACAGAATAGGTTAACTTGTGCTACATGACTTCATTTTTCTAAGTGATTCAGTTTCAACAAAGATACTTTAGACTTAGCTTAGCCAAAGATATTTTGACTCCTCACTCTTTTGGTTTCATGTTATCTGCTTATGCAGACACTAATAACAAGAGGAGATAATTGCACATATTGTAACATATAGAAGAGAACTACAAGAAGTTAACTCACTGGTATCTCACTTGTAGTATGGGCAGCTACTCAACAAATCAATAACTGGCTTATTTTCTCGACAATGAAATCTTCCCAAACTGTTGAATATCCATGGTCAGCAACATATTAATTTAGCTTGCTTTTGAAGTTTAGTAACAACAACAACAATATAAATAATAAAACACTACATTAAAAATAACCCTCTGAGGCAAAGACTGGGATTAGCAAAGAAACAATATATGCCAAGTAAAGCATTTTATCTTTCAAAATTCTTTGAAGATTTTTACAAGTGTATGTTTCCTGGGCAACATTTATAAACTCTCTTGACTAGCAATTGTCTCCTGGCTGGACTGACATATGTTCCCCTTTCTTTATAGAATGAGGGTGTGATGGGGTGAGCAACACGGAGTTAAGGAGCTGCTCTGGGCTCAGCCTGCCCTGCCCTGCCATACCAGCAAAGATGCACAAACTGGAAAAGGGAGCAGAAAAGCTCACTTGTGGTCAGCCCAGGGAAGAAAAAGGATATTTACCTTGGGGAAAATGCAACTGCCTACATCTGGACCAAGAGACCACTTATCAGGACTGGAAAATGATCTTCTCAGGCAGTCTGAGAGCTTGTTCTGCACCACTGGAAGTAGGAAACTTCAAGGTTGACTGAATGGGTTATGCAAAATTCCCAATGGTGAATTGCTTCCTGACAAGAGGAATGATTGAGCTTCTCCCCACCCATTGAGGTAGAACATCACTGTGATATCAGTAAGAACAAACAGGCTTCTCCTCCTGATATGAGGTAGGGAACCTGACAGGCAAGATTAATCACCCTAAGCTCTCTGATGTTGATATGAAGAGGGAGCACTGTCGAGGATCAAAGACCATGAGTTCAGAGGGGCTCCAGGTGAGTTCCCCACTCTAGAGTCAGCACATTTGAGACCAGAGTCATTGATGGTTGAGGGTGGAAGAAGGGAATGCCCACATAAACTTTGAGTGGATCCAACCACCAATTCAGCAAAATTAGAACCCACCATGAGCACAGTGATGAGTACATTAAGACCAGCTGTGTCTGAAGGGGTCTGAGGTGCAGCCTTGCATATTGTACTACATGTGTGCACAAGGCCATATGTCTTAGGAGCCTGTGATGGGGTGTACAAACCCCACACTGGGCAACAACGGGTTAAGCAACTGCTCTGAGCTCAGCCATCCCTGTCCCCACCACACCTGTAAGAAATGCACCAACTGGAGGAGGAGTTAAAAGGCAGGAGATAAGCTCATTTGGTGGCAGACCAGAGAAGAGGGCAGACCTGCAACCTGCAACTCCAGCAGAGAACAGCTGAGGAAAGGAAAATTTCCTCCTAAGACAACTGCCCAAAGGTCCCACCCTGAGGGAAGGGAGGACCTACTACAGAAGAAGCCTGAGAGGGAAGAATTCCTGTCCCTCTCATATGACAGGACTTTATTAATGCCCTTTATTTTTCTTGGACTACTCCCATGGGGAATGCTGTAGAACTGATCTGGCCCAGAAGGGTGGGCCATACTGAGGGAGAAAGCAGTGCCATCTGAGAAAGAAGAAGAGCTACCCATGCTACACAGAGTCATGAGAAGGTGCCTGGTGATGAGCAAACACCATTCATACCACCTTAACCCAGACAGTTAACAATTGCAGGGGGAGGATTGGGGACTGGGGAGGTGATAGGAAGTGGCCCAGGGAGGGATACCTTAAGTATCCTCAGCTGTCAGATCACTGATAGCCCTCAAAGGGCCCTGGGTCAGAGTTGAATGGCCTGGGGTCCCCTACCAACCCTCCACCCCCGCAAGTAATTGGCCTAAGCCCTGACCACTAGGAGATGCTATCCTGCCAACCAACCCCCAAGCAAGGACCATCACAGAGCCTCATACAGCTTCAGGCAGTTGTGATTGGATGAATCTTGAAGTCTGATACGAGAGATCAAATAGATTGCAATCTTGACTCTGGGATGAATGCTCTGGCCTGAATAGAGTCCCACACATGATATGCACCAGGATAAGGTTAGGCTTGTTTGCATTGATCAATAAGCCTAAAGCCTTGAAGGTTGATTGAATGAGTTGTACACTGGATATAACCTGAGCTTTGGACCGGCCCTTGACATTTAAGTAAGGCCCATTTAAGTCAAGGGCCGGTTCACCTCCCAGGACTGGGAAGGTGATAGGAAGTGGCCCAGTGAGGGATACCTTAAGTATCCCCAGCTGTCAGATCACTGATAGCCCTCAAAGTGCCCTGGGTCAGAGTTGAATGGCCCAGGGTCCCCTACCAACCCCTCACCCCAGCAAGTAATGGGCCTAAGCCCTGACCACTAGGAGATGCTATCCTGCCAACCAGCCCCCAAGCAAGGACCATCACAGAGCCTCATACAGCTTCAGGCAGTTGTGATTGGATGAATCTTGAAGTCTGATATGAGAGATCAACTAGATTGCAATCTTGACTCTGGGATGAATGCTCTGGCCT
>ML677341.1:69566661-69728051 GCA_007922305.1 Dermatemys mawii
AATAGAGTCCCACACATGATATGCACCAGGATAAGGTTAGGCTTGTCTGCACTGATCAATAAACCTAAAGCCTTGAAGGTTGATTGAATGAGTTGTACACTAGATATAACCTGAGCTTTGGACTGGCCCTTGACATTTATGTCATCCATTTAAGGAAAGATCTGTACTCCTAATCTCCTGAAGAACACTGCTACCATGGCTATACATATTGTGAACAGTCAAGTTCCTGCAGATAGGCCAAATGGAAGCATCATAAACTGGTAATGTGAGTGTGTCTCTACGAATCTGAGGAACTTTCTATGCACTTGATACATCAACGTATGAAAGTAGGTGTCTCTTAAATTGAAGGCAACATACCAGACTCCAGGATCCAGAGAGATATTAATGGATGTTAGGGTGACCATGTAAAACTCATGTTTCTGAGATATTTGTTCAGCTGACGCTGGTCTAAAATAGGCCTGAGATCTCCCTTAGCTTTCTGGATTAGGAAAAAATGGGAGTAGAAAGCCTTCTGTCTAAAATTCTGCAGAACCTCCTTTATGGCTCTGTGATGGGATCGGGACTCACCATCGCAGTGCCTCCTGCTGGAACATCTGGGAATTAGCTCAGTCCAGCACAGGGCACCCTCCTCTGGTGGTGTTCCATCCATCTCTCACCCTCCATTGGCATCTGGACCTGCATTGTTCCCCCACATCTGCTTCAGGACACTGCCCTCTGGCAGTGCCCCCCAAATCCACATTCACCCCCTTCTGCAGAAGGGGAGGTTATCAGCAGTCTTTCTGGTCTTGTCCCTGCCGCAGTGGTCAACCACACCCCAAAGTCTAACCCCTTCTGTCAGGGGTCTGGTGCAGTCTGTTATGGACACCTCTGACAGTGAGATGCAATGTAAACAGGAACAGGGGGAACCTAGGCCCTCCCTTTACTCTGGTCCCAACCCAGGGACTCTCTGGTGGCAGCCCCCTTCTCTCTTCCTTCTCTTCTCTCGCTTGCCTGTCCTCCCTAGGTCACTTCCCCTCTCACCCTTTTGCACCTTCTGGGCCCTTCTGTCAGTAGGTAACAGGCTGGAGCATCCTCCTGCTCCCCTGCCTGCCCAGCACTGCGCTGTCCATGGTGCTGGTCTCCTAACTCAGGAGACAAACCTTCTCTCCTGAAGGTCTGGGAGTGACTGAGTGCTCCCTTCCTGGGCATCCTTTATATAGGGCTGAGCCTGGCCCTAATTGACCACCTAATGCTCAGCCCTGATTGGCTCCCAGAAGGCTCTTTCCTATTGGCTGCCTGTCTGCGCAGCCCTTCTGGCCCGCCCTGGCCCACTCTCTCATGGGGGTGGAGCAGGCGCCCCACCACAGGCTCCCACCTGAAGGAGAGATTAAACCTCCTGGACTGAAGTTCTTCATGAGACAGGTTCCTGAACAGGGATGGGGAAGGAGAGTGATAAGGAGGGACAGAAATAAAATGGAGGGTGTATCTACTTCTGATGTGCTCAACACCCAACAGTCCATGGTAATATGGGACCAACCACTGAGAAAACAGGAAAGGTGGTTTGCAAACAAAGGAAAAATGGGTCTCGCATCCTGAAAACTAATATGGCATCCTTGAGCAGCCCATCAGAACCCCTGCTTAGAAACCACTGCATGTCTAGGTGTGGCAGGCATCGATGCAGAGGTAGAAGGAGAAGGTGGCAATAGCAATAGCCTCTACTTTCTCTTCAAGTTTTCACAAACAGCTGTAGCAGAATACCAGAAAGGTTGCTGAGGCCAGAAGTTCTTCATGTAAGGGCCTGGGGTGTACAGTCAAGGGACTTTAGGCTTGCCCATGAGCCTTTTAAACCATGGAGCTTAGCATCAGTCTGCTCTGAAAAAAGTGAGGATCCTCAGAGGACAGGTCTTCAACAGTCTGTTGGACCTGCTGAGGAGCCCAGAGAACTGCAACCAGGAGCTCTCCAGTAACCTCTTGGCCAACCACTCAGTGTCTAGTGACAGGATTCATGAAAGAGTGGAAACCTCTGGAGGAGAGGTAACAAGAGCAGCTTCAAGGATGGGAAATGTAGGACCTAACCTTTGCCATTCCAGACAGTTCTGGTGATCAGTACCAAGGACATACTGCCAATGTGGTCAGGAGGACTTTAGCAGCTACAAATGTCTCTGGTATGGTGGTATTGAGATAATGTTGGTATGGTGCAGTGCCATGGATGTAGAAGGAGCTCCTTCTCGCTCCAGATTTGATGGAACCTGCCTAAGTGCTGGAGTCAATGGTGACATCTTCTATGATACTGAAGCAGAGTGCTTAGACTTAGACTGCACTCTATTTTTATCTCACTCTATTTTAGCTTAGCAGACTTCAGTTCTGGGGATCTCCCTCTTTTAGCATTCAGTTTCTTATGCCTCTTCTTAGGCACTAGGGATGGTGAATGATGTTGCGATTCAGGCACAGTAGGAGGCACACTCCTTACCAATGCCAAAGCAGTTGGTGCTGAATATGACCAACCTGGTTCCAGATGGAGGTCTCAAGACCACTTCCATCAGTACAAACTTTAGCCTGGCTTCATGATCTTTCTTCATGCAAGGCTTAAAGTCTCTGCAAATTTGGCAATGTTCCCAATATGAGCTTCCCCAAGGCACTTCAAGCAGCTTGACTGCAAGTCACTCATGGGCATAGCCTGATTGCAGGAAATGCAGGGTTTGAAGCCCAGTGACTGAGGCTTCCCTCAGCATTGGAAATTGACTGAAAACATCAGAGGGTATAAAAACTAACTAAACACTAAAAGCCTTAATAATATTGAATTATTTACAATAAAATACAAGAGAACCAAGTCCACTGAGAGTACTTGCAAATGCAATAAGAGCTGTTCCAGCAATCATCACAGGCATTAAGAAGGACTTAAGAGGGCTGAGAGTCAACTGGGCCCTTTATACAGGTGCCAGCAGTGTGCAACAGCAGAGGGAATGTGAGCTGCCCTGATAGGTACCACCAAAGGAAAAATTTCCAGTGTCCATGTACAGGGCACACACACACACCAAGAATGGAATGCACATGTGCAATCACTCTAAGAAGAACCTTCTCTAAAATAATTGAAAAGAGAAACAATTACATTTCCTGGATAAGGAGTTTCTCGTGAGAGTGATCCCTGAAGAGGGACAGAGAGTAGGGGTGAAAGGAAGGGGCAGAAGCAAACTGGAGAATACATCCGACTTCCACTGTGATCAAGGCCAACTGGTCTGAAGTACTCTGAGACCAAGTACTGTGGAAGTGGGACAGAGGATTTGCAAAAGTGAGAAGAGGTTTGGGTCTGAACATATGAAAACTGTTTTACCAATCCTCACTAGCCCATCAAAATGGCTGCTTTGCAGTTCCCAGATGTCTTAAGGGACCCGGAGCCAGAGATGAAGTAGAAGGAGTGGGAGACCTATACCTATTACCCTATGTTCCCTTTTTTGATAGGTCCTGCTGAGAAGGAACAGAAAAAAACAGCGAGTCTGCTGTGGCCAATAGTGTTTCCTGACTGTGGCAGGAGTGTACAGACCTACGGATTTCAGAGTAGCTCTAGAGTTGTTAAGTCCATGGAGCTTGCTGTTCCTTCCATCCAAGAACAGAGAAGGTCCCTCAAATATCAAGTCCTTAACAGTACTCTGTACTTCAAAGGGAAGGCCAGAAGACTGCAGCAAAGATGATCTACCTATGGCCGCTGCAGAAGACAGGATTTTAGCTGCTGAGTCTGCATCATCGAGACTCACTTTCAGCAATGTTTTCCTGACTAGTCTGCCCTCACTGACTAGGGAAGATAACACTTGTCTAGCATTCCCCAGAAGCAGCTCTCTGAACTTTCCCATGGAACCCTATAAATTAAAATTGTACCACCCCAGCAAAGCCTGTTGGTTAGTGATATACATCTGCTGTGTTGAATAAATCTTCCTGCCAAATAAATCCAGTTTTTTAGCATCCTTCTATTTCAGGATGGTAACCTGGTGCCTATGACACTGTCTCTCATTAGCTACCATCATGAGTAATGAGCCCAGTGGCGGGTAGTACAGAGGTACTCCAAACCTTGGGAGGGCAAATAATATTTTCTTTCTGCTCTTTTTGAAGTGGGTAGCAAAAAAGAAAAGACTGCCATAGAGACTTATAGGTTCTATCACCTCAACAATTGGCAGAGTTATCCTGGAGGGACCCACCAATGATAAAATGTCAATATGATGTGATGTGACAAGGTGATGTGAAGATTCCCTGACCTCTTTGACCTGTACATGTAGGTCATCAGCCACTGTCTTTTAGCAACTTCTATAAACTTTAAAATCATCAGGAGGAGGTGAAGTTGTGCCAGATGAAAGGGCCTCATCTGGCAAGGACAAAGATGAAGCCAAGACTGGAGGAGGGGAGAGGTGGAATCTCCTCAAAAAGCTATTGCTCTCACTCAAGAACCTCCTCCTGATGCTCCGTACCATGACCATTACTGGATTCTGAGGAGACAGTTGCTCAGTGAGTAGACTCAGCGCTTTTAGATGAGGCTAGTGAGTATGCATGATGTCGGGAAGATCTAGATGTTCAGAGAAACCCCCAAGGGATCCAAAATGGCCATAAAGGGCAGGGCCTAATTGCCCAGGCTCCATCCCATAGAGGGTGCCATTGAAGGATCATGGTGGTAACTGGGAAAAGAGGATCTGTGCAGAGACTGGCAGGTCCTGCTTTGGGGTTGAGATATGTTTGACCCCACCTTCAAATCTGATGAGGCGGATTCCCCTTCATCTGACCATGGTGGAGCCAATCCAGTTGGTGCTAAGGGCCAGGAGATGGGTGGAGGGGTGCCATCATAGGAGGCTTCCCTTTGGAAGGTACCAAGAGACTGCTTGTCCAAGAAGCAGGAAACTGTGGTGCCAGAATCGGAATCACCTGGCACTGAGACACAAAGCAGATTTCTTGCTGCCTTGATAATCAGCACTGAGACAGTCTCTTGTTGTGGTGCTGAAGAAGTTAATGGTACGTTTTTCGGCACTGGACTTGAAGATGTCCTTTGGGGCACCAGAGCCAACTGTGCCAATTTAGGATTTGGAGGAGGAGTGTCTGGGTTGCAGGTGCACTCTACTCCACTCCTTTTTGATACTCTTACCAGACTTAGAGGGTGGAGATCTTCCTTTGGCAAGTGCCTGTCTGGAAGCCTTGTGTTTGTTTCTTGGTACAGACAAGGGAGAATGGTGTCGTGATTCTGCTAACCCTGGAGGTGAACTTCACACTGAAGCTGCAGCACTTGGCATTGAGTCAGACTGGGATGGCTCCAATGATGGCCTGAGCACCATATCCAACAGCAATTTCAGTCTAGCCTCCCTATCCTTCATCCTAGGCTTGGATGCCTTGCAAATCTGGCATAGTCGTTTGTGTTTGCCTCTCCCAAGCAAATGTCTGAGAAAGAAAATGAACATAAAAGACAGATGCAATTAAAACAATTAGAAATTTATGCAGAGAAGGACACCCACAAGAGAGCTATGGAAGCCCAGATTGAGGCCCAGAAGCATGAATTGGCTGTTATGGAGTGGAAGAGACAGAACCCTCCAGCTACTGACTCCACTTCCCCAAAAATACAAGTACTTCAGGAGCTGTTGAGCAGGTCTGCTCACTGGCACAGGCCTGGAGGAAGAAGCTTGAAACCCAGTGACCCAGTGACTGTGAATAGAAAACTCACAAACAGGGAAACAACAAATAAGAAAACCCTTTTTAACAGAACTTAAACTTACTAGCTATGCTAACAACACTAAGAACTCAACTCTCTCAATCTCTCTCTTTTTCTCTCACGCGCGTGTGTGTATACACACAAACACACACATACACACACACATACATTATGTTACACAAAGGCTGAAAAAAAATTGTCAATCTAGTCCTCTTTGAGACAGGACTAGATCAAAGCACATTAACAAACATTAATGTTCATCAGCAGTGTGCAAATGGACAATTAATTTTCAGCAGGCTAACGCAGAGTAGATTCAGACCCCAGCTTGCTGCAAACATATTGTTCATGTAGACAAGTTCTTAGGCTGTAGAATCTTTGGGGCAGGGACTGTCTTTTTGTCATCTGTTTGTACAGTGCCTTACACAATGGTGTGCTGGTCCATGAGTGGGGTCCTAGGCACTACAGAAAATAATAATAATAATAATAACAATAATAATAATTAATAATTAATACCAATAATGATATCTAGCTCCTGTAGCACAATACATTCTTTTCTTGTCGTTTCTCTGATCTGCCTGCTTACTGTCTCAATTTTTTTCATAACAGCAAGAATCCTGTTGCCTGAATTAGTCAAAGGGGATTCTAATATAGAACAGGGCAGGCTGCAGAGAAGAGTTAAAGGATAGTTCAACATGCACCTGCGTCATATTAGCATGTGCTAAAACTTAAACACAGCTGGTTGGTTTAATTTTAGGTCTCCGGGCCTTGGCAGAATTCCTTTCATCTTCAAAGCCTAATTATAATTCCCTAAATGCCAGCACTGTTAACTACTTCAATATTTAATGATATCATTTTGCTATATCCATTGAATAAATATCCAGTAAACTGGCCTTACTTGGCAAATCCTGATATTTTAGTATTTGAATGGAGAATGCCTACAAAGGCATTTGTTCAGCAGCAAGTGAAGACAACTAAACTGCAATAAGTAGTTCCAATTTTTGTTTTAACTCTGAAGTTCTATGCAACTCACTTCTACACAAACCACAGAAAATGACTCCATCTAGCATATGGGAAATATTTAGAAATTGAACTGTCATTTCTAATCAATCCATCTAGGATTACTAACTACAACAGAATACTTAAACAGATGTGTAGTTTGATCATTTTGTATTTGATTGCTTTTGCAAGTGATTTAATTAGATTTCTTTTGAGCATAAAATGGGCAGACTTTTTTGCAGATGTGGGCTGCCTCCGCTACCACCCAAGCCTCAAATATTGAACACAAAGCAAAACAAAGACCTCAAATGGGGGGCACAAAAAAACTATTTGTGCAAGAGCTTGAATTAATCAAGATGATGGAAAAGACTGTGAGGTAGTAAAATCACAACCACTACTAGAATCTCTTCCAAATTCTTATATGCAACATCTTTTATTTGTTTTAAACTACCCAGTTCTCAAAAACCACTATGGGAATGGTTGCATGATAACTGAGGCCACCATGCCCACAGAAGCGTTCATCTTTGATTTTCAAATATTGGAGACCTTCTTTCAGGAGTACTATGATCTTGTCAAGAATGATAGACCTTTTCTTTATTCATGTAGGGGAAGGCCTATATTTATACTATGAGCTAGGGATATGATTCCTCTGCTTGTGTATACATTCTCACACTGGCTAAAATACAAAGCAGTGTAGCCTCAGAGGCATAGGAAGCAGCAAGCACGGGCATGGTTGAGCTGTGCCAAGTACATACTCAGTTGGGTTTGAACATAGTTCAGCTCTGCCTTGCCTCTTCTCCTGATAAATGTGCTATTGTGGCTATGCTGCTATTTATACTCACACTATGCTACTATTTACACTCACACTAGCACAATTTACAGTGCCTAGCCCTGATGCCCCATGTGGCAAAAGTCCTGAGTTCCCAGTCCCTCATGGCTGAAGCCCCGAGCCCCGCCCCAAATCCTGTGGCTGAATCCTGGAGCCCTGAGCCCCATCACGTGGCGCAGAAGCCCCAAGACCTCCACCCTACAGATCTCAAGCCCTGACCTCCCTGGCAGCTGAGGCCCAGAATGGTGAGGATGGTACCAAAAGGCAGAGTAGGTCCTCTGCAGCCTGATATGCTGATGTCACTGACACTGTCAGCACCAGCATCATTCCCGTTGGTACTGAACTCAACGGATGCCCAGAGGCCAGAGTCAGAATCAACAGTATGGGGTGTCTGCTCTCCCTGCTCTGCACTGAGGGAGATTCAGAGGCACCTGTGCCATCCCACATGCTGGAGATGCCCCGTGCCAGTCCATGCTCTTCTTATGGGAGGCAGAAGAGTTTCCTTGGCCTGTAATGCTCCCGATTGGACATACTCAACTTCTTCTTTGTTGCGACAATGAAAAATGACTCCTGTGCTTTTCAGAGAGGCCCCTGCCCCGGAACAGGAGGCAGCAGCACTTTCTGAACTGGAGAGTAATTTGTAGCCCAAAGAAGGCCTCTGTACCAGGTTAGACCTCAAGACCAGTTCAAGCAGGTGCTGTTTAACATGAAGGTCCCATGCCACCTAAGTCCTCTTCTTGAAGAATCTACATTTTTCTTTCAATTTTTTGTTGAAATTTCAAATTTCCACCATCTCTAATTAGCAGCAAATTCTGTAATTGTACTGATGACAGTGATATTATAATTCTTTTAAAGACACCATCTGGTTGGATTCTTGTTCTTGGATCTTAGTTCCTTAGAATGAGACTGGTGGAACTCCTTCTATTACTTAATTTCTTGACTCTAGAGAGGATGGCTGTAGAAGGGTGGAACATGAGCCTGACTGTGCAACTAAATATTACAGACTATCAAGTATAAATATTGACCTTTGAATGTTCCATTCATTTCTTGATTGTAATTGGCAAAGCAGATCCCTGTTGGAGAATTCATTTCTGCATTGCTCCAATTGTATTACTGAAGATCAGTATATTCTTTTCATATTTACCCATCCATGCTCAATTCAGTATGATTACATATAAGTTTTGTTAAGTGGTTGCCTCAAGCATTTCAGCCTAAGCTTTAACATCCCAGTGCCTACCTTGGCACATCCATTCCAGTGATTTTTCTTGGGCACTTTGGTGTCAAACCTGGTGCCTATCTCAGTTCTTTAGAATTATATTCTTGTAACTTCAGCTCCATGCAGTAGCCAATTCTCTTCAAAATGCTCCTGATCTATGAAACCCTATTTTACTTGGTACATCAGCCCCTGAATAAGGGCATTCCAGTGTATCTCATGTCTTTTGGTGCATCAATGCCTGCTTTGAATTCTAAACACCAAAAAGAATGTAATCCGTTTTAATGCTTTTTTGCTGCTCTTCCATCCAATCTGTTCTTGCACGTATATCTTCAAAGGAGCAAAGAAGGCTGCTCAGAGGCTTCAAATGTTTTGTGTGAAACAACTATGCCCATAATGACAGCTATGTTTCATTGTTTTGCCTGCCTTAGGGTCAACAGTGATATTCAAGGATTCCAAATTTGCGTGCAGATGTCACCCTGCATATTGAGGAAATGTGAGGAGCACCTTCAGACCCTCCTTATGCATCCCATTGAGACTCCTCAGTGTCCAGCACAAAGCCAGCCAGAAATCCTGTGAAGTGCAAACTCTGAGAGATAAAGCTTGAGTTGGTGACAGGTGCTAATTGCCCCAACTCAGTGCTAGCATTGCATACATTGGCATAGGCCTGGTTTGCCTCTGTTAAGCCAGTGGAGTACCTTCCTCATCTTTCAGTTAGTTTTACTGCTAATGTACTGACCAACCAGTTCTACAGAACTTAAAAGTAATACATTTTAATGAAATTGGTAGAGACAACATGGGTGAGTTGTTAATATCTTTTATTGGACTAACTTCTGTGGTGAAAAAGACATGCTTTCAAACTCCACAGAACTCTTCTTCAGGTCTGTGGAGCTCTAAAGCTTGTCTCTTTTACCAACAGAAGTTGGTCCAATAAAAAATATTACCCCCACCTTGTCTCTGTTGCATCCTAGGACCAACATGGCTACAACACTGCAAACAATGAAACTGAAGTGAGATATTACCAGAAGTTAATTTTACAAATAGTAATGTAATATTAAGTGCAAATGACATACCAAATAAGTGTGACTTTTTAAATTTTGTTATCAGAGGAGGAAAAGGGTGACATTTTAAACATGGTACAACAAAATGTGACCATTAAACTTTGCTTTCCAAACAATAGCCATGTACTGCAGTCTTTTTAATTCACAAGAAAATCATGAAGTAACACAAGAATAGAATAGTATACATTTTAATTTACCTGTAACTTTATTTTAATTTATCTTTCATTTGATTACTGTATGACTTAATATGACTTACCTTGAAGTAGCGTAGCAATTTGTAGTGACTGCTGAGATGGATGTTCTTTAAGGATATCTAAAACAGTTCTACCCAAACTGTCCTTTATGCTGGCATCAATTCCTGAAATAAAAAAATTATAATGTACTGTGGAAAGAGAAAATTTTAACTCAAAATCTCTCACTTTATAAATGTAGTACATTAAGCTCTGCAAAATGGCTACTAACACCTATCTCTCCCTGTGGAGGAGAGCTGAGAAGGGAGAATCAAGCTATTCTGGATAGGCAGAGAGACAAGCATTGAGGAGATGATGCAGGGGAATGATAGAATTAATAAGAAACTACTGCATGCTGTGGCCAGAGTAACTGTTGCCAAGTAGTGAGAGGTAATGGAGAAGGAGAGTTGGGTTGTAGTACATCGGGCAACTGAGAAACTAGTTTTGTTTAGAAACCCTCCCCTCCCCCACCCTGATTAAATACCCAAAAACTTTGTTAATGGACCGTTAAGGTTTCCCGGTGGTGCCTTGTACTCTTCCAGAATGTGGAGTTATTAAACTTAAACCTCTGAATACCAGGATACAAAGAGTTAAGGTGTATAAGGTTATATTATGTACACCGTATCTCTGGTCTCCTTCAATGATGCCCCAACATATCAACAACAAACATATTAGCATTCTACCCTTACAGAAACTACAAAACACTTTGGGTACCAAGCACATGAGCACTAGGACAAAGTCAAACACATTGTCTTTGCTAAGGCAAAACTTGTGTTTAGATGGCATAGCAAAATAGAGTTACCTATATCTGAGCTATATTCAAACAGTGAGCCTATTTCACACAAACCACCCCAGATTTCAGATCATCAAAGGCTCCTGTGGATGGAGAGGGATGGGGGACTTGTTGCTGATGTCCTTTATTTTTTGTGTGCTGAACCCATACATTGTTGGCACTCTTCCTGTGTGTACAGCACAACAGGTATTTTGTTCTCAAACTTGCCTCTAGTTTGATTTAAAGTGAGTCAGACAAACATTGAGTCCTTGAGTAGAGATGTTACTTTTGTTCCTTTTTGTCTGTAGTATTTGCTTAATCTAAAATAAAGTTAATTTAGACTGTCATGCATGCTTTACTCTGTGTATATGTAAATACAATGATTGAAGGAGGTAGCAGCAACCAGTTCTGAGCTTTAGGGGCATAGTTAGTGTTCCTTCAGGAGGGGCCCAGACTTGAGGAGTCCAAGTTTCTCTAGGTTGCATAAGGGGATTTCTTGATTCAGACACTGAGGGGATTGTAGAATGAGTTGGAATCCCTGGGGCAGGTAGGGTGTCAGGGTGAGAGGTACCTGAAAAAGCAGGAGGAAACTATTTAACAATCCATCTGAAGAAAGCATGAATCCTCTGAGGAGAGAGATCTGCTTTGATCTGCCTACATCGCCTTACATCTGAGGGTGTCTTAGGAATCTGCCCTCCGCGGGACTCCTTCACGATTGAGGGATTCTTGTAGGAAAGATGGTCACAGCCTAACCTTGTATCTGTTTTAATTCCTGATCTGCTACCCACTTGGATGGGTAAATAACTTGACTTAGGGTCTGTCTTATATGTGGAAGCCAGATAGAATGATAACTTCCTGGCCCTGGAGCAGGAGGGCTGGCTCACTGCATGAGTGGGCTGTTAGTGCATCACAGTACTGCAGCAGCACCTGAACACCAGTGGATGTTTATAAACTTTCCAAGACTCAGTGGTCTACTCCAGGTTCTCTGGAAGCTGATGAGCCCAGAATATGCAAAGCTGACATCACCAAAAAGTCTCAACATACATACAATCTCTACCTGTTGGCAAGGAGGAACTATACCCAAGCATATGTGCTAGCACAGAAGATCAAAAAGAAAGCACTTTTTGAAATGAAAAATATGAAGGACACTTGAAAGCACATGAGAAATGTGTTATACCTGTTTCTAGCAAAATGCGTACTACATCCACCTTTCCAAATAAGGCTGCTTCATGAAGTGCACTCCCCTTTTCTGTCTGGAATAAAACAATATTGATGCATTAAAAATACTAAAGTACCAAAGAATGCTTGCAAAAAGTAATATATTTAGACAAAGAACATTTACTTTTTGCTTTCTCAACTATATTAAAAGACTGTTGTCTGGGCAAGAATAATTACCAATAATATTTATCGAAAATCATTCATATAGGGCTGCAACATACAGAAGTAGAAAAAGTTCTATGATAAAGATCACTTAATAACCATATAAAAACAAGGTACAATAAATAAACATGGCCATTATCCTGCAGTTATTAGGCAAAATTCCTTGTGAAATCACTGGGAGTTTTGCTTTACTAAAAATTGCAGCTCTGACAGTGAAACTTAGGGTAAGTAAATAAATCCATCTTAGAGTTACATATTGCTGTGCATCACAAAATTAGCTGGGTGCCTTCCATACAAAATCAATAGCAATAGTGAAATCCCTAGTGGACCCCGGGGAATCTCTGGCTCTTTCAAGGTAAAAACTCTAATTGGGGAATGATTTGCTTGTTTGTGTGTTTTAAATCTGTTGTTGTTCTTGTTTCTTTTTTACTTTTCTTAAGGGGTGTATTTGAGTAGAAGGGGGTTTCAGTGTTGTGAGTTTCTCTTTTGCTATGGTGTAAGGACTTTCAGTGAAAAATATACTTTTATTCTGTGCCTTTAACTATTGATTTTTGTTATTCCTGACTATAAGAATGTACCAGTCTTGTGACACAAACCATATTCCTTTCAGATGCAACTCAGCATGAAACTTAACACTGAGTGTTACACAGATTTGCAATAGCAAGAAAGTTAGTTCCACATAAAATGGCAAAAACTGGAAATATATCTTACTACAGCATTATTGCTTCGGCACTCAAAACCAAAACAGTGTAAAAACTTTAGAGCCTACAAGTCCACTCAGTCCTACTACTTATTCTGCCAGTCACTAAGACAGACAAGTTTGTTTACATTGACAGGAGATATTGCTGCCTGCTTATTTACAATGTTACCTGAAAGCGAGAACAGGCATTTGCATGGCACTTTTGTAGATGATGTTGCAAGGAATTTCCATGCCAGATATGCTAAACATTCGTATGCCTCCATGCTTTGGCCACCATTCCAAAGGACATGCTTCCATGCTGATGATGCTTGTTAAAAAAAAAAGCATCAATTAAATTTGTGACTGTCCTCCTTCGGGGGACAATTGTACGTGTCCTGCTCTATTTAACCCACTGTCTGTATATATTTCATGTTATAGCAGTCTCAGATGATGACCCAACATGTGTTCATTTTCAGAACACTTTCACAGCAGATTTGACAAAATGGAAAGAAGGTACTGATGTGATAATTCTAAAAATAGCTATAGCACTCAACCCAAAGTTTAAGAATCTGAAGTGCCATCCAAAATCTGAGAGGGACAAGGTGTGGAGCATTCTTTTAGAAGTATTAAAAGAGCAACACTCTGATGCAAAAATTACAGAACCTGAACCACCAAAAAAGAAAATCAATCTTCTGCAGGTGACATCTGACTCAGATGATGAAAATGAACATGTGTCAGTATGCACTGCTTTGGATCATTATTAAGCGGCATGGAAGCATGTCCTGTGGAATGGAGGTTGAAGCATGAAGGAATATATAAGTCTTTAGCACATCTGCACGTGAATATCTTGCAACATCAGCTACAACAGTGCCATGCAAATGCCTGTTCTCACTTTCAGGAGCAGCATTATCTCCTACAAATTTTAATCAATCTTGTTTTCTGAGTGATTAGCTGACCAAGGAGTAGGACTGAGTGGACTTGTAGGCTCTAAAGTTTTACATTGTTTTATTTTTGAATGCAGGCTTTTTGTACATAATTCTACATTTGTAAGTTCAACTTTCATGACAAAGAAATTGCACTGTAGTACTTGTATTAGGTGACTTGAAAAATACAATTTTTTTGTTTTGTGAAAATATTTGTAATCAAAAATAAAGTGAGCACTGTAAACTTTATATTATGTGTTGTAACTGAAATCAATATATTTGAAAATGTAGTAAACATACAAAAATATTTAAAATAAATGGTATTCTATTGTTAACAGTGCGATTAATCTGGATAATTTTTTTAATCACCTGATTAATCGCAATTAATTTTTTAATCATCTGACAGCCCTAGTTTTAGTATGTAAGTAAAGAAGAGATTTTAATGCATTTCTACTAGGCAATGTGCCCAGTCCTTGTCATTAGGCAGTTCATGATGGATGTGGTTTGGAGGAGGTGATTTAAAGTACAGGGTGGTAGCTTTGTAAGTTGATTCAGGGAGCGTGTTCCACATATAAGTGACAGTAACAAGGCTGGGGCATTGGTGTTTGTGGGAGAAATGGACTGGCAGGCAATGAAGGTTGCCATCCTTAATGAAACAGAGTGGGAAGGTGAAAACATGGTAAGATAGAAGACCGGATAAACAGAGGTAGCTAAGTTGTGAAGGGCCTTCACAACTATGCATGGAACACATTGTACTGTGCAATGTCATTTAAGACTAAGGGCCGAAAGTCTATCACTCACCAAAACCTGTGTATTTTTCATATGTTTCAATTAAAATGAAAACTTCAAAGCATAAACAGTTGAAGCAGATTTGTATTGCCCACTTCTAAATAATTTCAGACTGAAGGACATTGGAAAGACCTGGGAAATGAATAAAATGTGTGATTAATTCAATCCAAAATTAAATGTTGTCTATTATTAGCTCAAATATTTGCTAAGATTAAAAGTGGTCAGGGAGTACACACAAGATTAATAAAATGGCTAAAGTAAACCTTCCATTTACACAAATAAATGTTTACAAACACAAAGGAGATTGCAGATATTTCTACAATTGTGTCTCTACATTCTGAGAGTTCTTTATTGATGATAAAGCTGAATTTGTTTAAAGACTATGAACATGTACAATTTAATTTAAGACATGGGTTACATTTTTGATATTGTTCTCTCCCAATTAGTGATGCAGAGCAATTTAATGAATACTAAAACAGCTGAGTTCAGTTTGAAGTAACAGACTTATATTGTATGCTCTCTGTTCAGTTTAATGAACTGATAGTAATTCTCAACAAAAAAGGATTCCAAAGTTACAGAAGAAATATGTTAAGAACATAGACAGAGCCAACTTGGCATTGTACCAAGATGCAGAATGAAGGGAATTTATTGACAGAGAAGATGGATATTGCTGAGGAAATAAATAAATTCTTCATCATGGAGAGAAAAGCAAACATAGCAGAAACAGAAATTATCCCAGCACATAATGTGGAAAGTGAAACAAACTAAGGGTAGCTTCAAAACTGGTTAAGAAAAATTAAAGCATCTGAAAAAAAGGCAATTGTAGGATTCTAACAGATGGCAAACAAAAGGACATTAAAAAGTTGTAAATATTTTTCATTCCTCACTAAAAGCAGGTGAGTTATTGTACAAAGGCTAGCAAGAAACTAAAGTAAAACCTATATTTAAAAGAGGATCAGTGTCAAAATTAAGAAACTAAAGTCTTTTAAACACTGTCATCAGTGTTTCTCATTTCTAGTAGGACATCATGTAGAACAGTTCAACATCTGCAAACCCCTCAAAAACAGCATGGATTTAAAATGAGGGGTCACATTTAAGAAAATTCATTAACTTGTTTGAGAATCAGCAACAATAAGAGTCAGGGAGGAAGTAGGCATAGAGTGAAGAATGTTTTTAATAAAATATTTTATATATTATAACTAGATATTTATATGAAAGTTAATAAGTATTATATTGAGGGTGAAACTATAAAATTCACTTAGGAGAATTGAAAATAGTGGTGAAATTATACCAGTTATATAACAAGGGCATATCCCATATCTTGTAGAAATATTGGATAAAAATTCATCCTTGACGTAACTCTGTTGATTTATATGGCTCTACAACAGGGATGGTTTTCAGAGCAAAATACTATTTCTTATGCAAATCAGCATTCATGCAGTTTCAGTCTGTTTCTTCTCCATTCATTTTCTGGAGATGCAAAAGGAGATATATAATCAGAAATACTTTTTT
The DNA here is from genome assembly GCA_007922305.1 of Dermatemys mawii. Classification (NCBI taxonomy): domain Eukaryota; kingdom Metazoa; phylum Chordata; order Testudines; family Dermatemydidae; genus Dermatemys; species Dermatemys mawii. Next base: position 69,582,705 of record ML677341.1, read on the forward strand.
GAGCGAATGTGTTACTCCTGGCTCTAGCTTTCTTACTTTCAAATAGTGTAACTAAAAAGAATAATCCTGGCAGCCAGCAAGCAATTTTATATTTGAAGTAAAAACATTATTTATACTCCAAACATAGTCCAGCCACACAAAAAAAGATAAATCACATATATTACGTAAGACAGGGTCAAACACCACATTCCTACTCCTACTCTTTAACTTAGAAACCAGATCATTTCCCCACATTGAAGAGTGGATGTACATGGTTTATTGCTACAGTACTATATATATTATACTTCCCTATAGTTTTTTATTTAAAACTGGCACCTTATTAAATATGAAACTGTATGCTGCTGAAAATAATTATGTTGAGTCAGAATTTCAGGAATCTATTGCAGTACAATTTTGGTGCAGTGAATATTGCTTTGTGTTAGGCTTATGTAAATAAGACCAAAAACATCAGAAAATTGAACTCCTGAGCATCCATATCTTTGTCTTTAGAGCTGGACAGACCACTGGAAACTGAAGTTATGTGGCTCTAACCATTCCTACAAAACAAAAACAGCTTCCAAGGCAAACTTTACTTAACTGGTAGAGTTACAAACCAGTGACAACCAAAGAGGTCTAGTGAAGCAGGCAAACCAATGGATGCTGTTGAACTTGCCAACAGGTCTCTGCTTAAGTTGTGTTTTGGCATTCTTATATATTCTTCAATTCTATGTGTATTGAATAAACTGATTATTTGTATATCTAAAGTGACATCTCAGGCAAACTTATTTTCTAGCTTCCATGCTCTGTTTAGCACAAAGGAGCATAGGCTCAGTAGATGTAAATCAGCATAGTGTCATTGAGGCCAAGAGTGGTAAAGCAATTTACACCAGCTGAGGATGGGACTATGCCAATTTATATCAGATGAGGATCTGGCCCATACTATACAATTAACCTTATAGGCCCTGGTTCAGGGAAGCATTTAAGCCCATGCTTAACTTTAAAATCATGGGATTAAGCAAGGGACACTTTCTTGAATCAGGGCTATAGTATCTAGTTAAGTACATGCCATAGATTGTAAAAATTTGTAAAAATTTTATACATCATCTTGCAGAATTTCATGATTTCTTTTAAAAATGCCACATACATGTATTTTAAAACAGAAAAATGACCGGGAGCTTCATTTATATAAAGACTGGCAGAAAATAGAACACTAACTTGGCAGCTGACATCCATTCCAGCCTCTAGTAGCACCTGAACAACAGCTTTGTGGCCATTACGTGCAGCAAGATGCAAAGGTGTGTGTTTCCTAGTATTGCAGCTCATCAGGTTTGGATATGCATTGATGATCATCTTCACTACCTGCAGACGCCCATATAGTGCTGCCAGATCCAAAGGAGTTTCTAATTTATTGTTTCTTATTGTAGGGTCTGTTAGTTCTTCCAGTAAAACAGCAACTACTTCTGAATGTCCATATTGAGCTGCACAGTGCAAAGCTGTTTCATTTTCATTATTCTGTTAAAAAAGAAAAGCTTAAGAAGTTCATGTTCAACAACACAGAATGCTAACTCTGTCTTTACTATCCCATTGTAATAAAAGCTTTGAAATATGATGCAATTTAAACACTGGGAAACAAGTCTACCAAAGTGTAACTAATTTAGTAAGAATGTCTCTAATCAACCCTAGTGACCCTCCAGCAAGTCAGCTCTGCCCACACTGGCCCCAGACATCTTCCTTATCATACTGCTAGTGGAAGGGAGTTTGAATCCAAAAGAATAAACTGCTGAATCTACTGATTGTATATAATGTTATTGTGCTCCAAAAATATGTGGAGTAAGATCTTTTATGAAAGCATTTAATGTTATAAACTTTATGGCTATTGTGAGATATGTACAGACTGTGGTTATGATTTAAGTATTTGTGTGTACAGAAAACCATTCTCATCATCTGTAGTACAGCTTCACCGCCATATCACAGCGGGGTGGTGGGCAGTTAGGCAGGAAGGGGTGGCCTTCTCAATCAGATGAGACTAACTTCAAGCCCCTAGAACTGTACCATCCAAGAAAAGACAAATGATGGGCCATTAGAGTTAATGGAGTCATTGAGACAACTGGGCATTCTCCCCAATCTGAATAACCATGAGTCACTGAGCGGGGAGGTGGGGGAAGGAGTGAGGATAGAAGCCTTTCAAAAAGGAAACTAGAAACTGAAGCTTTCATCCAGAAACTGTCTGTGAAACTCCGGATCCCCCCTACAGTTAGGGGGCAGATTGGCAAAATGTGCAAAGGCAATAGGTAACTTGTATTGGAAAAGGGATTTTATCTAATATAGAAGTACAAAGCCTGAGGCTGTGTCTTTATGCTTATTTATTGTGCAGCTTGTATATGTTAGCTCTCCCTTACTATTCCACCTTTGAATATGTGGTTTGTCTATTAAATAAACCTTTTGATTATTTTTACCTCAAGCAGGTATATGGTGTGCAAGCTAGGTGGAGTATGCATGCTAAAGTGAGCTGATAATTGGGGGACTCATCTTCCACAACCAGTTTGGATCAAACACCTCCTTGGGTCCACCTCCTGACCAATATAGATAATAAGCAATATCTTGTTTTACTGCACTCTTCCTGTCTTGTGGACAAACTACTAATGACTCCCAGTGCATCTTTGGTGATACAAGTCTCAATTAAGAAAATCTTTGTAAACAGTTTGTCCTCAGTACCATACCCCAAACCACAAGTACGAGTCATTTACAATACACAATTTACAATACACAAAATTTTCAAAATGTTGTGAACAAAACTGCATGAAAAGAAACAGGCAATTGAAGCCTAATTTTCACACACACTTACTGCAATTATATATGCACATCAGATAACTGTCATAAAATAGCCAGTTACGGTACATTGTGCATGCAATTCCCTTATTTGCATATGCAATGAAAGTAGTTTTACATAGAAATTAGATGTGTAATTACAGCCACATTTTGTATAAATAATATTAAAAATGTGGACCCTAGAAATTTTATAAAGGTTCAGATGTTTAATATAAAATTATAAATTAGGTATAGCTACCCATCAAATATACAATTGAAATTATAATCTGAAGGGTTATAACTGTTTTAGTCATTCATGGCTGATATATAAAACATCTGGAATTTCATGTCAATATTTTGATATATTTGTTTGACAACAATTCAATTCCATTTTTATTAAATCATCTGCAGTCTGCATATGCTTAATGATCTGGCTATTTATATTTTACTAAGGAGATTCAAACAAAATGTGTTCAGCTGCAAACATATAAATATCTAAAGATATCAGTTAGTCCAAAATCCTAATAACATAGGATGGGATGAAAATTAATTCCTTCTGTATAATGAATACGTGACCTGAATTGTTACATGAGAACACATTTAAAGAAAAATAGATTTGAAAACACTATTTTTAAATAAGAGTTTCTATAAACCAGAGTTCTCTGAAAAATATTGTTTGACATTTTTTGCATAAACCTCCATATGCCCATTAGCAAAAGTAAAACTATACTTGGATTAAAGATAAGACAAACTGATTTTGAAATTAAAAAAATATGCATTGTTGAACTAGAAATAGATCCAATTTGGAAAAGATCTGATATTAATTAAACAATATTTGTCTGCTGACAGAACAGGCAATGTATTTACAGTAACTCCTCACTTAGCGTTGTAGTTATGTTCCTGAAAATGCGACTTTAAGCGAAACAATGTTAAGCAAATCCAATTTCTCCATAAGAATTAATGTAAATAGCAGGGAAGGTTCCAGGGAAATATTTTTCACCACACAAAAAACTATATTATATATATATGCACAATATAAGTTTCAAACAAATAATTTAATACTGTACACAGTGATGATGATTGTGAAGCTTGGTTGAGGTCGTGAAGTTAGAGGGTGGAAGAAAGTTGCATATTTCTCAGGGAGTGCCTTACTGATAAATGATAAATTAGAGTTAACACATTGTTGTTAATGTAGCCTCACTCTCTACAAGGCAGCACAAATGGAGGGAGGGGAGACAGCATGGCAGACAGACACACACTGTGTGTGTGAGAGAGAGAGAGAGAGAGAAAGAGAGAAAGAGGAAGAGAGAGAGAGAGATGCACATTGCCCCTTTAAGTACACTGATCCCACTCTTAAGTACATTGTCTTTTTAAGTGGATCAAGAAGTTGAGAAAGCAGCTGCTGCCTCAAGCTTTCTCTGTCTCTCTCTGTCCACGGTAAGTGGTGTGCAGGAGCAGGGGCTGGGGGACACCCTGACATTAGTCCTTCCCTTTCCCTCCCCCTGCACAACAAGCAGGAGGCTCCTGGGAGCAGCTTCAAGACAGAGAGCAGGAGCAGCACACAGCAGTGGGGTGAGGTACAGCTCAACTGCTGGCAATTGATAGCCTGCTAGGCAGCTGCTGCACAGGAAACTTAGGGGAGCAGGGAGCTGAGAGGGGGCTGCCAGTCCACCCTGGTTCCAAGCTCCCACCAGCTAGCTGCAGTGGGCTGCTCTTCCTTCAAGCAGCAGGCAAAGCAGGCAGCTTCCAAAAAACTTTATAAGGGAGCATTGCACAACTTTAAACAAGCATGTTCCCTAACTGATCAGCAACTTAACATCAAAACAATGTTAACCAGGATGACTTTCAGTTAGGAGTTATTGTACTGTGTTATGCCTTTAATTAACCTTAATAATACAAAATAGCCCCCTAAAAATATTAATAGATGGAGTCATTCATGAATGAGAGATGGAATAAATAACTTTTAAAGAGAGAATTCCAACCTGTTTAAGAACCTTGTACACTATATATCTATCTAATTTGATAGACTGTATTTCCCTGAAATACTCTGTCCTGTAAGCAAGTAGTGATACTAGTGGGGAACATTAAGTGGAATCTTACAGAGTCAGAATTCCCTGAATGTAGGAGGGGTGGGAGTGGTTCTCTACAGAGAGAATATAGGATTCGTATAGAGTAGTTCTGCCCAACTTCTCTGCCCATCCTGGAGATAAGATCTGAGCTGAACTTAACGTATTTTTGTTCATTTCTGTGTTAATAAAACCAACTCCCACGAAGGAAGGAGTTTGAAGTCTACATAAGGTGTGGACTATATTTGAAAACATGCTGATTTGAATCAGATGCCCACCAGATCTTAGCATTGAAGAAAAAAGGTGGGGTTGGTTAGCCATCTCCACAGCATTATTTCCCTGCCCTTTGGATACCACAGAATGCACTCTGCAAGGTGATACTGGGGAGGGTGTAGACACTGGATTGGCTGGAAGAGAAACAGGTGGCAGGTCAGAGGGAAGGGGGATACGATTACCATTTCCAGACCATGGAGTTCAGATGGAAAAAAATAATACAGACTGGGTCTGTATTATATTTTCCACTGAATCCCCTCCTGAGGATCCTGAGAACAGACTTGCCAGATGTGTTTAAAGGGGGATGTGTAGGGGAGCAGGAAACCAGGAACTAGAGCCAGTTAAGAGGCACTGGGTATCCATACAAACAGACCTGACCTTCTATGACATGAGCCAAACTGTTGAGATCCACCAGGCCAGGTGGGACAAACCTTGGTCTCCAGTGAAATGATGGGAAGGAACTTTGCAAGGGTATCCTTACAAACTTCCTGCCCCAGAGACCCCTCGTGTTTATTTTTACCATAGGAATGGATTAACTTGACCTATGGGAAGTAAAAATCTAACATGGCTGTGACCCATTGAGGCACAGTGACAACAAGGACTTAGAGACATCAAAAGCATGAATTGACAGATACTAGACAGATAAATGGGTGATCCTAAATGGATCACATTCACCTCCTGCCATATAACAGGCTGACAGTGCTTGCTTGAAGCAGTTATCAGGTGTTGACCCTGCTGGAAAAAGTTAAGCAAGTTCTCCTGAGTCACTCAGGGAAAGGGCTTGTTACTCTGTCTGGTTATAATGGAGTTGGGAGTGTCTTTCTAGAAAGGGGTAATGGCTGATAGATCCTGTAGTAGGAACCCTAAGGGCAGCTATGATTGGAGAGAACTCTTGAGCTTGATGTTAATTTCTTTGTTAAAGCCATGTCCTAGAAAGGAATTTGTTTTTGACTCTTTCGGTGTGCAGACTTTGCTTTATAATAAGTTTAGCAAGACACCTGCCCTTCTTTCCTTGCTACAAGAATGGACCAGTAAATTAAGGAAGAGCAGTGAAAGGGCCATATGCAGCCCATATAGTTCCACACAACCAGCCCGCCTACATCCAAAAACAAACAGAAATCAGAACTCACACCATATCCAGTACAGTCAAGTATTTAAAAACATCCACTGTATTTTAAGACAGACTGAAGGCCAAATCTTCTCCCCACTGCTCCAATAACCCTCATTCACAGAACTATTCCAGCCTAGAGCAAATGTAAAGAGTTGTGGAAGTGGGACATTGAGAGCTTCCTTATTTGAGCTCTCTAATATGAGGTCTGCATTTTTTCAGGAATTTGTGTGCTTTTTTCAGTTTGTTTATTTAGGGGCTTCCATAGCAATTTGAACTTTCTGCTATCTCACCTTGTAGAGGGATAGAGTTCCATGACCTGCTAAGGCCTGGTCTGCCCAGAAAACTACAAATATTTTATGACAGATCAACCACTGGGTGATTTAAATACAGAGATGAGAATAATGTTAACATTCAGTTAAGAAAATGGTTGCATTTCCACAACTATTTTCTGCTCTTGGATGCATACATATGGCTTCCATTAACTTATCATAGTTTTCTGGAGAACATTATCTGAGTTGGGGCAGGGATGGTGGAAAAGAGTATTTGGGCTATCTAGAGATCATGAGAGAATGGTGAAAGATTGTTCTCACATAAACTAGCCTTGAACAGCTCCCAGTAAGAAAACCTAAATCCATTGGTTAGCCAGATCAGAAGATCAAACAAACTAGCGCAAGGATATTTAAGAATCAGAGAGGTAGCCATGTTAGTCTGGATTTGCAGAAGCGACAAAGAGTCCTGTGGCACCTTAAAGACTAACAAATTGAAGCATAAGCTTTCATGGGCTCGTACCCACTTTGTCGGATGCATGCAGTGGAAGTATCCTGAGGAAGGTATAAATAAGAAGGCAAGAACCAGGATGGAGATAATGAGGTTAGTTCAATCAGGCTGAACCACCTTGTTATCTCTAATCAGGGAGGGTGCCTCTTCTAGCAGCTGATCTGAAGGTGTGAACTCCGAGAGAGGAGAAACTGCTCTTGTAGTTAGCTAGCCATTCATAGTCCCTGTTCAACCCTGAGCTGATTATGTCAGATTTGCAAATTTGCAAATCAGTTAGTCATCCTCCATATCTTTCAATTTTTATATCTGATTATGTTTTCACACTTTTCTTGCACTACTCACATTTACATATTTAGCCATCTGGTAGCTGTCCTTTGGTGCATGTTAACTTTTTAAAAATATATTATGGCTTCTTAATATACATACATATTTTGATGAGAAATTATAATCGACACTCGAAATGCTTGAATAGATGGAACTATATTTATGAACGTATTAGTCAGAACATATATTGACAATTATATACTTTATAGTACCTATACTTTTAAATGATATATGATGCATTAATTTATTAATGAATCCAGATCTCTCATTCGTCAATCAATCTATAACCAAATTATAGTTTAAACATTTTCAGCATTCCACATCAGTTTGGTTTAAACATTTTTCCATTTTGCAATATCAACCCTCTTACATTTTGTAATTCAATCTACATACCTTTCATATTAGCTAAAATATATCTATGTAAATAATGCCTTTACTAATCTAACTAATACATTATTTGTGTATATATTTATGTTTATTTTGGAGAGTTGTCGGTCTACATTTCTCTCTCCCCCATGATTGTCATTCAGTTGTTGGCCTCCTTACTGGTTTTAAGATGAAGTTTTACATAACTGGAACAGTAGGGGGCATTCAGAGCTTAAAATGCTGGATATGTTTCTATGACATTAGCAGATTATATTTTAAATCTGTAGCAAATACTTCTGCTTACTTACAAAATCATATATGAGATCTATTAATTGATATGTTTTGTGTATGTAGTACTATTATGTAGGATATGCTGCTCTCTTTGGCTGTACATCTTTGATTTTTGCTCTGTTCTTTAATATTGTTTTCTTTTCAAAAAACATTTATTTTACATAACATTGCAATAAACTATGTGACAAGTAATGGTATATTACAAAATTAATGTAAACAATTTTTAATCATGTGTAAAATTATCCCTTTGTGCAGAAAAACCCAGAGAAGAGAAAATATTAATGCAAGCCATGCAAAAAACTGACTTTGGGTAGGTGGGTGAGATATGTGATGGCCAAGAAGTGGCAGAGAGCATGGCTATAAAACAAGGAAGAATCTGAGGATGTGTGGGAAATCATAGATTCAGCTCCACAGATCTTGAGGCATTTATGTGGAATACCATCCTCTCTGTGCTTCACTCAGACCCCTACCTTTCTGACAGCATAGCCAGGTCAGTTGCCTTGCCACACTGCCACTGGCTACCTTCCTGTGACTGTGTCTTACTTCTCTCTCCAAGGGAAGAAGAAGTTGCGTGGAAGACTTAATGCTGCATGGAACATTAAATAATATGGCAATTTGCCATATAATTCCACAGACACAGTGAAGCTTGATTGAGGTCATGAAGTTAGAGGGTGGAAGAGGGTGAGATATAAATGCTTCAAGTCTAATCCACTGCCAATGAGGGTCTGTTCCATACAGTATATTATCTAGTGCTCCTTCTAATCAGTTTTAAAACCTGTCAAACAATAATGCTTCCACTTCTTTCCTTGGGGGACTGTTAACATATCTCACCATGATTTTTTTTTTTCTTATTTTCACCAGATTAGTTCTAATTACATCTCTTTGTACCACATTAAAAATTGGTCTCTCTCCTTGTTACTCCCATCAAGAATTTCCAAACAGATATCATGTACCCGGTATTTTGTTTTTAAAAATCTTATTTTTCTTCCACAAGCCTAAGTATTCTTATTTTGTTACTACCTTCCATTTGCAACAGAATTATATTTAATCTCATTTTTTATATCTGAGCATTAGTTTGTGAGGCCTAATAACTATCTGAATCCCACTTACCTATAAATTAATTGTATGTGATTTAGCGAAGATTGCATAGGATTCCCATGATTGTTAGGTGTAGACAAAGTAACAAACAACTGAATTACAGAATTTATTGAACTCTCTAGGCCCCCTCCTACTTCTCTCCAGTTTGATTCCTCTCAATCTGAAAGAAAAGTTGTTAATCTACTCTTGCTGATGGTGAGTGTCTGCTGCAATAAATGTTCCTTAGGGAGGACCTCTGTGATGGCACAGACTAAACATACACACAAAAATAACCAGCTAAATGGGTTTAAAATTAATTTTTCTGTAGTCAGCAGCACAAACCATGAGTTCCATACAGTCGCATACCACAAACCCTGGGGGAGGGCCAGCCAGGTCACCTAAAATTAATCTGAGCACAGGGCACAGGGAAAGGGGAGGGACACAGACTAGGAAGACTGAGTTTCCATTCCAATTCTATCCTGAAAGAGATGGAAGCACAACTCTAAGCACTCTGACTGATGTGAGAAAATGCTGTTAGTGCTCAGTAAAGGTATAGAGCGAATGCCCAGTTGCTGCTTTGCACAGCTCATCAACTATCATTTCTCCTCTTTCTGCACAGGAGATGGCAAAAACCCAAGTGAAATGGGCCCAAATTCTGATCTGGCACAGGGTCTCAGCTGCTGCACAGGCTTCTTGAAAACTGGATCTGATCCAGCTGGCTATGACATAGCTTTACACCCTCTCTCCCTCTTTAGACAGCTAATAAAAGACAGTCAGCCCACACTATGGAAGTATTCATTCCTGGTTAAGTAAAACTTAAGGGTGCTTCTCAAATCTTAGCTGTCCCATATTTTATCTTTGCCTGGAGATAGAGTCAGAAATTTGGGAAGGAAAATGTCAAATGAAAAGGGGACAGAACTGAGGGAAGAAAACTGGAGTAAGTCTTAACTAATACCTTATCGCTGTGAAAAGTTAACTATGATGGATGGCAAGATAAGGCCACAGTTTCCACAACCTTCATAGCTGAAGTTGTTTCTAATTAGATTGTAAGATTTTTTCATCTGGATTGTGTTTTCTTAGTGTCTAGCAAAATCCTGATCAGAGGCACTATAGTAATGCACATAATATGTTTATTTAAATGGCACTAGAAACACTGCTTCCAAGGTAAAAAGATGGTCTGTTAACTGAATGGCTTAAAGTGGTGGTTTACCTAGTTTCTCTAGAAGAAGAGGGAGAAACTAATGATGTAATGGGAGTCTCAATAAGTGAATGTTTCAGAATACTAAACACTAGAGGGGAAGTGCCCACTCTTCCATCATCTATGATGTCATTTACTGCATATTAAGGGAAAAGGTATCAATACTGGATAATTCACTTGTTCAGGGATAGAAAAGTAGTAACCCTTAGTGTAAAATCCAGAAGGTTTGAGTTTTATAACATGGAAGGAAAACCTTGTTTTCTGAGAGGATAAAATTCAAAGTTTTGCCCCAAAAGTGAATGTTTTGAAGACCATTATTCCAGAAGGAAAAGTCTCCCTAAGTATAGGGTTTGTCATGCTATCAGGAACGAGCTTAATGCATTATCTGTCAGAAGCAGAGTAGGGTGTTTGATTTCATTTAAACTATTAATTGCAAGCAAAATCTTTGAGAGATTTCCCATCATTTTTAGGGTTAGTGGCACAAAATTCTAATTCTGCTCATTCTCAGACAACTAGTAGCTGGAAGATCTGAATATATAGGAAGACTCTCTAGGAGCCAAAAAGTGAATGAGATTTTGATTAAAAAAAAATCTTTCTGGTAACTTCCACCACCATTCTATTTAAGGAATCCTTGAAGGAGACATTGGAATCCAAGATTAAATCAGCTATCTTTGACCAGTGCGGGACTACAAAATCCATTTAACAGGTCAAATCACCCTATTTCTGTAAATTCCTGAGGGAGCTACTGTGGCACTGATAGCTAGCTGGCCCAGGTCACAACCCCAAAGAAGTGTTAATTGTACCCATTCACTTGTTAGTGGATATCAAAGAGATGTTAAGTGAGTTGGTAGGCATAAACCCACTCACTGATGTAGATAAGAAATCAAGGAAAATGTATTGATGGTATTGTTTTCCTCTGTCTGTATCCTGTACTTAATTAACCTTAAGATCAAAGGTGTGTATACTCTGCATGAAATTAATGAATATTGCCTGTATTGTTTTCACTTATCTATCTCTGTTATAATGAATGGTTGGTAATTACCTTATGTAAATCAGTGTAACTGGATTACATATGTATGCATGGGAAGTAGAAAGTTAACCTCAAAAAATGAGTCATTGAGTGTCCCACAATGGGAAATCTATGGACACATGCTATTCTGGGAACACCTGCCAAACTGTTTTCAGCTTGTCTTGCTGTGAGCAAGCTCTATAAAATACTGGATCCTTTGAGAGATTGTTCATCTCTGGACTGCTTGGGTTCTGGGTGGTAAAGGGAGGCTGGAATGCTTAAGGGGACTGTCTGTGACTCCAGGATAAAACTAATACAGTGATACAGGAGTACACTTTTGTTACTGGCTTGGTGAAATCTAATGATAAAATATACCACCTCTTTGGGGTGTCTGCTCTATTTTCTGACAGTTAGTTCTGAGTTTGGCATTCTTAGCTGTGAGCCGCTCCAGGCATGGTGACAGCTAGATCTTCTGAATAATCTTGTTTGTCATTCATGAAGGTAAATGCTGCCTACATAAAATTTCAGGCACAGGGCAAGCTTTTTCTTGCTTTTCCATCCCAAGGACAAGGATGGCTCTTAAGGGTCCAGTTTCTCCTCTGGCCTTCCAAGTCTCATAGGTTCAGACATTCCTCAGACCATTTTCCCAGTTTTCATTTGTGATTCCTTGCTAAATCAGCAGGCTGCATCTCAAACTCAATCTGACACCTCACCTTCCTGAGAAGAGGTTTCAGAGTGGTAGCCGTGTTAGTCTGTATCCACAAAAAACAACAACCAGAAGTGTACTTGTGGCACCTTAGAGACTAACAAATTTATTTGGGCAGAAGCTTTCGTGGGCTAACACCCACTTCATCAGATGTATAGAGTGGAATGTACAATAGAAAGATGAGAGAGAGAGAAGAGAGAGAGACAGAGAGAGAACATGAAAAGATGGACGTTGCTGTACCAACTCTAAGGTGATTAAGGTGAGCTATTTATCAGAAGGAGAAAAAAACTTCGTAGTGATAATCGGGATGGCCCATTTCAAACAGTTGACAAGCAGGGGTGAGTAACAGCAGGGGAAATTAACATGGGGAAATACATTTCAGTTGTGTAATGACCCAGCTATTTATTCAAGCCTAATTTAATGGTATCCCATTTGCAAATTAATTCCAGTTCAGCAGTTTCTCATTGGAGTCTGTTTTTGGAGTATTTTTGTTGAAGAATTACCCCTTTTGGGTCTGTTACTGAGTGACCAGTGTTCTCATACTGGTTTTTGAATGTTGTGATTCCTGATGTCAGATTTGCGTCCATTTATTAATTTATTCTTCCTGAGGAGGTAACTGGAAAGGCAACAACAAAACAACAAGATTTAGGGCGTGCCAAAGCCTGGGCACCTATACTCATGGATTTAGTCTTAGGGGCTTAGGTAAATAATTGTCTTGACAAAGTTACGGAAGTTTCCCAGGAAGGTCTTAGCCAGACTTTGAGGATTTTTCTTTGGAGGACAGAAAAAAGAATTTTTAAACATAAGCCTTCATGAAGCATTTATTACTCCACCTAATGACTGCTGGGGGTAGGGACATAGACTGAAAGGGGCTGACGCTCATTACCTCGTCTTCTGACTCATCTGTTCTTTCAGGGAGGGCCTCTTCTCTAGCAAGAAAGTTATTTTTGACTTTGTGCAGGCTAACAGAGATGGTTTGCCCTTTGGCAGGGACCTACACAGCTTCAATAAGGCCAGTAGCTGTTCATTATTAAGTGTACTGGCAGCAGCTCCTGGCAAATCATTATTTCAGGAACCAGAAAATATGCTTTTTCTTCAGATTTAACTGGTCAAAATTTTTGTCATGAAAAATTTTCATTTGGTTTGATTTTTGTAATCACCAATTTAATAACAAATTAAATGCAATTTTTATTTCATTCAGAAAAGGAGGGAACTCCCTCTCCCCACAAAAATACATGCAATTTTTCAGTTTGAAGCAAAATGAAAACTTAATTTAGTTCATTTTGAATATTTTTCTTAAAAAATGAAAAAACCCACAACATTTCTAATGAAATGAAAAGTTTTCATTTCTTTATAATTTTTTCATGAAAAAAACAACATCTTTTCCAAGAAGCCCTACTTCTCAAAGTGTGCTCACAAAGAACCTGGAAGCTACAAGAAAGCCTGAGAAGTCTCTTTGAGATGGTGGCCAGGTATAGCCATAGGGGTTGCCTTGCTTCTTTCTTGCATAGAGGCTGCTCTCAAACTGCAGAAGAGTACATCACATTGACAATGTGATAATCCCATAATTCAGTTGGTCTTTTCTTTGTCAGGTGCTAGTTCCAGGTAGTCAGGCCTTGTGGATGGAGCAGAGACTGAAGCCAGACATAGGGGTCAGGACTGTGATAAGGGCAGTGCTGGCACCAGAGTCCAGACACAGGTTGGCATCAAAACTGAAATCAGAATCTGTAGACAAAGCCAAATGAGTATCACAGCTGAAGTCCAGATACATGCCACAAGTCAAAGATGGATGGTCAAAGTCCAAGGATCTAGAGGTGAGGAGGCAGATGCATGCTGGAGCAGGTATATAAAAGATCTGGAGCATAATCAGAACAGGGCATGGACAAGGCTGGAATGGGGCCTAGGCAAGGCTGGGCCAGAAACAGGAACCATCTCCAGAACAGGCTGGGAGTCCATAGAATCTGTTATACTGCAAGGCAACGAGAGGTTTCCTGGCTGGATAATGCCATTACACAGACTAATTTACAGCTCTGGTGAGGTTAGGAGAATACCTGAGCCTGGTGGGTCAGTTGACATGGGCTCTTCTCAAGGATTGGCTGCTGTCTGGCCTCAAATCCCACAAGTACAACTGTTATGAAACATGCATAATAGGCACAGAGGGTCTTGCAGCAGCTATATCATCAGTTAATAACCTATTGAATAGACCATGCCCCCTACCTACTATTGTATCTTTTTTGCCAACATTTGCTATGCAGCTGAATGGTTGGATCATTTAGCCCTTGTTCCTCACAGACATATGCATACCATGTTTGTTTGTAGCATATGTTTGCACAATAAATTTGTCTTATGTTACATTCCAAATATTCCAGATAGATAGGAAAATATTGTAGTTTACTGCATAGAAGTTTTTTAAGGAAGTGAATATGTTATAAGTGAGTATGTTGCTTAGTGTACTTGATTGTAAAATGAGGGTATTTGAAAGCTAACATTTTGCCTTTAAAAGAACTCTAGAAACAAATAACAGCATCTCAATCTTCCTTAAATATAGTTTCATTAGTGCCTATGCCTAATTCAGCAGAAAATATATTCTGCACATGCAACATGGAAGACTTTACCAAACCTCAGAATAAGTTTCTAGAGCATTAAATTGCATGGAAAACAAGACATATTTTGCTGAACCTGCCTATAACTCTGTCAAACCTAAACAATATTTACTTTTATTTTCTGATGACATAAACAAAGATTTTTAATCACTTCACCTGTTCATTCACTCTGGAGTGTGATGGCCCATGATGGATGAGAATCTTCACAATATCTACATCTCCTTTCCAAGCAGCCAAGTGTATAGGAAAATAACCTTTGTTATCTGCCACATTAGTTGACGCTTCATACTGAAGTAATTTGAGAACTATATCCCTGGAAAACAGGGGGGAAGGAAGGAAAAAAGCTAAAAATTTAGAGGACAGCTTGTTTTATTAAGTTTGTATACACTGTCAAAATGTTTATTCTTAATAACAGATGAGCCAAATCCTACAGTCATTCATGCAGATCTACTGAAATTAATTTGCCTAAGAACTGAGTACAGACTGTAAAACAGCCCAAAATGTTATATATGACTGAATTTCTTGTTTGTTCTTTATTCTGTTACTGAATAAAGAGGTTACTTACTGACAGTAAAGCTGGTTCTTCTAATGCATTGCCTCCACAGAGACACACTATAAGACACATGAGCCTATCCACGTAGTCATAGGACCTTTTTAAACAGTAGCTGGCAGTAAGAAAGCAAATGCATGTCCCTCCAGACTTACATTCCACAGAATGAAGGTATAAGAATCCCACTCCCTAGTTCCTCTTCCCCTTCAGAAGTCTTGCTATTAGTTGAGCTCTGAAGCACAGCACAAGGGGGAGGGTCAGTGTGGAAGCAATTTATTTAGAGTACAAAATTTACTGTTGGTAAGTAACACCTTTTTCTACTTCATAACATTGCCTCCACAGAGTTGCATAGCAAGAGATCGTCTAACAATACTGCTCTTAAGCGTTTACTAATCTCCCGGGAAATCCTATTTTCCTTTTTGGCTTCTTACTCTTCATCTCCCAAGATCAATGAGGAATAAAACAACTTTATTATTTTCTCATCTATATCTGGTTCCTGTTAGCATTTTTAAATTATAATTTGTAGGGATTTACCATACTTTATAATAGGAGATTAAATAGAAGGTGCTATATTAAGCCACTGATTTTTAAGCAAAATTCCATATTGTTTTCAAATGACTGAGAAGTTTGGCATGATGTAAGCTCTTAGGCAGTCAACACTTTTACATCCAACAAAAATGTGCCTTGAAGTGCCTCAAGTGGCTGATGGGCATAGTTAACCTAGGAATTGCACATTACTGATTCGATGGTGAATAACCTCTATGTCCTGGTCAACATTTCTTCTTTTACTAAAATAGACTTTGATGTTCAAGGTTGTTTGTTGTCTTCTATTCTTTCAAAGAGTGCCAAGGTAACCTTAACTTACTAGACATCTATCAAAAATGTAAAAAATGGATGTCTTTTTAACAGCTCATTTGAAGAGAATGTACTGTGGATGCCATGAATCAGAGAGGTAGCCATGTTAGTCTGGAATTGCAGAAGTGACAAAGAGTCCTGTGGCACCTTAAAGACTGACTAAAGTATTAGAGCATAAGCTTTCGTGGGCTAATACCCACTTCGTGGCATGTATCCGACGAAGTGGGTATTAGCCCACAAAAGCTTATGCTCTAATACTTTAGTCAGTCTTTAAGGTGCCACAGGACATTTTGTCACTTGTGGATGCCATGAAACTGATAGGATAAAAGCTGTTTTGATAGGACACAAGAATCAAAGGTCATGGACTAAAGCTAAAAAATAGCTTTAAAGGAGTTTAAGAGAAATGTTCTATGTGAATGTGAATAACCACATTAAAGCAATGTTAAAGGTACATATTTAAAAGCACAAGCAACCAATCAGAAAATGACAAAATTAAGACTCCAGTGATAATGTTGATTGGTCTCCACTGTGCAGCCTGTATATTTTATAGTAAATAGTAATATAACTGTTATAACAGACAAGCTTAACCAGAAAAGGAACAGTCAATGTAACATATCTGCAATTCAGCCAATTAATGTTGCTGTAGAAAATGCTATTTTTAAAATTTTCTTGTTTGTTATTTTAATTTGCAACCCTACCATTTTAATGTACCTTTTGTCATTTCATTTTGGTTTTTTTGCTATTTAAAATTAAAAGGGAAAAAAGACATTGTCTGTGGTTAACTTTACTGTAAATTGTTTTCATTTACATGTGAAATTCATGAACAAATTTATTGATGTGAATGGGAAGGGGCAGAGCTAATTTACACACTTGCAGGTGGTTGTTTTGCCAGAGACTGTTTTTAACAGGTTAACATTGTGACAGCTCTTTTGTTACAACACAGAGAGATATTTCCTTTTTTAAAAAAATAGTAAAAGCTGGATATTTGGTAAATACTATTGAATGTAACAACTATGCAGATACCCAATCACAGGATATTCAGAAAAACTGCACTCTTGTTTTGTTTTCTGTCTCTGATTATAAGACAAGCATTGGTTTTGGACAATTTGGAAACCTGTGTGTTCCAGTGTGATATTTAAAATTTCTCTCATATAAATTTTCCCAGCAGATGCTCCTGTTTTGCTCATCCCTTTGTGCAAGGAAGCAGCTGTCCTCTTGCCTGTCAAAATGGGCAGAATAAATGTGCACTGTGATCTCTCAGAGTGGTGACAGGGAGACTGAGGCTTCATTAGGTGTTCCTAACTTTTACAAAATTATAATGAGCATGCTCAGAATTGATTTTGAAGTCAGTTGGAATGGGGGATGCTCTGCAACCGTCAGTAAGTACTTATATCCCACAGGATTGTGCCTTATGTCCATAACAACTTTCAAGTTTCAAATTCTAGCCATTTCTGCTGTAATCCTATTTTTAAAAAATCCTATCTAAACCTGACTTTGACTTCAATGGAAGCAGAGTTAGGCTAACAATGACTGTGTTTGAAAATAATATCCTAACTCTTAAAGAAAAAATAGTGCAAGATATGAAAACACTAACTAAATAAATAATGTAAATAGATCTAAAAAGGAATCAGACCTTCCTTATGTTCGAGAATACTATTATGTTATTATGATTAGCCTGAAGTCTATGGCAGTTCTGGATATCATAGAAACATTTATGCTTCTGCTGAGATTTTCACTTTTTAAAGTAGCAAAGCAATGATTTGTGTTCAATACTCCCATATTTTCTGAAATATTCACAGCTAAACTAAAAAAACTGGGCAGTTTTTGCAAGCTAAGCCTCGGTCTTCTGACAACTGGGAACACACAGTTGCACAAGGAATAAATCATAAGAAAAGGCCCATGATGTTTCTGTTTTTTCAAAGAGACAGAGTTTAGTGGACTACATTAATTACATTGGGCTAATTCTAGGGAGATAAATAACAATAATTGACTATTCTGAATCTAGCTTCAGGAGTGAAACTTGGAGGAGTCACAATACCGACCTTAGTATTATTTTCTCTTGTGTCTGTTAATTTAGAAGTAAAGTTAGCACTTATTTACTGTAAGATGAATATGGTCTACAGCAGGGACGGGCAAACGTTTTGGCCTGAGGGCCACATTGGAGTTCAAAATTGTGCAGAGGGCCAGGTAGGGAAGGCTGTACCTCCCCAAACAGCCTGGTCCCGCCCCCTATCTGACCCCCACCCACTTCCCACATCCTGACTGCCTCCCTCAGAATCTCCGACCCATCCAATGCCCCCCCGCTCCTTGTCCTCTGATCACCCCCTCCAGAGACCCCCACACACTTTAACTGCCCCCCAGAACCCCACCCCCATCTAAACCCCCCTGCTTTTTGTTCCCTGACTGCCCCCTCCCGAAACTCCCCCAACCCTAACCACCACCCCCAGGGAACCCACCACCTATCTAAGTTCACCCCCCTCCCCTGCGCTTACCATGCTCAGCCAGGCGCTCCAGCCATACTTGGCCCAGCCCCCCAGCCCAGGAGAGTAGGCCGGATAAAAATGGCTGGCAGGCCGCATATGGCCCATGGGCTGCAGTTTACCCACCCCTGGTCTACATTAATATTAGAGAAATAGCAGGTTTGTGTAATACAATTAATCACACATAATAAATACCCTGTCTTTCCTATCTTACTTCACCTGTCTGCAGCCAAGAGTGGAACTATCTGTGAACAAAATAGACTCAGGAACACAATTATTCTAGGTCTATGTTGTTTTATTTAGGTCTGATCCAAAGCTGTGATAACCATGCAGCTAAGGATAGCCTAGAATTACCCCTTACTTGTAAGAGGTTAAAAAGCTTAAATAACCAGGTTGGCATCTGACCAAAAGAACCAATGGGGGAAGAAGATACTTTCAAATCTAGGGGAGGAGACTTTGTTTGTATGTGTGTACACTCTTGAGACAGAGAGGGACCAGACAGAAATCCATTTCCTCCAAACCATCCTGAACAAGTCTCTCATATTACAAAAATAGTAAGTAAAAGCCAGGCAAGGTGTGTTAGATTATCTTTTGTTTTATCTTGTGAATTTTCCCTTTGCTAAAGAGAGGTTTATTCCTGTTTTTTGTAACTTTGAAACTAAGGCTAGAGGGGGTTCCTCAGTATTTTTGAATCTTTTGTTACCCTGTAAAGTTATCTTCCATCCTGATTTTACAGAGGTGATTCTTTAACCTTTTCTTTAAATAAAACTCTTCTTTTAAGAACCTGATTGATTTTCATTATCCTAAAGATCCAGGGGTTTGAATCTGTGCTCACCTGTACCAACTGGTGAGAATATTATTCTCAAGTCTTCCCAGGAAAGGGGTGTAGGGCTTGGGGGGATATTTTGGTGAAAATAGGGCTCCAAGTGGCCCTCCCTGAATGTTTGTTTAAATCACTTGGTGGTGGCAGCATATAGTCCAAGGGCAAAAGGAGTTTGCCACGGGCTGTAGTTTGCCACGGGCTGTAGTTTGCCCACCCCTGATTTAGGTGCACATATTCCTTTAATTTGAGACTTTTGGTAGCAGTGTCCATTCTGTCTGCACATGTGCCCTTGCTATCTTTGTGCCCCATACTGAAGATATATAGGGCAGTGTCAGACAAACTGTCCTCAGTTCTTTATTTACTGCAAAGTTCACAAGGCAAAGACACTGAAGCAGAAGGAAAGGAGAATAGGTGGTGGAGCATCCATAGGGACAAACATCTCAAATAATTCCAGTTACTGTACCAGGTAAGTAACCTTTTCTTAAAGTAGTGGGGAGGTTTGAGATAGAAAACCAACGGCTGAATGACCTGGTTAATATGGAAACATGTAGTGACCTTAAGTAAAAAGCAAGGGTTTTTTCTTTATAATAGGTGGTATAGAGCGGGTCAGTCATTAAAGCTCCTAATTCTCCAATTCTCCTACCAGATATAATAGCCACTATGAATGCCATTTTCTTAGAGAGGCGTAGAAGGGATCCAGTGGTTCAAAAGGAAGTCTCATCACGGCACTGAGGAATAAGCTTAAATCCCATGCTGGGGTCAGTTGTCTAAGATAAAGTAAAAGGTTTGATGATCCTCTAATAAATCAAGAAGTGGTGGGTGAGCAAAGACTGAGAGTCCTTTGACCATGGAATAGAAAGCTGTAATTACCTCTAAATGAACTCTAACAGAGTCTGGCCATGTCTACACTACCGCTTATATCAATATAACTTACATCACTCAGAGGTGTGAAAAAGCCATCCCACTGAGCGACACAACTTATAGCAACCTAAGCACCATGCACATTGTTGCTATGTTCGTAGGAGAGGCTGTCCTGCCAATATAGCTTCTGCCTCTAGCAGAGGTGGAGTAATTATACCAAGGGAGAGCTCTCTCCTGTCAGCATAGAGTGTCTTCACCAGACACACTAAAGCAGTGCAGCTGCACCAATGCAGTGCTTCTAGTATAGACTAGCCGTATGGGTGATGACCCAAACCGCCTCTTGAACAAAATTTCCAACACTTCCTACTGAGGCAGTTGCAGAAGACCCGAAGACCCCAGATAAGGACAGGAGCATTCCAAAAACTTTTTCACAATACACACAATGCATGGTGCCTGTGGGGGTCCAGCCCAAATTTTGTCTCCAACCAAACTCCTTCCAGGAGCAAGGAAACAAAACAGAGTTACCCACTGAGACCCATCATTGGGCCTTTGGCAAAAACTCCTTGTGTCTGTCCCCTCCAGTGCTGCCTGACATTCTTCTCCTAGCCAGCCACCACTTGTGGGCACTCATCGCAGGTCCCCATACTTGTAACAAGTCTAGAGGCTGTTGCTGAGTGAATCCTGTCAGCAGAACAGCGCACGTCTTAATCATAGAATAATAGAATATCATGGTTGGAAGGTGTCACAGAGTTCCCGGGGTGATGGTCTGGACCAGCTCCTTAAGAAGCCAGTCAGGACTCTGAGAGAAAGCCTCTTCTCCATAAACAGCCTGTCTCCAAGGCTAGGAGCTTCACAGCATACAGCTTCCACCTTCCTGGGTCTGACCTCAGAGCATTCAGCACCCTCTGCCCCTCCGTGCGCTTCCCCCAGCGAGCCCAGCCAGGCAGGGTCCTGGGGAAGCCCGTGGGTCTGCACCCCAACTCCACAGTCAGACGTGACTCTCAGCCAGCCAGTAAAACAGAGGTTTATTAGATGACAGGTGATCTAAGACAGATCTTGTAGGTACAGCGAACGCGCCCCCTCTGCGGGGTCCATTTTGGGGGCCAGAGAGCCAGGCCAGCCTGCCTGTAGCTCTCTGCCTCTTCCCAGCCAGACCCAGACTGACCCTCACTCCACAGCTCCTCCCCTGCTTCCTTTGTCTGCTTCCTGGGCAGGAGGTCAGGTGACCTCTTTCCCCCACCTGGAGTCAGGTTACAGCTTCAGGCATGGACAACTTCACACAATAGTCAGAGAAGCCATTGAGAGCATTTCTATTCCCACACAGAAGGGATCTCAGGAAGTCATCTAGTCTAACCTCCTGCTCAAAGCAGGACCAATCCTCAACTAAATCATCCCAGACAAGGCTTTGTTAAAAACCTCTATGGAAGGAGATTTCACCACCTCCCTAGGTAACCCATTCCAATGCTTCACCACCCCCCTAGTGAAATTTTCTTTCCTAATATCCAACATAAACCTCCCCCACTGCAACTTGAGACCATTACTCCTTATTCTGTCATCTGGTACCATTGAAAACAGTCTAGATCCTTCCTCTTTGGAACTCCCTTTCAAGTAATTAAAAGTAACTATCAAATCCCCCCCTCATTCTTCTCTTCTGCAGACTAAATAATCCCAGTCTCAGCCTCTTCTCATAAATCATTTGCCAAAAAATGGCCAATCCCAGCCAATGATTATAGAGTAGGCCAATTTCTCACCCAGAGCTACAGTTATAACCTTGGTATGTGTCCCCACAGGCAGTATAAACTTTGGTTGGGGTAAGCATTCACATTGCCATGTATACACTATAGGTGAATCAAACTTTAGGGATGCCATCATCTCCTATTAAGGAGGCTTGGACCACTGACCACTGTCTGACTACAGGTGAAATCCAAGAGTCCTTGATCTCCCTTCCTCTGGACCATCACTGGCACCATCAACTTGGGGAGAACTCTTTTCAATAAGTGGGTTTCTGCAGTCCAGTCCTGGATGTATTCACATTCCACAAGATGACATCTCTCTTGATGTACCCTGTCTGCCCACAGGATTAGCAAGTTACTGGGCTAGTGCTGACAGAATCTTTCCTAGCTTGAGGTGAACTTGCCCATGATGTAGTTACCAGCCCCCTCCTTCTGCAGGTCCTATTTCAGTTGCTTGAGATAACTGGTTGTTTCACTGGTGGTCTCATGTCTGAGCCCAACCAACTTGTCCCCTGGATTTCCCATGGCCTAGTGGTCAGTCTGACCATCCTGGAGGACTTCCCTTTGGGGTGAACTGCTTAAAGTGCATGTTACTGATTTGAAGTTGCCCTCCCAGGTCTCTCTCACATCTGACCTGTGTGATGTCAAGGCCCTGGGGGATTCTGCCCCTAGCAGCCCTTTGGCCTCTAGAAACCTCCATTAACTGCACTGGATCTGAGAAGGTCCTTGGTTGGTGCTGTAATACCCACTCCTGGTAAATTTAGGCAATGCTTAAAACCTTGGGATCTTGGCATAACCCAAGGAAGGAAAATAATTTCCTTCAAAAGAAAAAGAAGAAACCCCTCAGGGAGTTGGAGGGGAAGTATGAGGGGGGAGATGAAAGTTATCTTGGAAAAAATCCCCTCAGACACGAACCAAAAATAAAACTAAGGAGGCCAATATACAATTACTGAATTATAGGAAAAACTAGCTCTAAAAGCAGTCTTGTAAAGAAGTGTACAGTGCAAGTTGCTCCATCTGAGGCTCAGCCTATTGAGAAGGAACTGAGGGCAGTTCGTCTGACACTGCCCTATATATAATTGATATGGGGCATGAGGATAGCTAGGGTACAGGTGCAGACCAAATGGGCACTGTCTTCCCTCTAAGTTCCCTCTAAGCTGCGCGGCTGAGCAGCTGCTTATTAAGCAGAGTGCAGGGCTGCAGCGGGGAGAGATGCCTCTCCCCAAGCCCCAGAACTGCTGTGATGCCCTGCCCCATCCCCTAGTCTTGACTCAACTCAGCCCCAAACCTGCCACGGCTGGGGAACAGGAGCCCCTCCCCTGGCCCTGACCCAGCTCAGCCTGGACCTGCCATGGGTGGGGAAGAGGCACCTCTCCCCAACAGAGCCCAGATGCTGCTGCGGGGAGAGAGAGCTGGGAGGAGTCCTCTCTCCGAACCACAGCACCAGGAAGCCCCAGTGCACTCCAAACCCTTCATCCCCAGTCCCACCCCAGAGTCTGTACCTCCAGTCAGAGCCCTCACCGCACCCCCTCTGCACCTCAACCCTCTGCCCCACTCTTGAGCCCCCTCCCACACTCTGAACCCCTCACATCACCTCCATATTGGTGCACATGACAAAATTCATTCCGCACATGGGCGGGAAAAATTAGAGGAAACATGACATTGGTGCCAAAATTCTCTGATGAAAGTCACATGGGGTACATGAACATCTGAAATGTAGCCCATAGAGATAATACTCAAAGAAGAAGTCAGTGTTATGCTACGTGCTTTAAGTTTACCCAGAGAAATACGGCCATAAAGATTGGGCACATGGCACTTACTTGTGTCCATTTAAAGCTGCATGGTGTAAAGCAGTGTAACCCGAACTGTCTGTGCAGTTTATATTTGGGCCTCGCCAGATGCTGCAAATAAAACACAATTGTAAAATTATTGTTCATAATGGCAAAGCAAAATATATGAAGATAAGTGAAAAATTTATTTTGAATGTAAAGATCCTGCAATGTTAGTGGCTAATTTATCGGGCACAAATTATCTAAAAATGCCTTCTATGTGGAAAGCAATATATTGATGATAAAGTCATTTATTTATAAAAATCATTTTGCATGTTTATCTTAGAACAATCTTGAACTTCATGTAGGGCAATTCTTAAAGATTAATGACTATTCTGTAATTTCAGTCAGGTCTCTTCTTCTAGTAATAAGATTCTGTTACTTGGAATTCTCTACTAAATATATTGAGATACATTGTGATTTCATATACACCAGTTTTTCACCAATATAACTTTGTTGACTTCAGTTCAGTTACTCCTTATTTATACTAGTGTGAGATTTGTTGTTGCCAATAACCTGATTTAAAGAGAGACTGTCAATTTAAAAATGACACTTTGCCTGTTATATGTACTTCTTGTTTTGACAAGTAATTCCTAAGATTACGTAACAGAAAGGTCAGTAAAAAATATTTTCTCTATTTATTCAGCATGCTAACTTCATGCATTTGACAGTAATTTGTGTATAGTCAGCTTCTTTATTTGTCCTTTACAGTTAGTTTCCTAGTTGATTACCACAGTTATTCACAAAACAACATGGGGGAAAAAAGATGGTTACTCATCTTCTTGTAACTGTTGTTCTTCGGGAGGTGTTGTTCATGTCAATTCCAATTAGGTGTGCATGCGCCGCGTGCATGATCATCAGAAACTTTTTTCCTTAGCAGATCACATCAGGTCAGTCAGGAAGCCCGCGGGAGTGGCGCCCTCATAGCGCTCAATATATGATCCTGCCGACCTGCCCCTTCCCCTTCAGTTCCTTCTTGCTAGCTACTCCGACAGAGGGAAAGGAGAATGAGTATTGGAATGGACATGAATAACACCTCTCAAAGAGCACAGATACAAGAAGGTGAATAGCCATCTTTTCTTCTTCGAGTTATTGTTCACATCGATTCCAATTAGATGACTCCCAAGCTCTCCCATGGGGTGGGATCGGAGTTAAGGAATCTGACTGGAGCACTACATCATCTTTAGCATGCTGTATGATGGCATAGCGGGTGGCAAAAGTATGCACCGAGGACCAGGTCACTGCTCTGCAGATCTCTTGGATGGGCACCTGGGCCAGGAAAGCAGTGGAAGAGGCCTGAGCCCTTGTCAAGTGGGCGATTATAGCTGGGGCTGGAATCTTGGCAAAGTCATAGAAGGTATGGATACAGTCCATAATCCAGAAAGAGATGCGCTGTGAGAAGACTGGAAGCTGCAGCATCTGGTCTGTCACCTCTACAAACAGCTGATTTGACTTTCTGAAAGGCTTTGTGCGCTCAGTGTAGAATGCTAATGCCCTGTGCACATCTAAAGAGTGAAACTTTTGCTTCTATGTGCTGGTGTGAAGTTTGAGGGAAAAAATGGGTAGAAAAATGTCCTGGCTGAGGTGGAATTGGTATATTACCTTGGGGAGAAAAGTTGGGTGCAGCCTGAATTGTACCTTGTCCTTGTGGAAGACTGTGTGGGGGGGGTCAGAGGTTAATGCTTTTAGCTCCGATACCCTCCTGGCTCATGTGATTGCCACCAGAAAGACTACCTTCCACGAGAGATGTAGACAGGAACATGTAGTGAGTGGCTTGAATGGGGCTCCCATATCACTTAGCTAAGACCAGATTGAGGTCCCAAATCAGCACTGGTGGGCAAGACTGGGGGTATAAGTGTTTCCTTAAGGAAATGGCCCACTATAGGATTGGCTAAGCCTGAACGTCTCAACTCTCTGGGGTGGACTGCTGGGATGGCCACATGGTGCACCTTGATAGATGATCTGGCCAGGCCTTGCTGCTTCAGGTGTAGGAGGTAGTCCAGGATGAACAATATAGATGCCTGGAGTGGAGATACTCGACTGAGATTACACCAGCATGAAAACCGTTTCCATTCGGCCAGGTAGGTGGCTCTGATGGAAGGTTTCCTGCTACCGAGGAGACCTTCCTCACCGATTCCGTGCACTACACTGTGTTTAACCATGAAGCTTCCATGCTGTGAGGTGCAGGGACTGGAGGTCTGGGTAAAGCAGGTGGCTGTGGTCCTGTGTAATCAGATCGGATAGGAGTGGCAGCACAATGGGGGTGCTGACTGACAGGTTCAGAAGTGTGGTGTACCAATGTTGGTGCTACGCAGGAGCAAGCAGAATTACCTCTGGCTTGTCCCTGCAGATCTTGAGGAGAACCTTGTGGATGAATGGTATCGGAGGGAAGGCATACAGTAGATGGTTCCTTCAGTGCATCCTGAATGCATTTGTTATAGGTCCCAGTCTGTGTGTTTGGAAGGAGCAAAATGCTGGGCACTTCCTGTTGCTCCTTGTGGCAAATAGGTCTACTGAGGGAAAACCCCACCTTTGGAAGATGGAGTGGATAACATCCACCTGGGTAGACCACTTGTGACTGCAGAATGACCTGCTGAGGTGGTCTGCAAGCTTGTTGTGTGCTCCCAGGAGATAGGACACCTCCAGATGAATGGAGTGGACTACACAAAACTCTCACAGGTCAAGAGCCTCCTGACAGAGAAGGGAGGAGTGGGCTTCACCTGGCATGTTTATGTAGAACAAGGCAGCGGTGTTGTCAGTCAACGCCACCACACAGTGACCTTGAAACACTGTATGGAAGGTCTGGCAGGCTAGTCTTACTGATCTGAGCTCCTTTATGTTGATATGGAGCAGGATCTCAGACTGCAACCACATGCCTGGAGTCTGTAAGTGCCGTAGGTGTGCCCCCACAACTGTGGTCTGACGCCTCATTACTAAGGTCATGGACAGTTGAGAGGTGGTGAATGGGACTCTTCTGCAGACCATGTGAGGGTCCAACCATCATCCTAAGGTGTCTAGGACTCATGGCAGTACTGTTACTACAAAGTCTAGACTGTCCTGTCCCAGGTGATAAGCTGTAGCGAACCAAGCCTGGAATGAACTGAGCCTCATCCTCGCATGCCATACCACATAGTTGCATGCCACCATGTGTCCCAAGAGGCTGAGGCATGTCCTTGCTGTGGTGGGGGGGTATTGTCTGAGTGTCTCAATGAAGTGTGATAGTGTTTGTAATCTGGGTTGTGGCAGGATGGCTCTTGCCTGAACCGAGTCCAGCACCACCCAATGAATTCTAATCATTAGTTTGTGACAGAGTTGATTGTCCACATTGAGGAGGAGACCCAGCCTCTAGAAGGTCTCTCTGACTAACCGTACATGGGAATCCACCTGCTCCCTGGAGCATCCTTGCAGGAGCCAATTATCTAAGTAGGGCTACACTTGCACCTGTCTCTTTCAGAGAAAGGCTGCAATGACTAACATACACTGGGTGAACACCTGAGGGGTTGTCAATAACGAGAATGGGAGAACCATGAACTGATGTATGTGGTTGACAACAAACCTCAGGAAGAGTCTGTAGGGTGGCCAGATGGCTACGTGAAAGTATGCATCTTTCATGTTGAGGGCAGCGTACCAGTCCCCTGGATCCAGGGATGGGATAATTGTGCTCAGGGAGACTATGCAGAACTTCAACTTTACCATGAAGTGATTGAGTCCTCACAGGTCTGAGACACGCTCCCGCTTTTGCCTTGGGGATTAGGAAATAAAGGGAATAGAATCCTTTGCCTCTTAGATCCTGAGGTACTTCCTCCACCGCTCCCATCACAAGGAGCGCCTGCACCTCCTGGATAAGGAGTTGCTCATGAGAGGGGTCCCTGAAGAGGGACGGGCAAGAGGGGGGGAGGGAAGGGAGGAGCAGAATTGGAGAGAGTATCCCACTTCTACCGTGTGAAGAACTCAGCAGTCTGATGTTATATGGGACCATACATGGTAGAAGTGGGATAAGCGGTTGAAAAAATGAGGGGAAGTATCCGTAATTATGGCTGGTACACCATCCTTGGGTGTCCCTTTTAAATCCTTGCTTGGGTCCCAGTGATAGTTTGCTTGGACCCAACCCTTGACCTGAGGAAGGGTTGGAAGGCCTATGTCTGGAATTCCTGCCCCTCCAGAGGTAAATATCCTACCTCGGAGGGGGTTGGTATTGCCTCTGCTGTTGCACCAGCTGAGACTTGAAGGGCTTTCTCTGGGTGGCAGGTGTGTGCATCTCCAGGGATTTCATCATTGCCCTGGAATCCTTAAGGCTGAGAAGCCTTGAATCAGTCTGGTCAGAAAACAGCCCGGCACCCTCAAAGGGAATGTCCTGCAGGGTCTGCTGAACTTCTGGGGGAAGCCTGGATCTTGAAGCCAAGCTGTTGTCCTCATGACTACCCCCAAGCTGATGGTATGTGCCACCAAGTCGAGAGAAGCCTGCAGGGATGTTCTGGCAACTGCCTTTCCCTCCTCAACCAGAGCCAAGAACTAAGCCTTTTACTCAGTGGGAAGAAACTCCTTATATTTCAACATGGAGTTCCACAAGCTAAAATTATATCTGCTGAGGATAGCTTGCTGGTTAGCTGTCCTCAGCTGTAGACCTCCTGGGGCATAAATTTTCCTGCCAAAAAGGGCCATCTATTTGGCCTCTTTGGCCTTAAAGGACAGTGCCTGTTGGCCGTGATGCTCCCTCTGATTCACCACAGAGGGAGAAAGGGTGGGCGTGGGAGAAGAGGAAGTTACTCACCTTGTGCAGTAATGGATGTTCTTCGAGATGAGTGTCCCTGTCGGTGCTCCACTTCAGGTCAAGGTGCATCCCAGCGCCTTTGGTCGGAGATTTCTATAGCAGTATTCCTACGGCCTGCGCATGTGCTGTGCTTACCTCTCAAGCTGTCAGTGTTTGAACAGCGCATGCACAGCCCAGGCTCCTCAGTTCCTTCTCTACAAGAGTGCAATATGAATTCTAAAGTAGAGGGGAGGAGGGCAGGTAGTGGAACACCCACGGGGACACTCATCTCAAAGAATATCAGTTACTGCACAAGGTGAGTAACCCCCTCTTCTTCGAGAGAGATGTCCCCGTGGGTGCTCCACTTCAAGTGACTGAAAAGCAGTATCCCTTAGGATGGTTGGGACTTTGGATGAGGCAAGAAGGCTGTTGACAAGACAGCTCTACCCAGTCTGGTGTCAGATGCTGCAGTGTGGATGAGAGTGTACTGGTTAGTGAAAGTAAGGTTCGATCTCCAAGTAGCTGTCTTGCGTACGTCAGAGAGTGGAACATTACAGAGAAAGGCCATGGAGGTGGAGACAGCTCTGGTAGAGTGTGTTCTAATTGGTGTAGGAGGTTGTATTTGCCTGATTTGGTAACAAAGGCGTTTGCAGTCAGCAATCCATTTGGAAAATCTCTGTGTAGAGATAGCATTTCCCAGTGAGTGCTGAGTTGTAGAGACAAAAAGTCTAGGGATTTTTCTGAAGGCTTTTGTTCTATCCAAGTAAAAGGATAATGCTCTGCGAACATCAGGAGTGTGCTTGTTGTTTCAAAGGCATTCGCTTGAGGTTTTGGGAAAAATGTTGGGAGGTGTATGGGTTCATTGACGTGAAAGGAAGGGTGTATCTTAGGTAAAAACCTTGGATGTGTGCATAGTGTGACCTTATCGTGGAAGAACATGGTATACGGAGGGTCCACCATAAGCGCCCCCATTTCACCTACTCGTCTGGCAGACGTGATTGCTATGAGGAAGGCGGTCTTTGTGGACAGATGGAGAAGGGAACAGGTAGCCATCAGTTCAAAGGGTTTATCCATCAGGGCTTTGAGGACTAGCTGTAAATCCCAAGGTGCAGCAGACGGTTTCACGTTTGCGTATAGTGTTTGCATACACTTCAGGAACCTTTTGGTGATTGGATTGGCAAAGACCGTTCTGTTATCAATCTTATGGTGAAAGGCGGTGATTGCCATGAGGTGGACCTTGAGTGAGCTCGTAGATAGGCCAGATGTTTTAAGGTGTAAAAGGTAATCAAGTATCAGTGGAAGTGAAGCAGAAACTGGAGAAGTCTGCTTGTCAGTGCACCAAGATGTGAAGTGTTTCCATTTATGCACGTAGATAGTGTGTGTGTTGTATGTTCTGCTGTGTAACAAGACAGTGAGTACTGGACATGTTAGCTCTGCATTAGAGAACTAATGATCAGCCAGGCCCTCAGGTGGAGACTTTGTACGTTAGGTGAAATTGTTGTCCCCTGCATTGTGATAGGAGGTTGCTGAATGGGGGAAGGGGAATAGATGGCTTGACCGACATGCGGAGGAGGAAGGTGTACCAGGGTTGTGTGGGCCATGCTGGGGCTATGAGAATGATGTTCGTTATGTCTGTTCGTATCTTCTGAATTACTTGATGCAACAGAGATATTGGTGGGAACGCATATATGACGGTTTTGGTCCAAGGGAGCATAAACGCATCTCCCTGTGAATGTTTTCCCAGGCCTACACTGGAGCAGAATGTTGGGCATTTTTTGTTTGTTGCTGTGGCAAATAGATCCAGTTGGGAATAACCTCAGGTGCAGAAAATGTTGGAAAGAATGGCATTGTTGAGTTCCCACTCGTGCTGTATGGGGAACGATCAGCTGAGTTCACCTGCGGTGGTATTCAGAGAACCTGGAAGGTATGATGCAGAGATATGGATATTGTGTTGAAGGCACCAATTCCAAAGTTTTACCACCTCTATGCAGAGGGAGTGAGACTGGGCTCCCCCCGTCTGTTGACATAAAACATGCATCAATGTTGTTGGTCATGATTCGAATTCGGCAGTTTTGGATAATGGGAAGGAAATGGAGGCAGGCATTGCACACAGCTCAGAGTTCTAGTAAATTTATGTGAACCTTGGTTTCTGAAGTGGCCCAGAGACCCTGAGTGGTGAGGTGACCAATGTGTGCACCCCATCCTGTGAGGGACACATCTGTGGTGATGGTAATTGAAGGGGGATCTTGTCGGAAGGTAATCCCGGAGCAGAGGTTGATGGGAGAGGTCCACCAGAGAAGTGAGTCTTTGACATTCTGAGGCATAGTTAATAACACTGGTCTACAATTTTTTAGAAGTTGTCTGCTTCAGAGATAAAATGTGATATTTATTATGTATTTTGATGTGCTGAATTCAAATATGACAATTAAAACAACTGATTGGCTACTGTTTCTAAGATATTTAAGTTTTTACATTTATGTCTATGTGTATTGTGTAGATAGTAGAGTTTTAATCATAAATTGTAAACCTAGGTCTTTTCATGTGTTTATGGTTGCTTTACATGATAATATTTCACCTGTCCTGTTTATGTAACACTTTAAAATCAGCAAAAGGGTTATATAAATAAAATGTATTATGAAACAAAAGACAAAAAACTATTATGTACATAGTTTAGTCCTATTCAGTGTCTACTCGGCACTTCTTGGCTTGTCTCTTGTATTCATTAAATGGAGCATCTCTTGTCACTGTCCAGCAATAGTCTGCAAGCACTGATGGGCTCCATTTGCCCTGATAGCATTTCTCCATTGTTGCAATGTCCTGGTGAAATCGCTCGCCCTGCTCGTTGCTCACTGCTCCGCAGTTCGGTGGAAAAAAATCTAGATGAGAGTGCAAAAAATGTATCTTTAGTGACATATTGCAACCAAGGCTTTTGTATGCCTTGAGGAGGTTTTCCACCAACAACCTGTAGTTGTCTGCCTTGTTTTTTTCTGAGAAAATGTATTGCCACTGACTGGAAGGCTTTCCATGCCGTCTTTTCCTTGCCACGCAGTGCATGGTTAAATGCATCATCTCGAAGAAGTTCACGAATCTGGGGACCAACAAAGACACCTTCCTTTATCTTAGCTTCACTTAACCTTGGACATTTTCCACGGAGGTACTTGAAAGCTGCTTGTGTTTTGTCAATGGCCTTGACAAAGTTCTTCATCAGACCCAGCTTGATGTGTAAGGGTGGTAACAAAATCTTCCTTGATTCAACAAGTGGTGGATGCTGAACACTTTTCCTCCCAGGCTCCAATGACTGTTGGGGTGGCCAATCTTTCTTGATGTAGTGGGAATCTCTTGCACGACTATCCCATTCGCAGAGAAAACAGCAGTACTTTGTGTATCCACTCTGCAGACCAAGCAAGAGAGCAACAACCTTCAAATTGCCACAAAGCTGCCACTGATGTTGGTCATAGTTTATGCACCTCAAAAGTTGTTTCATGTTGTCATAGGTTTCCTTCATATGGACTGCATGACCAACTGGAATTGATGGCAAAACATTGCCATTATGCAGCAAAACAGCTTTAAGACTCATCTTCAATCAATCAATGAAGAGTCTCCACTCATCTGGATCGTGAACGATGTTGAGGGCTGCCATCAAACCATCGATGATGTTGCAGGCTACAAGATCACCTTCCATGAAGAAGAATGGGACAAGATCCTTTTGACGGTCACGGAACATGGAAACCCTAACATCACCTGCCAGGAGATTCCACTGCTGTAGTCTGGAGCCCAACGGCTCTGCCTTACTCTTGGGTAGTTCCAAATCCCTGACAAGGTCATTCAGTTCAGCTTGTGTTATGAGGTGTGGTTCAGAGGAGGAGGATGGGAGAAAATGTGGGTCCTGTGACACTGATGGTTCAGGACCAGAAGTTTCATCCTCTTCCTCTTCGTCGTCTGACTCAAGTGAGAATGATTCTGGTGCATCAGGAACCGGCAGTCCTTCTCCGTGAGGTATTGGGCGTATAGCTGATGGAATGTTTGGATAATGCACAGTCCACTTTTTCTTCTTTGACACACCTTTCCCAACTGGAGGCACCATGCAGAAGTAACAATTGCTCCCTCCAAATCATTGGCACTGCAAAAGGCATAGATTTTCTTTTCCTGTTCAACCACTGGCAAAGATTTGTTGCACAAGTGTTGCAGCATATGTGTGGGGCCCACCTCTTGTCCTGATCTCCAGTTTTGCAGCCAAAATAAAGGTGATAGACTTTCTTAACCATAGTGGTTATACTGCGCTTTTGTGATGCAAAAGTCACTTCACCACAAACATAGCAGAAGTTATCTGCACTGTTCACACAAGTATGAGGCATCTCTGCTCACTTTGGCTAAACAGAAATGTGTCCCTTTGCAAAATCAGACACTGACAAATAAGAGAGAATGACACTGTATGATTTCTAGAGCTGATATAGGGCAATTTGTTCAGCAGAGTGATGTAAGCTTTGTTATGATTGCATCATCCATGACTTCTAGGAATAACATGATGCAATGCATATCATGTATGATGCAATACCAGCTTCAGATTGCATCATTCATTGTTTTGCCTAAAAAGCAAGTACTGTCCAAACCCAGTCATAGATTTATTCATAGATCCAGTCAAAGATGTATTTTAGTCATTTCTGGTTTAAATTGAGATCCCTTCCCTTTATAACTCACTTATCCTCTGCCATTCCCATGTCAAGGGTCATATATACTGACCCAATAGCATATCTTGAAAACTAGAACCAATCAACAATTTTAAGCATCATTTTCATTCTCAGTGACCCAGAATTAGTAAAGTTTGACTACATTTATTTCAGAAGCATTTTGGCTGTAGAGCAGTGTAACCTATTTAGCCTGTGCTTGTTTGGTTTCTATACTGAGGCTAGCCAACCCTCAAGGCATCGCATGTGCAGGCAAGCATTTTCAGCTACAAATGTGTGAGCAGCCATATGCCCTAAGAGCTGTAGGAAGTCTCGGACTGTAGTATGTAGGCTGACACATATCTGAGTGATCAGGATGCCCATTGTGTGGAATCTGTCCTGGGGAAGAGATGCAAGATCTGTCATGGAATTGAGGTGGGCACCGATAAAGTCTATTTGTTGGGTAGGTTGTAAGGCAGATTTGTTTTTGTTTATTTGCAGTTCCAAGGTGTGGAAGCAGTGAAGGGTTGCAAGAGTGGTGTGGATTGCTTCTCACTGAGTGGGAGATTTGAGGAGACAATAATCCAGGTAAGGAAATATGAGGATTCTTTTTTTTCTGAGATGTGCTATGACGACAGCTAGCACCTTGGAGAAGACGAGGTGCGGTGGAAAGGCCTAATGGGAGGATTCTGTATTGATGTTGTTGCGCTCCAACAGCAAACCTGAGGAAGCGTCGATGGGCAGGATGGATAGAAACATGGAGATATGAATCTTGGAGGTTGAGGGTTGAAAATCAATCTCCTTGCTCCAGAATCGGAATTATCACTGGGAGACTAACCATGCGGAATTCCTGTTTATTGATTAACTTGTTCATATGTCGAAGATCAAGGATAGGGTACCAATGGCTGTTTTTCTTTTCCATCAAGAAGTAGTGGGAGTAAAACCCTTTTCCTCTGTGCTGAGAGTGTATCTCCTCTATTACTCCAAGATGTAAAAGATGTTGAATCTCCTGACAGCAATTGTTCATGAGAGTGGTCCTTGAAGAGGGATGGGGTGGGAGGTAAGGAGAGGAAGGGGATGGCATAACCCAATCTGATAATTTCCAGGACCCATCTGGCCATAGTGATAGTTTCCCAGTTGGCCAGGAATGGACACAAATGGTGTCCAAAAAATTGGTTGGTTGGAATTGGCACTGGAGAGGGTGCGAGGTTTTATATACCCTCAACCAAGACTTCAAATTTGCTTATATGGCTTGGGAGGGTGGGTCACCATTGTTTGGGGAGGCCGACATCATTGGTTCCTGGACCTATGTCATTATTGTTGTTGTTGTGTTGTCTCATGTGGTCTGAAAGGTGGATGTTGTGCAAAGGTATGGTTGGTCATTGGTATGGCTGTCATTGGTGTAATTGATATCTGTATTGCCTCTTCTTTGGGGCATTGTTTGGATGCCTAAGAATTGAAGTGTGGCATGGGAGTCCCTCATGGAGTGAAAAACGTCATTGGTTGTAGAGGTGAAGAACTTGTCTCTGTCAAAAGGGAGATCTTCAATCGTTTCCTGTATCTCTTTTGGGAAGGAGGAAGAAGCAAGCCATGAGGTTCGCCACATGACAACAGCCTTGGCTATGGATCTGGCCACTGCATCCACAGCATCAATGGCAGCTTGGAGAGCTGTGTGGGAGATCAATTGGACACTACCGCTTTAAATTGTTGTAGTTTATCCTCTGACAAATCATCAGTAAATTGCATTAACTTAGCATAATTTTTGTGGTCATATTTTGCTAAGTGCGCTGCATTTCTTTGCAATGCTACTCTGAATTGCAAAGTGGAAGAATACACTTTGCGGCAAAGGAGTCCAGTCTCTTGTTAACTTTGTCTGATGGAGTGAATCGAAAGTGTTGGGGGGTTTTTTATTTGCTGCGTCGACCACTAGGGAATTAGGTGAAGGGTGTGTAAATAGAAACTCAGATCCCTTAGATGGTATGAAATATTTGTGGTCCAATCTCATGCTAATTTGCATTATTGTAGCTGGGGTCTGCCAAATAGTTTTAGCAGGTTCCATAATGGCCCCATTAATTGGTAGAGCTATTTTGGAGGAAGTCGTAGCTTGCAGAATGTCAGTAAGCTCGTGTTGTGTTTCAAGTATCTCCTCTAGGGTGATCTTGAGCTCTTCTGCTACCCTCTGAAACAGCTCTTGAAAGTGAGCAAGGTCATCAGTAGCGAGAGGTGGTAAGGGTACTATGGCATCTTGAGGTGTTATTACTGTAGAAGAGGTGTGTGGGTCAGTGTCCTCTGTAGGGAGGGCTGCCACTTCAGGATGTGGATGATTCTGGGGCTGGTTCCGATGTGCCCTTTGTAGTATGTGGGGGCAGTCTGGATAAAGCCACCTCTGAAGTATGAAAGGTGATTCTGTCCACCACTGACCATGCCCAGTGATGCCCCAATGTAACGGACCTAGAAACCCTGGAAGGGGTACCCTGGGCTTGATGGTAAGCCCAGAGGGTACAGAAAGGCAAGTGTGTATCAGGTGGCCATTGCGATTGCCAGGATGAAGGAGCATGTCTCCCGCGCTTATCCTACCTGTGCCTACTACTCCATGAGTAGTAAGAGCCGTCCTCAGAAACTGAGGATGACAACCATGGCAGTGTCAAGGATCCCTGAGCCATGGTCAGTGCCAGGAGGAGGAAGTCAAGGATCGGTGCCACGATGACCATGTAGACAAATCGTGCTGCTTAGACAGGTGCTGGAAGTCCGCTGCCAGGGAGCAGTTCCTATGTTCGGTGCCATATCATGGTGCCGGGTGATAGAGAGCTATCATGACTGGTGCCGATTCCCCAGTGCCGGAGATCCCAAGAGATGCGGTCCCTGCATCCTGATATCATGTATCAGGGCTAGGGCGGAAGTAGACCGGGAATGGTGTTGGGAACAGTGCCAGTCTGGAGAGGAAGATGGCCTCATCATTGCCAGTCTGCCTCTAGATGGCACATATTTAGGCGGTGACAGGGGCTTGTCTCTAACAGCAGGAGGCTAAGGTAGAGTACTTTCTATGACATCCCTTGCTGCCTCAAAAGTATCTCGGATGGAGCGGGATTCCAACTCCTCCACTAAGTCGAGCCCCGCCGGAGAGTCACTGGGTGCTGGACTCTAAGTGCATGGGATCTTGCTGTTTGGAAGTTAAGTCCTTCTTCTGCGGCAGCAAAGTCTGCCCTGTTAGTCTCACTCTCTGAGAAGAGTGCCCTCTGTTGGCCTTCTTATGGTGCTTAAGGGACACCAGGGATGTTGACCGGTGATGGGGCACCACACTGTACTCCGCTGCCAGAGATCTTTGGTACGAGGGTCTCTAGCACCAGAGTCCTTCCTCGGTACTGGTTCACAGACTCACACTGGGGCACTTCACACTGAGCTTGAGCCCGGGACTTCGTGGTTGGGTGCTACGGGACAGAGTGCGGCTTCCATCAGTAGTTGTTTCAAATGGAAGTTGCATTCCTTCCTAGTCCTAGGCTTCAAAGCCTTGCAAATCTTGCAACACTCAGACTGGTGCACTTCCCCATGACACCTCAACCATGAGTCATTAGGGTCACTGTTGGGCATATATTTCTTGCATAGACTGCAAGATTTAAATCCTTGGGCTTGAGGCATGCCATGTGCCCAAGGCAAGGTGAGCGGAAAATGATCCATTCAACAACTATTACTACTAACAATAACTAAAACATGAAATAAAGATTATTATTTTTTTAGAACTAAGAATGGATAAGGGAAGACCTACAGGCAGCAAGCTAACACAGTTCCAACACCGCCATGGACTAGGGTGACCAGATATCCCAATTTTATAGGGACAGTCCTGATTTTGGGGTCTTTTTATAGGCTCCTATTACCCCCCCACACACCTCCATCCCGATTTTCCATACTTGCTGTCTGGTCACCCTATCACAGACGGTGCTCTGAGGGCACCACTCCAGGGGTCTTCCTGGCTGACCTGATGGGAGCTGCTAAGGGAAAAAGTTTCCGACAACCGTGCATGTGGCACGCGCACACCT
Source organism: Dermatemys mawii (assembly GCA_007922305.1). Classification (NCBI taxonomy): domain Eukaryota; kingdom Metazoa; phylum Chordata; order Testudines; family Dermatemydidae; genus Dermatemys; species Dermatemys mawii. The sequence goes on from ML677341.1 coordinate 69,619,872, forward strand.
AATTGGAATCGACATGAATAATCACTCGAAGAAGCCTTTTTAAAAAGTAGGAAAATATGATTGTAAAACTACAAAAATCAATGCAGTACCTGAAAGTACTTTCAATTCATTTTTAATCGATTAAATTTCAGACTATGTCCCTTTAAATTGTGGAAGCATTACTTTTTCCAATACAGACTTTTCAAAAATTAATGTTTTAACTTTCAGTGCATGGAATTATGAGAATTAAGCAACTGTCCTGGTTCATAGTGAGTATGAACATAATTTTCAGCCTTCATAGACAAACAATATTCTTCCTTTACTTCCTTAGGGAATTATGTGCTGTGTTTTCAAAGAAAATGGTCTGAAGCAAATCAGTTAAAAAAACAAATTCTGCATTTACTGTAGTTTGCTATGAGCAAAGTCACCAGACGTGGCTGTAAAAATAGCTACATGTGTCTAATCGATTTTTTAAAAATACTCATATTAAGATCTGTATTTGTTGTCTAGAAATTACCTATTTCTGTATTTCAGTCTCTTTTCAGTATTTGTGCCTGAATGATTAGTTAGTTCAGAATTATAAATAATTGTATTTTTCCAAGGAGAATATTATAGCCACTCTATATAAATGGCACCATACATTATGGACAGTTTGATTCTATGAAGCGCTAAATATTTCACCTCCCACTGAAATCAATAAGAATTGAGGACACAGCCCCTTGCAGGTACAGACTTTAAATGTCTTCTTGGAAGTTTTTACAAAGCAAAATATATTTCTTGGTGTCTTTCAAGAATTATAAAGCTGTTTTTCAATGTTCCTATGTTCTAACATTATACATACAAAGCACCATGTCTATACTTTTTTATCCAGAGATTCTCACTGTGTGTCCAATAATAGGAACTCCCGCCACTTTGAAAATGTTACTCATTATGTCATAAGAGCAACTTGTAGCTATAAGAGTCACCTTTATCTCTGGACCCTTCAATTAAAACAGTTAATTTCAGCTTCCTGAAAAATTGACATAATTAGATGCTAATTCCTTTCTTCTAAAGACGACATATCCACTAATTTGTCACTCATGGTTGTACTTAGGCTTAGCCTCCAGACAAATCAAAGAACAAAAATTAATTTCATTCAATAGAAAAAAGAGGGAGTATCTCTAATTCAATGCTATGTAGAAAAGACCAGATCAGACCAAAAATTGTTTTCATCTCAACTTACTTGATTCCTTATTTTTAAGGAATAAATAGTTGTCCAAGGGATACTAACTTTTCCTCTTTTTACTTCGTTACTTTCCCTAAGAGTTCTCTTTAATCCTTATTACTTTGCTTTAGAGACAACTGATGAATGATGGAATAATTTAGAAACAAATTCTTGCGATTTAACTTCTCTTCCCTGAAATCAACACATTTATTAGTCTGAATATTTCCTTAAACGGGGAGGAGGGTGATGAGTAAACATATTTTTACAGCTATGAATACAGTATTTAATATTTTACTGTTTTAATTTTTTTATGTAACACTGAAAGAATGTATTCAAAATACAGCCAAATCTAGGATTATTATTAAGGCCTTTATTCTGAAAACACTTCAACATGTCCTTAGATTGAAGTACATATGAATTTTAATTACTTGAAATCCATAACTATTGCACAAACTATGTACTTTAAATACAAAACTATTGAAGTCAATAGGACTATTCACATACTTAAAGTAAAGCACATGCTGGTTTGTAGGATCAGGCCCTATGTTGTTAAGCCCAGACTGTGTATCGAGGCTAAAGTTTTCAAAAGTAGAGTTCACCAGAGGACAGTAATTCCATTTTGCAATGATTTTGAGGTTTCATATTTTGTTTTTGTAATGGATTGGAATCAAAACAAAACCTTTCAAACATTTTTGTGAACTGAAATTGTATCAAAAAGTCTGGTTTTGGATTGAAAAGGTCAGGTTTTCAAGTCGGGTCTCAGACTGTCTCTTGCTCTCTCTCCAAGTGCCTTCAAAACTGGGAGACCAAAGAACAGCAGCTGCTGGCTGGGTACCCAACTCTGAAGGTAGTGCCATCACCAGCAGCAGCAGAAGGGTGGCATGGTATGGTATTACTACCCTTACTTCTGTTCTGCTGCTATTGGCAGCACTGCCTTTAGAATTGGGTTCCCATACAGCCACCACTGCTCCACACTCTGCCTTCCGAGCTGGGTGGCTGTATATGTACTTGTGTGGCAGGAGTGGGATGGGGATGTAAACGACTACAGACACAAAGAAGAAGGACACAATCAAATAAGTTTGAGAACCACTAGACTAGACTACGGGCTGGTCTACAGTAGGAGGAGGGATCGACCAAAGATAGGCAACTTCAACTATATGAAGTCAGCAACTTCACCTGACTTACCTACCGTCCTCATGGTGGCAGCGGTCAGCAGCAGGCTCCCCCGTCGACTCCAGCTTGCGCCTCTCAGCGAGCTAGAGTTCCGGAGCTGACGGGGGCGCCACTGGCAATTGATTTATTGCGTCTTAATGAGATGCGATAAATCAATCACCGAAAGATCGATCACTACTCGCCAATCCGGCAGGTAGTGAAGACATATCCTATGTAGAGAGACCCTTTCTTTAAATACATTTTCAGCAATAAATTATTCAGACAATGTAGATGTCAGAGATGCCAACTTTGTTCTGAGACTTTCAGGGCTGTTTAAGAAAAAATTAGGGAGGAATTAGGGCAGTGGCTTGGACCTCTCTCTCCCTCTGCCTCCCCGCCTTCTTTCCCCCTGCAGAAAACAGGACTTCTCTGCCCCAGTCCCTTCCTCTCTCACTTCCCCTGCCCCTGGAGAAACCAAGATTTCTCCCCGCTCCTCTCCCCTTCCTGTGTGTTACCAAGGTTGAGGGGGACGACCCTCTGGGCCCCATCCCCTACTGGGCTGTGGGCTGTGGCCACTTTCCTGGGATGATCCTAATCCTCTTCTCCCTCATCTCACATGTTCCCACTCTTCTCCTCTGCCATTGCTTCCTCCTGCCCCTCTGGCTTCTCCTCCCCTGCAGACTGCACAGTGAGGGTTTGACAGGAAGCAAACCATAGCAATTGTCAGTGTGGCTTGGGGGCGCAAGTTTCACTAGCCACAGGATGTATGTTGTACTTTACCTGCCCTCGTGGATCCTGGAGGCATACTCAAAGTACCCAGAGCATGTTAATGTAGTCCCGCAGGTCCACATAGGGCACTTATTGAGTAACACCAGGGATTATGGAAAATTAGGGAGGGCTGGTATCTCTGAAATAAACATTTTCTCTTCCTTCCACTGGGCTATGAGGATCACTTCTGAGAAAAAAGGAAAATGGTTACAATCTGAACTAGTTCATTCCAAATGCTATTATTTATTGATTGATTGATTTATCTTTGGTCTTCTTAAAAGTAATGAAGCAATTAAAAAAATCTGCAATAGATTCCTTCACCTTTTGGTTAAAGATTCTCTTAAAATTAGAATTATCTTTCTATAAGAAATTAGCTTGGATTCAAGCCTGTTGGCCTTCATGTTTCCCATAGGATTTTTGACTAGTTGTGGAAGGCATGAAATATTTGGGAGAAACTCCTGCTTGTCCTGCCTCATAGGTGGAAGGCTCTTCAGGGAAAAGATGTTAATAATCCTTCAAGGTGTGCTAACACAATCCAGGCACACCTTGAATTAAGACATGAACATCCTCTGACAAAGGGGAGGTTAAGACAGTGACTAGAATTGCTGGGCAGTATCACTGGTGTTTGGGAACCTTTCCTTCCTCAGATAGGGCATGCTACAGTGGTTTTACAACTGTGTCATATCTGAGCCACTTTTCTCCCTTAATACTAACCTACTGCTGCAGGATTAAAGCCATTTGTATTGTCCACTGGCATGAGATATTAGACCTCTCTTCTGCATTGTTTTTGGGACAACTCTCAGCACAACCAATAAGGTGGAAGCCTAGGCTAAACTGCCATGACACTCACAGGGAGGAACCTGGAAGGGGAAAATTTTAGCTTTACCTTTTCCTGGGGATTCCAGCTATTTGGATGATCTACTGGTATAGGCATGCTGGTGGTATGGGCTAGATTGATTTGCTTTGCTGCTGAGAAAAGCCAGTAAAAGGAGTGATCAAATGGCAGGCTGGGTTAGGCTGCACTGACCACTCACAGATCCAATCTTTATGGAACTGATGGGAATACAAAAGGTGCATGAGCACAGGTTGGCTAGTGTGATGGGCTAGATTACTTTTGCTACTCTTCTGTACAAAACCTATGGAAAATGTGATGGGCTGGGCTGAGCCACACTGTTGGAGTTAGCCAGAAAGAATGTAATCTACTGGCACAGGCCAGCTGCCACTACTGGTCAGACCCCACAGTTATGTTGCTGAAGGAAGCCCAAGAAAAGTGTGGTGACATGACAGGCTGGTTTAGGCTGTACTGCACTGACACACATGGACATTGAGGGAGCCAGAATTAGTGCAAATTCAGTAGAGAGGATCCTCAAGTTGCCCTAAAAGGAAGGTCAGAAAGCTCCAAATACTGAAAATCTAATTCATTTGAAGTTTCCAGATGTCTGAGAGTGGAAATTTTCACACTCTAAAGCTTTATGTTGTGTCCAGTAGTTAGTTTAAAGCTGCTTTCAGAGTTAGAGTAAATGGTGCAGGACTGCAGTGCTGCAGCAGTCCCACAGAGAAAGTCCTATATCAAAGAAGGAAGGGGAGGAGCATATATTGCCTTCCTTGTGAAATTAGCAAATCTAACCCATGAGTAGTGACAAGACCAGTGGATACGTATATATGAGAAGCATTTAATAGCTTATGTCTTCTGGAAGACAACCCTTTGTTTCTAAAGGGAATGTAAAACAAATCAAGTTACCATTCAGCCTCCAGGAAATAATATTCCCTGACAGAAAAAATGAGTCTTTTAGTGTGGTTGTATTTAATACTGCTCAGACTTGCTATTTCAAATTTCTTCTGTGCATGTAGCAAACAAACTTTACACAGGGTTTTACAAACATTAGTAAAGTCTGGGAAATCTTGCTGTTAGCTAATTTAAGAGTGAGTTTTATGAAATTTATTGAGCCTGTCCTAATACTTTTAAAATATAATGAAATTGTAGCTTTATTTTATGAAGCAAATTTCCTTTTTGAAGACTTTACTTTTTTCAAGGAAGTAAAGCTTTAATTGATGCTGAATAAAAACTGTGTAACTGAATCCAACAATGAATTTCTCCTATTAACTATTTCCTGATTAGAAGTACAAAGGAACTTAATTGTGTTTCTTGTGCTGATTCAACTGCATTGGCAGAAACATGAAGACTTTTGATGGTATTTACTCTCAGTGTAGACAAAATTGACCTTTTCAAGCAGATGGACAATATTAACCAAAAAAAGCTTTTTTTTAAGTCTGAATAAATTAAATTAAAATGAACACTACCTCCAACAATACCCAACAACCTAGTATTTCTAGAATGTTAAAATTGCAAGAAAAGCACTTGAGATAGGAAATTCCAAAAGTTAAAGCTGATTTTACAATGTTAACTGAGCCATATCACAAATCCTATACATATTAATACACCAGAAAATCTTCATTGTGAAGTAAGTATTGCTATACACACAACATATCTAACACAAAAGCAAGGAAATTAGATGTTAAGTCACCTAACACCACATACCCTTTACTCCTCCACATATAGGCCTGCACCTTGCCATACTCCTGCACCAACATTCTGTACCAACAAAATAAAAATTCTGCACACAGTATTTTAAAATTCTGCAAAATTCTGCAAATTTTATTTCTCAAATAAATGTGGAGGCTCAAGCAAAGCATTGGGGAGCACAGGCCACTGGCTGCACAGAGGTCGGAGATGAGTAGTGTGGCTGCACACAACCCTGACACATCACAAGAACTGTGCCTGCCCCAGAAACACTCCACGGGGGGGCACTGCCCCTCCATGCCACGTGCACCAGGTGTGGGCAGGCAGGCTCAGCAAGGCAGGATCCAGGTGTGGAGGGGCTTTGTGTGGGGCGGGGATCCAGGTCTGAGTTGAGCAGGTTCTCGGGCATTCTGGGTGCAGATGGCTTTGTGGGAGATCTGGATGTGTGTGGGGAGGGGGATCTGGATGAACAAGGGCTTGTTGTGGGGTTCTGGGTGCAACAGTAATGGGACTCTGCAGGGGGATCCAGGTGAAGGTGGTTGGGGCTCAGCGGGTGGGGTCTGGGTGTAGGGGTATAGAGCTTGGCATGGGGGTCTGGGTGTGGGGAGCTCAGTCGGGGGCTCCAGATGCTGGTGAGTAGGGCTCAGTGGGGTGGGGATCCAGGTGCAGCTGGTTGGGGCTCAGTGGGGTGGGGATACGGATGCAGGTGGCTCATTGGGATGGTCCAGGTACAGGGGAAACAAGGCTTGTCAGGAGGCGTTCTGGGTGTGGGGGGAGTGAGGCTTGGCAGGAGGGTCTGGGTATGAGAAGGTCTAAATGCATGGGGGTTGGGTCTATGGGAGAGCAGCTAGCCCTGTACAGTGATCCCTCCTCCTGCAGCTGAGGAGAGATGGATGCAGGAAGTGCAGGTGGGGGCAGTTTGCAGAGCTTCCTACAGCCGGTAGAAATCTGGGGGGTGGGTCTGACACAGCCCTGGATGCCATGCAGTCTAGGGAAGAGGAAGTCCCGTCTAGGGAAGAGGAAGCCCAGCCAGGAATAGCAGCTAAGCCCAGTTCAGGGTCGGAGGCACCAGCTGGGTCTTCCCCAGTCCCGCCCCCAACCCCACAGTGATTTACGTCTCTGCCAGCTGTCCTGGGTACCCAAAACTTACTGCTGAGGAGGGTCATATGACCACTCTTTCTTTGCTTCCCTTTGCTTCCCTGTCAGAAAGTCATTTTTCTATAGGGAAGCAAAGAAATCTGCGGGGGACATAAATTGTGAGCATGCACAGTGGTGCAGAATTCCCGCAAGAGTATTTACCATTATCACAACCTACCAAACAATACAGAGCATACATCACAGCTTGAATCTGTCCCACTCGACTTTCCCCTCCACAGAAACCCCTTAACTATACTAATTTCTCCCAACTCTAGTAGTTGTGGGTACTTTGGGTAGTTGTTTGGTGTGCTGGGAGTGGGTAGTTTGGTGAACACAATAATGAAAGGCTGACATTAGTTACAGTTGTAGTATACAGTACTGCAATTTTTAGCTGCTATCTGTACAAAGGGCAAAGTTTCCCCTTTAAACTATGAGGTGCATTGGGAGTACTGGATGGCTGAACAGAGAGTTCCTGTGAAGAACAAAATGACTAAATGTGGTTGAGGGGGAATTATTCTGTTTATATTTTTACACTGTATTGTCATTTCAACAGGGACAAATGTAAAGTCAGACATCTAGAAACAAAGAATGCAGGACATACTTTCAGGATGGGAGAATATTTTGTGAAGCAGTATCTCTGAAAAAGACTTGTGGATCATGGTAGATAATCAGCAGCTAAACATGAGCTCTCAGTGTGATGCGGGAGCCAAATAGTCTAATGTGACCCTTGGATGTATAAACAGGGGTATATTGAGTAGGAGTACAGAGGTTATATTACCTCTATATTTGGCACCAGTACAACTGTTACTGGAAAACAGTGTCCATTTCTGGTGTCCACACTTCAAGAAGAATATTGAAAAACTGATGAAGGTTCAGAGAAGTGTCTTGAGAATGATTAAAGAACTGGAAAATATGCCTTAATGTTACTGACCCAAGGAGCTCAATCTATGTAGTTTATCAAAAAGAAAATTAAGCGGTGACTTGATCACAATCTATAAATTCCTATATGAGGAAAAATAATTTGATAATAAAGGGCTCTTCAATCAGGCAGACAAGAACTAACTGTTGAAAACTGTAACTAGACAAATTCAGACTACAATAAAATAAAGTGCAAAATTTTAACCGTGAGGGTAATTAAATATTAGAACAACTTACCAAACCTTCTGGTAGATTCTTAATTACTGGACAATTTAAAGTTATGATTGGATGTTTTTTTCTAAAAGATATGCTCTAATTCAGGGGTCTCAAACTCAGATGACCACGAGGGCCGCTTGAGGACTAGTACATTAGTCCGAGGCTGCACCACTAACACTCGCCCCCTGCAGCCCCCGGCTCCGCCCCCACTCCTTCCATTCCATGAGACTTTCCCTGAGGCCCATGTCTTGGCAGAGGCCACCTCTTCTTCTCTCCCTCCGCCTCCACCCATGGCTGGAAGCAGCTTGTTCCTTCCTGCCACACAGTGCTAAAAGGCAGCTAACACCTCCAGGCTACTGCTGGCCACAAACATAAGCCAGCTGCCTCTTATCACCCCTGGCTACAGTATGGACAGGAAAGAGTTAAGCTCTAAGGATGCATTGTGCACTGGGGCCCAGGTAATCTGACTGCACGGATGTCAGTGAACTGTCCAGAGAGGTGGCTCAGTAGGAGAGGATGCCTAGGGGATGGAGCAGCTCCACATTCCCTGGGGGCAGGATCCATAGTGGAGAGATGCAGGGTGAAGAGGATGAAGCCCTTGCCCTGGGGGCTGCTGTGGAGCCTGCAGGTTCGGGGCGTGAACAGGCTGTGAAATTGCTACCCCCTTCTTCCCCACCTCCCACCACTTCAGAGATTAGCTGAGTGGCAGAGAGGCTTCCCTGTGCCAGCTCTAGTTCAGGGCTTTGGCACATGCAGGTCTCAGCACCTCACGGCCAGCACCTTGAGCCAGAGTTGTCTTGGGATTTCCCAGGTGTCCAGTCAGAGGCAGTGGGGGAAGGAAGGAGCCTGCCGGCTAGGCTGCAGATGAGTTGAGTGCTTTGACCAGGGGCTGGTTCTCCGCAAAGTGCTGGGAGTGGAAGGAGCCCTGCCCATGGGGATATGGAGGACCTGAGGGGTCGGGGGAGTGAAGGGACAAAGCAGAGAGAACACTGAAAGGGGGAGAACATAAAGGGCTGATACGTGGGCAACAGAGGCAACACATAACTAGCCTGGCGCCTGCCCGTGCTCACCAGCCACCGCAGTTCACAATGCGCAACCAGAAACAGGGGTGGCAGTGGGACCCTACTGGCTGAGAGCCAGCATGCAGCAGGGACTGCGCTGACAGACCAGCATGGGGACTGGCCAGCTCTGCATGCTGCATCTTCGCTCCACCACCAGCCTTGCACTCCCACCCCCATCGTTGGCCAATGGACCCCCCACTGATGGGAGGGCAGCTAGGGAGCAGGAATCTAGACAACTGCAGGACCCATCAGTTCTGATGGTGGGGGAGATAGAAAATATGGGATAATTTGCCCATTTTTAAGAAAAAATCAGGCCGCCTGCAGGAGGGCTTAAATATGGGACTGCCCCTTTAAAAATGAGACATCTAGTCACCCTATCCACAATTATTTTAATATATCACTTTTTCAATTTCTAGTCCATTATATACGGGTCTTTTCAAAGTTTCTTTTTATGAATTGTTACAAGATAAAGTGCTCAAAAAGTTTAAATGTCTTTTAAACATTTTACAGTTCTTCCTTCAGTGCCAGCTTTGAAGAATCCATTATTAAATAAAATTTATTATTCTTCATAAAGAATAGTTAGTTTCTTTCTTTTTCTCATAGCTCTATATATAATTCGTACTACTTCATTTAATTTTAGGGGTGTTTTTTTCAAATTGCTACCAAGAAAGTAGGTTTAAAAGCTTTAATGCATTCCATTAGTGAATGAAATTGGACAAGCTACAATTTTCAGATACAATATAGCCCAATAAACATGTTTTATATACAATGCAGAGTATTCAAAAGTGCATGCAAAGAGACCAAAACAAAAAAGCATAGTATGAGTCTTTGTGGGCAAGCTCAACTATAAGTTTTAAACTGACAACGGCAGAAAATATCCTTTTTATTTTAAATCTTCACTGAAATATTGTAAAGGGCTACTGCACACACAGATCGAGTGTTAAAAAGCCAAATGAATCAAAAATAACCATAACTGAAAATTGAAAAAACAGTCCAAAAGATAGATGTTAGAAGTTTTTTCCTTATTTCAATAGATATCATCATCAAACCAAAATATAGTCTGACAAAGGGACTTTTCGAAATTGAGACACCACTCGAGCCTCTTGTGATATTGTTGTTACCTGTTGAAATCTAAGGTAAGGATTTATTATTATTTTATGGTTTTACATTTTTTAAAATTATTTCTTACTTTCAGGTTATATGATGCCTTTAGGCACTACACTGAGAGTGGTACAGTGCAAAGCGGGCATGGTAGGAAGGTTTCCCATCCCACAAAAATTTTTGAGATTTTGATAACATTTCCTGTCCTGAATCAGGACAAAAATTCACAATCTCAAAAAAAATTGGGAATTGATAAACCAATTTTTTTTAAGTTGGGTCAATTGAAACACTTTCTTTTGAGAGTTTTGACACATTTTACATAAATTTCAACTCCCCCCACGATTTTTAGACTTTTTTTAGTCTACATTTCATAGAAATTCTAAATGAAAAACCCCAAACTTTTTGTTTTAAAAATGTTAAGCCAGGACATTTCAACAATTTCAAAACTATTTTCCCAATAATTTTTCAAGTAGGATGATTAGTTGAAATCAATCCCGTTTCATAAACAGTTTTGGTTTCAGAGAATCAGCATTTTGTGTAAAAAAAAAAAAAAAAGAAAAGAAAAAGGAAAAAGAAAGTTTGGTCAAAAATTCCCAACCAACTATCTTGTAAGTGCTGACCCTCTCTAGGGAAAGCTCAGAGAACACTTGTGCACTTAGGGAGGGACAGTCCTCAGAGTTAATACTTTGCTCCTGTTGTTATTATAGTTTCTTCTTTCCTCTTTTTGGAACATTTTTCAGTGAAATCCTGCAGGCAGTAAGTAAAAGAAATAACTGGAACAAAGTATTGATTGTAATATCACAGCCTTCTATTAGGAAATACTGAGTCAGATGCCTCATTCAGTCTATACTAGGAGAGAGAAAACAGAGCTCACAGATCTGGGCTTTAAAATCCATTGGGGAAATAATGTTGTTTGCAGTAATAATTTTACTGAGAGTCAGGATGACTATATCTACATGTAGGAAAGCCAATAACCAAAGGTTGTGCTACCAGTAGTGAAAGAGAGCACTTGAAAGTGGTCATCTCTCTGTGCTACAGTCATGAGATTTCCCTAGAAGCCTAGGGACTAGAATAATTTCTTGAACGTACTCTACACTAGTACTAGATTAGAATTTCCCTCCTTCACTTGGCAGAATGGAAGGGAAATTCAATGAGGTGAATCTCACAGATTTTCTAGCAATTTCTTGCCGCTCCCTGGGCTGGATTTTTCTAAGGGAGGTCATTATTGGTCCAATTAATATTAATTGTGTGTGTGGCACATTTAGTCTGTTTTGATTTCTGTTTTCTAGCTCTATTAGTAACAATAATACCAAAAAAATGTGTTTGCAAATAAATTACTGGATTAAGGATATCATTCAAATCCAGGTCACAAAATAGTCTCCCGATCTACTGTACTACTTTCCTCCAATCTGGATTTCTTTACAAACTTTGGTCATATGTAGTTTAAGGATGGGACATCAGGGGACACTACTGTCCCCTGTGATGTTATTTATGAGTGATATCTGACTGATTGCTAGACACATTCAGTTTAATATAATTCTAAAAATCCTAAATATCAGAGTATTTTAAAAAGTGACAGATCATGGTCTGAGTGACCCTAATGCAGGGATAGTATCTGAAGCCAGGTCTACACTACCCACCGAATCGGCAGGTAGTGATCGATCTATCGAGGATTGATTTATCACATCTAGTCTAGACGTGACAAATCGATCCCTGAGCACGCTCCCTGTTGACTCCGGAACTCTACCGCCATGAGAGGCGGAAGCGGAGTCAACGGGGGTGCAGCAGCAGTCAACTCACAACCATGAGGATGCCGAGGTAAGTTGACCTAAGATACATTGACTTCAGCTACTCTATTCACATAGATGAAGTTGTGTATCTTAGGTCGACCCCCCATCCCTCCCTGACCAGTGTAGACCTGGTCTGAGGTGGAGAGTGTGCAGAAAGCCACAGATTCCCTCGTTGTGCAGCCTATGTAAAAGCCTGTCACAACTGAGAACTCTGAGCTCTTGGATCCAGGGACTGTTCCCTTGATGCACCTTGAATGGATGAATGTCCTGGATGAATTTAATCATACGTTTATACCGCCTATGATGAAGCCATAAAGAGCTCAGCAAGAATAAGTTTTGCAGATTGTTTTTTCCATTTATAGAGATATGGTCAGGTAAGTTAAATCCCGCAGAGCTTACCTGGACAAAAGTCCCTCAGAAGACAATGGGAGTTTGCCTCAGTAAAGACAGAGTAAGGATTGAAGGATTTGGGTGAAAGGAGCAAAACATTGTTCACTTGGAACACTGATTCCAGCATAACTCCTCAGTTAATGTATATTGATGTAAGAAAGAGTACAATTTAACCTATGCTGTTAACTTTATAAAGTGCCTGATTTTGATAAGGTTCTGCAGCTCCCACTGTATCTTTTTGTGAATATTTGGGTTTTAAATATTACCAAGATTTATTAAAAATAGTTACTGATAGGGCCACATATTCCCTGTGCTAAATTCTGCTTTCAGATATACTGGTGTATACTGACTGAAATAAATGAAGTTCCTGGTGTAAATGAGAGCAGAATTGGCCACCCTGATTCTAATGGTTAAAAGGAAAATCCTGCTTTCCCATTTCTTTGGCCATGGAGGTCCTTGATGCCAAAGGAAATTATCCAGTTCCACTAAACAGTGGTAGATAAGATAACCTGACACTCATCAGGGGTCTGCATCCCTTTCCCAACATAGATCTGTGTTCAGTGGGATCTACTTCATTCCAACATGTAGCAGAAACCTGGAGGAGGAAAAGGGACAGATGGGGAAAGGAACAAAGACAGAACTAGCTGATCCATCGTTATGCTGATATAATGACTATTCCCTCAAAGGAGATACTGACTTCCTCCCAGCTTCCACAGAGATCTCCAGCACACAACATACTTACTTGAGCTGCTCTTTAGGAACAGAAGAGTGTAGAGAGACAAATTAAACAAATAGGCCAGATCTAGAGCTGTGCAAATAACTGATTTTTGTTTGCTGGTTGTTCTCAAAAATCATTAAAAAAAAAAGTTGTTTCAGTTGAACAACATGCTTCATTTTTGAGCTTTTGTAAAACTTTTTAAAAATAAAATTAAGTAAATTTCAAAATGTAAGTGGAAAAAAGTGAAAAATTAAAAGGTTTTGTTCTGAAAATATCAAAGTGAAACATTTAGTTTTTTTAGGATTTTTCTAATTTTTTTTCTCAGTTGAAACAATTCAGCAAATTTAATATGAATTCACAAAACACTTCGGTCAACCTGAACCTGCATTTTTACAGCTCTAGCCAGATCATTCTAATCTAATTTATCTACAAAATAAATATACACAGAATCTTCCTGTCATACCTGTTATGCTTGATTTCAGAATTCAGGACTATCATTCAAAAAATATTTGGTCTTTTCTATGTACATCAATCTTCCTGAAAAATCTCAAAAATGTCCTTTGTGGAGCATATCACCAATCATCCCTAAATTTAGGGATCCTAATTATTCAGTTAAAAAAAAAAGCCTTCATTATAGAAGAATATCACTGTATTTAAATTTTCTGTCTAAATTGCTTAAGATCCGCTTACAGAATACAAAAAAATCAACACTACATTTTGGTAGGTTGAATTTAAATAGCTTACAACATCCAGGAAACTTTCTGCTGTGAATCTGCTCTCTTAATGACGTTGTAACTTCTAAGATCGTAAAATGACTGATATCCCATTAGAAAATGGATAGCAATCTCAAATTAAAAAGAAACAACTGATACCTATTAGCTCTCATGTAGCCACCTTAAAAAGAAACACTTACAGAGACTTGAAAATCTATTGAAATTGACAGAATGCTTTGTAAATACTTTGCTAGTTAGACTGACATTGCCTAAAATCAATCAGAGCTGTCATTCTTACTGGCAAGCAAAACAGACTCATATAAGGCAAAAGACAGCTGCAGTATATGATTAGTCAATCTAGAATCTGTTGTCACTATCTGCATGAAGGTTAAACTCTGCAGTTCAAAAAAGTATAGAACACTGCTGCAAAAGATGCATTTTTTTCTTTTTAGCCTATATGACAAATCTGAACTTAGAACATCAGAAGTATAAGGACTACATTCCATTTTGAGCTGTGTTTTACAAGTCAACAAATTAGACTTTTAAATTAGACTAGATTTTTTTAAAATCCAGAAATGTTCTGCTTGGGAAAATGGCAAGCAAGGTAAGGGGGCAGAAGAAGAAAAGAAAAGAAAACTTGGTGTTTCTAATTTATTACTTAAGATAGAGTTAAAACTAATGAATGAAAGTCTGGACAAAAGTTGTTAAAAATATTTTCAGTCTAGTTCTGAACTCTGTTAGACCAGTGTACCTTAACTCAGGAATAACTTTATTTAGGTGGCTATGACTCTATTGTAGTGGAATTATAGTAGCTTTATCTCAGTGTAACTGAGATAAAATATGGCCCTTTAAAATTAAAATGAAAGAGGCACATTTTCACTTTTAGCTGAATAATGTAAACATAAGTATGAAGATGCAGGAAATCCCACAAAGTCATATTTTGTTAAAGGAACTCTGTTACACAGATAGGGTAACTTTGTGTATGATCTCTGACATTTATGGGTTTCTCCACAGAAAGCATGGCTGTTAGATACCATGTGACTATAATACCCAATATTCATAGTACAGTATGTTTCTGGATAATATCTGCTGGCTTTGTCTTGGTCTTAAAGTCAAGTCCAATATACCCCGAATGACTAAAGCTTTCATCAGAGCCATGACAGATGGATTTCAACAATGTCCAGTTGTCTATAGGGACTTTGCTCATTTTATAGTAATCCTTAGTAACTCCAGTTTACCAGTGGTGAGTCAGACATTTCCGTGGATCCATTCAAGAGGGCTGACCTTGAGCTTCCGGTCATCCAGATAGGGGGAAATGTTAACTCCTATTCTGCGTTAATAACCTTCAACAACTATCAACCTGTTTGTAAAAACATGCAGTGCCAAAGCCAGACCAAACAGGCAGTAACTTGAATTGGTCACAATATTCATCTTTCAGAAGTCTGAAAGGCATATTACCAGGTCCTACTAGTATTATTAGAGTAACACCCCTAAAAATCAACAATTTCAGGGCTTCATTTGGTATAATGAACAAACATAGTCCCTGCCATCAACATTTTACAAGCTAAAAAGACAAGCATTTGAGAAACATACCAGGGGTGGGGAGAGACTGAGGCAATCCAATATATTTGACTATGTACATTTTAATGTACATGTATTAGTTTTGTAATTACGTCAGTCATAAATATTGATGTCCCTAAATTCCTGTCAGATAACTGTCTCTCAACCCATTTATTTACATGGTAGCTGATTTCTTGTAAGCATAGCAGTGGAAGTGGGAGAAGGGATTTGAATGTGTTTGTACATCTAGTGACTGGGAAGTATCTTTATGTGAATGTAAGCATCCATAAGCTCTAGAGCAAATCATCAGTATTTTGTTTCAAACAATAGTAAAACTGCTATTAGAGGATTTCTTTTTTAAAGAGAACTGGCTTGTGACGTTGCAGTCCATATGTTTTATGGAAATATGCTTATGAGTGTGAATATGATGTAACTGGAATATGCTTTATGCAAAAGGTCTCTTGTAAGGTATCATAACAAAGGTTATAACCTACTGAATATATGCCTCCTATTTGTATGCATGTATCATTCTTGTATCTGAAGCTAGAAAAATGAAGTATAACTCTGAGGTCCTATTGCAATTATGCAAAGTGTGGGCCATTAATGGTAGTTTAGAATTATGATGGCTCCCATTGACTAGGACAATTGGTTGTAAACAACTGATTTACCTGCAAGCCTTCCTGTGTACGTGGGGATCAACCCAAGAAGAATGGAGACTAGGCGTCTTACAGTGACATGTGACCCTGTCACTTGATATTGGAATCCATCTTAATCTTTGTACTTTTCCATTGATGAGATGGAGGTGGGGAAAAGCACAGACAAAAGATTCCCGCTTTGTGCCAAAGCTATAAAAGGGGATGGAGGAAGACAAGGGGGTGATCAGTCATGAGAAAACCCTGCTTACCATCTGAGATGTCTGCTGGAACTAACAAAGACTGTACAAGAGGAAAGGATCGGGTCCAGATTAGGAAGGAGTTTAGTCTGTGAAAGAAACTTATTGGAACATCTCAGAGGGTGAGATATTACCTGTAATCAATTTCTTAATGTTTTAGGCTTAGACTTACGTGTTTTGTTTTATTTTGCTTGGTGACTTACTTTGTTCTGTCTGTTATTAATTGAAACCACTTAAATCCTACTTTTTATACTTAATAAAATCACTTTTGTTTATTAATAAACTCAGATAAGTTATTAATACCTGAGGGAGCAAACAGATGTTCAGATATCTCTCAGTGTTATAGAGGGTGGACAATTTATGAATTTACCCTGCATAAGCTTTATACAGAGTAAATCAGATTTACTTGGGGTTTGGATCCCATGGGGAGCTGGGGGTCTGGATGCTGGAGACAGGTAACCTGCTGAGTTGTTTTCAGTTAAATATACAGCTTTGGGTGCATGGACCAGACCCTGGGTGTGTGTTGCAGCAGACTAGTGTGTCTGGCTCAATAAGTCAGTGTTCTGAAAGTCCCAAGCTGTCAGGGAAAACAGGCTGAGAGGTAATTTCAGCACATCAGGTGACAGTCCCAAGGGGATCTCTGTGACTGCACCTGTCACATGGTTAACATAGCTAAGATCCAGAATGAGTCATAAGCCTTCTGACATCAGACATCACCTGAAATAAATCCATTTCTTATTTCTCCCAGTGACACAGGTTTGATGATTTTTTTTTATTAGAAGGGATGGGACTTCCTACTAGTTCTGCAGTTGAAAGCTCAATGAAGACAATTATGTTTGGCTTTCTCAAAACATAATTTTGTAGCTCCACTGTATAATGTTGAACCATCATGTTTTCATGATGATTAGGTCCATCAGGCACAGGAAAATGTTAATATTTATTTCACAAGGATATCCTCCAAATAGCTAGTTAAGAACTGTGGAAAAATTATGCTACTTGATTGGATGGGAGCTAGAATCCTGAGGTTCTGGTTGTGATGAGGTTTAGCACTCTTCAGAAAGTAATGGATACTCAAGCATGTAACTATTTGTGTAGGACAGGGCTTTTACTTTTCTTTCTCAGAATACACAAGAAGAAATGTGACACCGTTGGTCTAAGGGTAGGGTAACTGAATTCCAGAGTAAAGGGCCCTTTACTCTGGCACGAAATTCCAGGGGTGAGATTCTGTGCTATGCTTCTAAGGGAATGTCTCAACTGCAATCATGGCATGTGATTGCAGCTCATGTAGTCATACCCAAGCTAGCTTTAATCTAGCTAGCTTGGGTATCAGAGCAGTGAAGCCATGGCATCTCAGGCTTCTGCTCTGGCTAGCTGACCGAGTAGTTACCCAGGGTTCCTGGTGTATTTGGACACCCAGCTCTGAAGCCCATGCTGTCATGGCTTCACTTCTCCATTATCTGAGCTAGCTAGATTAAAGCTAACTCAGGTGTGTCTACATAAGGTGCAATCACATGTGACTGCAATGTAGACATACACTAAGAGGTACAGCACATAACTTGCAACCTATGGGCAGTGAAGTTAAGCTGGCTTTAAATACCCTTTGCACCTCTTGCCCCCAAAGCACCCCTCCTAGCTCCATGCCTGACACCCTTTATTATGAGGTTTGCAAAGGGGTCTTCAGAAAACAGCCTGTGACATTTAATTTCTACATCAGGGAAACTGTCTTTTCCTGGCATACAGGGACCAGAGTGGGGATAAGAGTCTTACCCCAGATTTTTAAATCTGAAGGATGATAGTTCAAGTACCCACAACAACCTTGTACTTCATGCCCAAGCCTCCATATTGCCTAACTAAAGCAG
Source organism: Dermatemys mawii (assembly GCA_007922305.1). Lineage (NCBI taxonomy): Eukaryota > Metazoa > Chordata > Testudines > Dermatemydidae > Dermatemys > Dermatemys mawii. The sequence continues at coordinate 69,637,851 of ML677341.1, forward strand.
TGTCGCTTGGGCTTGTTGCCCAAGAGGACAATGAATGGGTTAACCGCAGAAGTTGATTGCCTATATAAGAATCCTGAGGCAGGCTTCAAGATCCACAATACCAGAAACCGATGAAAATAAATTAAAATACAAGTGGCATGTGAGCTTTTCTACTCTTTCCAATAACAGTTCCCCACTTATTCAGCCTTTGTAGCACTAAGGAGGTCATGAGCCACAGATGAGCAGAGCTTATTGGTAGCCTACTAAGGAACACATTTCCAGGGCTGTAAATAATTCAAAATGGCCCTTGATCAGAATGGTCTCAAATTAGTTCTGATTTAACACTAAACCATGACGCAAAAACACTACACTATTTTCCACACTTAGTAGTGTCTTCTCTGGAGTAACAGAGTGTTACATATCACAGGTGCACTGCAAAAACTGTGTGGAAAAATTCACAGCACATGTTCAACCGTATGTGGTCTCAGCCAATGCTAACCCTCACTCCCTTTTATTAACACCAAACCACCATTCTTAAGCAAAGAAAATTAGGACAGGCTTCTGTAAAACAGAAAGCTATAGTAAACGACAAATCAAAACAAATGGAAATTTATGTTGAATAAATGATAATTCAGTAGATATATCCATACTCCATACTCAAGCTGAAAAAGAGAGAAGACAAAGAGAGCTTTCCATGAATAATGAGTGTAGGACAGATGTCTTCCATCTCTCCTCTGAGCCATATCTGGAATACTGTTGAGGCAAAAGGATGCTTTATAGCACATGCTTGATTTGCTTTTGGATCATCCACAGAGACCAGAGGTAGCTCAGTGACACCCAGAGCCTCATGTTTCTTACTACTATAGAAAGCATGATTTGGTTTATCCTATCAGCAGAAACCCTTTTAAGAACAAAGCTGAATAATAGAAGTTAAAAGGAGAAACTAAAAGTTTATAGGTGTCACTAAGGGCTGGTTTTCACTAGGGCTGGGGATCAGCTGTAGATACGCAACTTCAGCTACGTTAATAACTGCCGACTTACCTGCCGTCCTCACAGCGGTGGCGGTCGGCGGCACGCTCCCCCGTCGACTCCAGCTTACGCCTTTTGCCGAGCTGGAGTTAAGGAGTCAATGGGGGCAGCGCTGGTGATCAATTTATCGCATCCTGATGAGACACGATAAATCGATCGCCAAAAGACTGATTGCTGCAGCGCGTAGTGAAGACAAGCCCTAGGTTTGTTCAGTGTATTTTGGGTGGTTTACAAGACTTTCACAAATGTCTCATAACTTATTCTCTAAAATAATAATACAGTATTGTTTAATGAAAGATTTGCAGGTCAAAGCTGTCAAATCACCAATAAAATGTTGTGCATAAAATGCTTCTAACCATTTGGATGATCGAGAAAAAGACAAATGTAGATAATGTCTTTTATTAAACTAACAAATAATTTATAATACAACTTGAAAGGCAAAATGTTGTAATTATTGCAGGAAACATTCATTGAATCTGTTTTGCAGTCAATTAACATTCAGGTTTCTCATTCACATCCATTATGAGTTATTGTTTCTTTTCTATTAAAAAACACTTATTAAATGTAGGCATGAACGCCAAGACTCAGTTGTTCAAATGGCACAGCAGTATGTACTACAAGAGAGAGATCTGACTCATGTTAAGATAATACCCCAGACTGAAACAAAGTCTACAAATGGCTTATTGCTAAATTTATCTAAAAGGAACATCATACTTTTGGGGTCTGTAAAAAAATTATGAACTAATGCTGAATTTATAATTACTGAATAAATATATCTAAAATAAACACCCTGCTTTTGGGGACTACAAAAAAAATTGTGAACCATGAATGCTGAACCCATAATTACTGCATATCTATCATACTGCAAGATCATCAAGTTCATAACTATTGTAAGTGCTCTGTTAGATTGTAGTTTTATTGACCACGACCAAACCAGCAATCCAGAAGAAGACACATGCTAAATTTGGTTATACAACATTTTAGATTATGTCTAATCTATTAATCGAATAGACTGTTAGTGCTCGTTACCTTGTATCCCTGCTCCCATATGAAGCAGAACTGGTAGGACAGTTCACAAGCCTATCTGTATCAGACTCCCATCTGTGGAAAAAGTCTGTGGGAATCACCCAGCAAGGGAGGAATGCCAGTGTTCTTCTTGAAGGAGGAGTCTGGGGGACTGAAATTTGGAGGCATATCCCTGTCTCTATCCCACTGATTTTAAGAAACCATAGCGAACGGAGCCCACAAACACAATGAAACAAAAGCCATCCTGGAGGGACTATGGACTTTACTTTCCAACTTCCACTCTTGGCTCCACAGCTCCTGCAGAAATGATGAAGCTCTTATTACTATTTGCAATTAACATTTTTATATAGTCCCATATGTGTCCATAGCACTTTACATATGGGAGCACAGTCCTGAACCAAAAAGTTTATAATCTAACCTGAGTATGACGAGGAAGAATGTAATGCAATACTGTGTTTTTACATGTACCTTTTGGATTGTGGATGATGTGATTCTGATTAACAAATATCTTGTCTGGCAGGGGCCAGGGGCTACTGAAAAGAGTACACAATTCTGTCCTGAAATACTATGATCAGCTCTGATCCAGGTCTCATACTAATTTTTTTGTGAGGGGTGCGCAGTGGGGGAGAAGACTCATGTCTTTGGGGCTCCAAAAAATAATATCCCATAGGGAATATTTTGAAAAAGTTCTTGTACCTACTGACAATCAGAAAAGTCACATGTCAAAGAATGGTAGAAAGAATGATGACTTCTGATAGTATATGGCTCATGGGAAGGATATAATTTAAGATACATAATAGTTGCTTTTTGATTTATAACTTTGAGACATTACATTTGCCAGTATTAAAATGCAGGTCCTATTTCACAATCCACTCTCCAAGTGCATATGAGTATGACAGGCAAGAGGGAAGCAATACCCAAAATAAGATTACAAGGTTGCTCGGGTGGGATGGGAGGTTTCACATTAGTTCCTGCTATTCTTAAAACATCTACATAATATATATTTCTTTTTATTATTTTAAAGAGTATTAAATTGAGAGCATTTACACAGGAGAGTGGTCATTGTTTGAAGAACTATTGAAAAAGTTGGCTTTTGAGGAGGGATTTGAAGGAGGAGATGGAAAACGTGTGGTTGAAAAGATAAGTGGCTGGATAACAATTGTTGAGGGAATTCAAAGGAAAATAATACCGATCCTTTCATATGGATTGCAATATTGGAAAAAAAGATGTCTTACATCTCATTCTGAGGGTGCCCTGGACAAGTGGAGTTTGGGTTGTTGGTTCAGATGACTTGAGAGCAGACTAGTTCAGTTCAACCAAGAATTCCACATTTGCATTTGGCAATAGGCAAGCTGAATCGGGATGCATAGAGTAGGAGAATAATTTTCAGTCATGTGCTGAGAATCAGGACAAATACGTGTATTAGCTAGGTGAATCTTCAGAAGATTGGTTTATTCTTTAAGGAGGATGGAGTTTGTGGTCCTCACATGAAAGGTCTCTAAAAAGAGGGACCCATCCTTTTTGTTTTAAGTGAGGTGAGAGGCAAAAGGAAGAGCTGTCTAAAGAACCAATAACCAGGGATGTCCATGTGGTGGGGATTTGCAGGGAGCTATATGAACACAGTGTGACTTGATTTGAGAGTGATTAGGTGGAGCGTTTAGGCACCTTAAACAGCTTGGGGGAAAAGGTTAGTGAGGCTCATCCTCAGATTCCTATGAACTGTTGAGTTAGTGAACCACTTACAGATTGAGGGGTGGAAGAGGACTGTCCCAGAGCTGGAGACCCTGAGGAGCACTGAGGGGAACTTTTGACTGAAGTGAAAGGGTCAAAGTTGGTGAATATGCAAACAGTACAGGAGCTTTTTGATGTTGTTAGCTTTGACCCTGAAGCAGCTAGGGATAGGGATAGGATTCCCAGCTTTCATCAAAGTGTTCCCCCAAAGACTCTCACTCTGCCAGATGGAGACCAGTGTGGACAGATAAGAACAGGCAAACACTTCTCCAGGCAAAAAATTCTGCAGAGAGCTACTGAGGCGAACTCATCTTTGAGCAGCGAAACAGAAGGAATACAAAGTCTGTGCAATTCTCCAGGTGTGATTATAGAAAGGCAGAAAGCATTGACAGACAAACTACATTGAAATGAAAAAAAACAAGCCAACCCCAAATATCTCTTGGCTGCCTCTAACATTAGGAAAAGATGGGAAAACCCAGCAGTTCAAAGGCTGATGGAGCAATGGATTCCCAGGGCAGCCATGCAACTGTATATTTCTTTGACAGTACAGTGCAGTCACGCAGGAGACACAAGTTTAATATCAAACTCAGGACATGAATTGATTTAAGAAGGTTTGGAAGCTATTTTTAAACATCAAGAGAAATTTTAGACTTAAGTGCTAAAACATGTCCCCTGAAGGTTAGGCAATGGAAATGGGCAGGTTAGAAACTTTACATCTCAGTTTGTGCATAACACTATCCTATTTATATAGCAAAACTTACGCTTCTCTTTCCCTTTTCTTTGATATGTTGTGTGCAACTTAAACTAAATATCTGGCTTAAAATTGAACTGGGTAAGACAAACCATAGATATAGAACATGCTTTTCTCTCCGAAGACTAACAGCTGCAACCGGTGAGCTCACTTAAAATATCTGAGAATACAAATATATGTAATAACTGTGTGAAACAAATGACTAAAAACTCATTTACAATCCAATGCTTCATAACATTGCTGAAGATCTCAATCTAGAGACTTTTCTTCCATTCTATTCAACAGGAGGGAACAGTACTATTAAAATATCAGTCTCTGCCAGGCTGATCTGCTTGTTTCAGGAGTATCATCTGTTTCTTGACAGCTTGTTATTTTTTTAAACAATTGAGATAATGATCTCTGTCCTATTGACTGATGGTTTAATCAACTAATTTGTCAGTCTCAGGTGAGAGAGTGACAATTCTTAATGATCATTCTTGTTACCTGGCCACTCAAGCACAATTTATTGCTCCCTGGCTCAGAGACATTATATAATTTAGCTATTGGGCAAAACTCACTGCAGGCATGAAATAAGTATAAATAACCCATTTGTACCAGTGGTAAAGTTGGTCGACTAAATCTAAAATAGAAAAGGAAGATGTGGGCCTTCTAAATCTAAGAGAGGCCATAGATACTAAATGTGTGGTAGAGAAGCTTGGAAAGACACTGAGTAAGGAAGTAGCAATGAGGTATCTAAAACCCTCCAGGTAAATATTCTTTTTCCCCCCAGCACAACATCCAAAAACAATATAGAGATAAACAAAAACAAAAAAACCTACTTAATATATGAAGTGCTAGCCAAGCTGATGTATTTATGTGACCTGGTTGATATATTCAGATTCTGTAGGATCTAAGCTTTCATTTTAAAAAAAATATCTAGTCCTCATGATTAGGAAGAAAACCTTCCACACTTGAACTAAATGTAATCTGATGCTGTGTTGTCTTCCCTGAGCCTGGACACAGTGTGAAACAATTTCTCTGAGAGGACCGAACTCATCATTCATCTTAATACAATCTAAAGCCAACAGATGACACTTAGAAGTCAATATTTAATACGTCATTGCTCATTTTAGCACATGGAATGAAGTCTGCGATGAAAGAGAAGCCCATATGGGTGGGATTGACATTGATGCAGGAAGGAAAATGTAAAGGAAAGAAAGAAGGAGGAAGACATACAAAGACAAGGAAAGAAGAGACAATCTGAGAAAGAAGGGGAAGGAAAAGAAGCAATAAACTAAAAGAGTAGTGGTTCTTCTGAGTGATACTGAATGTAACAATAAAGCACTTAAATAATAAAAGATAGTGTTAAGGGAAATATGTAATCTTAAATTTATACCCCAGCTCATGGATCAAAGTTAGAAAGGAAAAAAGAAAACAGCAGCTCAAAGACAACAATTTAGCCCATAAATATACAATTCAGAACTGGAAACTACATCTCTCCTTGCATACTAACTATATGATATGACTCTCACTATATGATGTGACTCTAAACTTCATTTTAATTAAATATAGTAGATGCTATAAACAAAATCACATACCCACAATTTTAGTGTGACAATCTTCCATATATTACATTCTGTGGCAGACTTTGTAATTGGATAAATATATAAACAGGCAGTAAATTTATTTACTTGTCTCTTCCTAAGGCCAAAAGTGCATTACCTGTATCTGGAAATCAGTCTTGTCCCTAGACATTAAGCTATGCCAAGCAGAAATTAAATTCTTAACATCTCTGGTAAAAAGCTTTAAATTCCTCCAGAAGAAAATACTGGTACTTAGCTTTCCTACAGGAACCCATTGAGAGACTTACTAACCAGGACACAAATAGCTCAAACCTCCTACAAGGGAGAAACAATATAAAGGTCAATATATCTACTATAGAAAACAACACTTCAAGATTTTAGCATGAGGATACAAAGGCTTTCATTTGCATTTTACTATACCATTTGGTACAATCTTACCAGATGTAAGTTATATATACTATTGAAGTTGAATCAGCTAATTTACTTTGTCTATGGTTCAAGATAATTCAAGAACACGAGACACTACTACAGATATGAGACCAGTCTGACTAAATAATGTTTAGTTTTTAATTTTTCCCTTGTTCTTTTTGACAGTTACATGAACATATAAAAAATCTGAGAATAAATAAGAACTCTGAAATAAGTAAAAAAATGAAGAAGGATGTCTGGTTTTTCTTTTTTTATATAATAGGGTAAAGCCCCTTTAAACAAAGATTTTATTTCAGGAAAAAGGGAGCTCAAATGTTAAAGCTTTACAACTTCAAATATACCTAAAAAGATTAACTTTGTTACTGCCAAAATCCTGAGAGAAAATTTTCACTCATCTGTAGTGCTAACTGAATTTTACAGAAACAAATATAATCTTTCTAAGAAACCTACTAGATTGTTTTAAAATAGGGATGAGTAAACCTTGAAGACTTCAAGGTTCACAAGCCTGTCAAACCATTAAAAATATATTTTAAAGTTGCATTAAATGAGTTTGGGTTTATGAAACTCAAAACTTGAGGAAAAAAAATAACTGGAGAGGCTTGCAAATTTTCCAGCTTTCTCCTCACTTACCTTTCCTCCTAACTCCCTTCTCTACCCCCTTTCAGAAGAAGAAGGAATTAACAAAGATCCCTGTCCATTTTTCTTTCTTTCTTTTTTACTTCCTTACCATTGTGAGGGACAGGTGAAATAACTCTTTTTCCAAACCTTCCTTTTCAAACAGATTCTGTTCTTCCACACTCTTGCCTTTGGTTGTCATTTGGAGGGAGACTTGGTGATCAATACCCCATCGAATCCATCATCTTCTGGAGTTATTAGTTGTCTCATCCATTTTTGTTACGCTAAAATATGGCTAAACATTTGGGGAAGCATAAAGGATTCTTCCATTAAACCACCCATTCTTCCATTAAACTCCATTAGCTGGAGTTGGAATCCTCTATGGAGATATGTTTCCCACTGACTCATTGTGACAGGCCTTGGTCATTAATTCCATCCTGGGCATAAGAGAGATCTGAGTGATCCTTTGGGGGAGATAATTTAGGATGAGTTTTAAGTTTTGGTCGTCATTATTATTTGAGTTACCACTAAAGCCAAATCATAGGACAAAGTTAAGTCTGGACTAAATATAGTAGGACAGATCCTCATCAGGTGTAACTAGCTGCCCATGTATGTTAGATGAGGATTTGGTCCAATGTAAACAGATCGGTTTAGAGCAGTTCAGTAACTCCACCTGTTCACATCCCCCCTTTCTATTTTCATGGAAGTATGATGAGGAGGGCCATGGATGTATGCACACGTGTGTGAGTGAACGTTCAGAATCAGAATTTTTGTCTTCCAGTCTACATTTGGTTGGGAGGAGGAGGTGAAATGTCTGTGCAAAGCTCTCAGCCACAGCCAGAAGTGATGGTATGTTAGTTCTCAACAGAACTTCCTAAAGGTAAACATTCTGTTCCTCTGTTTATTCCCATAATATTCAAGTAGGTTCAAAATTAGGCAAAATTATTTTGCCTATTCTTTCATTTATTGAAATCATTGTACTCTTTGAAATGTTAATAGTACAGGCAATGAAGCTGTGCCCCTTTCTTTTGGATGCAGATTTCTCTACAGTAATCCATGCCTTTTTCACCTCTATACTAGATTACTGCAATATATTGTACCTGAAGCTACATGTTAAAACTACATAGAAAAATCTGGTACAGAATATGGATGACATGCCTCTTGCATGTAAGGTTATTCTGACCAAATAATGTCTTCACTTAAACTTATGCAAATCAAGGTTGCCTTTAATAGGATGGCTCAAGTATAACTAAGAATATAATTTGGTTTGCCTAACCAAAGCTAGGGACTTGTCTACATGGGGACATTCAGGAAAGTTAATCTGAATAAACTGAAGTGGAAATGGAAAGTGTTTTTGTTAAACTGCTGTAAATCAATATTAACACTCTCATTCATAATCAAAGAGGCCTTAATTTGGTTTAGTTTAATTCACATCCCGAGTCTGACCTGCTGTATATCACAGACCACAGAACTTCACCCAGTTACCTCTTTAATGAATTAATAATAATTTGTATTTGACTAAAGCATATCTTCCAGAAAGGAATCAAGTCTTGATCTGAAGATGTTAAGAGATGAAGAATCCAACACTTCTCTTGGTAGGCTGTTCCAATGATTAATCATTCTCACTGTCAAAAAAATTGTGCCTTATTTCTTAATTGAATTTGTCCAGCTTTAACTTCCAGACGTTGCTCTTATTATGTCTTTCTCCACTAAATTAAAGAGCCTTTGAGTACCCCAAATTTTCTCCCTGTGAAGTGACTTACCCCACTTGATTTTCTTTTTGATCAACTAAACAGATTAAACAATTTAAGTTTCTCACTGCAAGGTATATTTTTCAGTTCTCAAAATGTTTTTGTGGCTTTTCTCTGCACTCCTCCAATTTTTAACATTCTTTTAAAAATTTGTACACATGAGATGGACACAGCATTCCGGTACTGGTCTCACCAATGTGTTATGTAAGAGCAAAATCCTCTCCCTACTCCTACTCACTACTCCTTTGTTTATACATCCAAAAGGGACATTAGCCCTTTTCCCGACAACATCACAAAGATAGCTCATACTCAGTTCCTTATCCGCTATGATTCCCCAAACATTTCAAAGTCACTTCTTTCTGGGCTACAGTCCTGCATTCTATAGCTATGTCTTGCATTCTTTTTTTCCTAAACGTACAGCCATGTATTTAGCTATATTAAAACACATATTTTGAATGGATCCAGCTTATCAGGAAATGCGGATCACTCTAAATGACTGCTCTGTCCTCAACATAACTTTACAACTCCTACAGTCTTTGTATCATTCACAAATTTTACCAGCTCTGATTTTATATTTACTTCCAGATCATTGATAAAAATGTTTAAGATGGTTGGGCCTAGAATCAATCCCCTTTTGAACTTTACTAGAAATACCTTCATTTGGTGATGATTCCCCAGTGATAACTACATTTTGAGATTTATCTCTTAGCCAGATCTTAATCCATTTAATGTGTGCTTTGATGTTTTACAGTGCTTGGGTTTTAATGAGAATGTTGTGCATAGTAAGTTGATCTTATAAAGTTTTAAATATATTACATCTATGCACTTATCTTTATTAATAAAACTTCTTATCTCATCAAAGAATGAAATCAGGTTTGTTTGACAAGACCTATATTCCATAAAACCATATTGGCAGGCATTTAATTATATTCACATGTTTATTTCTTTATTAATTGAATCATGCATCAGTTTTTCCATTATTTTGCCTGGGATTGATGTCAGACTAACTGGATAGCCCACATCATTTTGCTTGCCCTTTATGAATATTGATACAAAATGAGCACTCTTCCAGTCTTCTGGAATTCTCCTAGTGTTCCATGATTCATTAAAAATTAATGTCAGAGTGCCAGAGATCTCGTCAGTGAACTCTTTATATCAGTGTTAGTTACATGCTGTTTAACATACTCCTTGGTTACTAAGCCTGGATCCAAAAAGGGTCTTAGGCATTGTGACGCACAGTGTAGCAATGCTTAGTTTTTAGGCACCTAGAAAATCACTGGAACAACACTGTGACCTACCAAAGCCTAAGTTAGGCACCTAGGCTTCCTATACAATGCGTGAGGAGAAATAGGTGCTGAAGAGCTTGTCTTCATGTACAGTGCTACAGCAGCTTCTTCTGCCAGCATAGTTAATCCATCTCCCCAAGAGGTTGTACCTATGTTGACACAGCGCTGTCTACATTGGGGGGCTGGGCTGGTATAACTACATCACTCAGGGGTGTGGATTTTTCACACCCCTGTGCAAAGTAGTTATACCAGTATAGGTCTGTTGTGTACACCTGGGCTAAGAATGAAATCCCGAAAAGCAAGCATGCTAAGCAAAGCCTAAGCTGGTCAATGGGAGATGCCCATGACAGGGATGTATCCTAAACCCTGCCTCTCTCAGGGAATTAGGCACCTAAGTCTGGGCTGCTGTATAGGGTAGGATGTTTAAAACTAGACTGGAGAAAATACTAAAAAAGGTTTTATGAAGAACATGGAATCTATGACCTATAATGTCTTTTGCATGTGCAATCTCTAGGCTAAAATTGTGATAGTATACAACAATCAATGACTTAATGAGAACATCTCTCTGTAGGTATAATTTAAATACCTTGTAAATTAGATCCAAACTTAAACAATTTGTATGCACCTGGGGGAAAAAAGTTGCTAAATAATAGGCAGTCATTGTTCATTAAAAAAGAATTCCTAGATAATCTAACTATATTATTTGGTAGAGCAACAAGATTAGTGGATAAAGATGTGATGAACATAGCATAATAAATATCTTGGCGTTAGTCAATTATTTGATACTATTCCATATGGCATTCTTGTAGAGAAACTAGAGAAATCTATTTTAACTGGGTATACAATTGGCTAAAAAAAATCAAACAAAGAAAATAATTATTAGTGTCTCAGTGTCAAGCTGAAATGAGTTGTCAAATGAGGACGTGCAAGGGTTTATTTCCAGTTCAGTATTTTCATTCACAGCTTGGAAAATGGAATGAAGGGTAGGTTACTCAGATTTACAGAAGAAGGGATCAAAAATTCTTTAGAGTATAGGATTAGAATAATGGGTTGAAATCAATAAAATGAAATTTGATAAAGAAAACTGTAAAACTGGTCTTATCAGAAGAATAAATAAAATGCACAAATACAGAATGAGGAAAGAGTACTGTCTAGGCAGTAGTTACCACACAGAAGTATCCAGGGGTTATAATTATTATAATTTATTTGTATTATAATAACCTGTAAATACCCCAGCCAAGATCAGGACCCCATTGTGCTAGATACTTCACATACACATAATAGAGACACACTATGAAACCCCACACTGGGTTAGAAGGGGTTAAAGGATAGTGCTGGTAGGGTGACCAGATGTCCCAATTTTATAGGGACAGTCCTGATATTTGGGGCTTTTTCTTATATAGGCTCTTATTACCCCTCAATCCTGTCCCAATTTCTCACACTTGCTATCTGGTCAGCCTAAGTGATGGGCCCAGGTACCTCCAGGCCTGCCGAGCATGCTCCAATTGGAGGAAAAGTAAAAAAGGGAGCAATCCAACTCAGAAACTGGGAGGAGGACAGATCTACCCTGAGGGCTCCTGACAAGGGTGCTGGAGAAGCATCCCTGAGAGACACAGACTGTATCCTGAGTCTGGTTGGGGCTGATGGTTTGATTGCCTTTTCTTTTGTTTTTCACCTTAAATTTGTACTGGTAGCTGTGGGAGAAAAGCAGAAAAGAAAAGAAAAGAAGTAATCCAGGGAGTGTAACTTGGAGGGCACTTCTGGTAGCCATTGGTGACCCTCCTAGGGTCTGGGTCAGAGCTTGGTGGAGTGGGCAGGCCAGGGCTCCCCTAACACTGCTCTACTGCATCACTAATTAAAGGAGGATCTGGACTGCAAGACTTGCCCACAGGGAGCTGGCACTACCCCACTAAGGACACTGTTACATCCCCCTCCTCTCAATAAGATAGTTCACAGTTTAGAGAGACAAGACAGAAGAATGGTGTGAGAAATGAAGTGAGAAAGAAATTAGCCCCATTTTACAGGTGAGGCACTGAGGAATTAAGTTAATTGCCCGAGGTCACAAAAGAAGTGAGTGGTAGAACTACGAACTGACAGATTTTCTGAGTCTGAGAACAACAGAACTATCCTTCCTTTAATGGTAAAATAAATATGAATAAACATGATGCTGTTGCCAAAAAAAAAGCCTAAAGGGGGTTGTACTAATTGGATTTATTACATGTAAAATAATCACAATAATTACTTAGTAGATTTAAATAGAGTTGGACTTCACATGGACTATTATATTCAGTTCTAGATACCTTATTTTTTTTAAAAAAATAGAATTGAAAGTAGGATAAGAGCAACAAACAAATGACAGAAGTTTGGAAATGAGATCTATGACAAAAGGATGAAAAAACTGGGCACGTTCTGTCTGCTGAGAAGAAGGAACATTGCTAACTGCACAAATACAGTAAAGAGAGTACTAATAAAGTAAACAGATCAGGTAATAAATGAGAGCATAACAAGATTTCATGGTTTTGATCAGCCACATGGAATACTGATGTGTTGTGTTCCCAAAAATTTCAAAAACAAACTCCTCCCTTTTCTAGTGAAACAAGCTGTCAAGGGAAATGTAGCAGAAAGGTCTGATGACCTTCTGGCGTAGTGGTCAGATGACTGCCTTATGGTTTCTGCCAGCTTAGTCATTCCAGAAGGGGCCCCAGCTCGAGCCTCAGTTACCCCCAGGTTGTCACTACAGAAGAATGGGGAGGGGGGCAAAGTAGGGGGACCACAGCCCATCCACTCCACCAGGTCCTGCCCTAGGAGTTTATCAAAGCATCCAGCCCAGTTATTGGGCTACCCTAAATTGTGTTTCTCTTGGGTCACTTTTTACCAGTATAAACAAGGAGTCCCAAATAAATCTGTTAGGCCTGGGCTATACTTGGGCCGGGGGGTCAACCTAAGATACGCAACTTCAGCTACGCGAATAGTGTAGCTGAAGTCGGCATATCTTAAGGTGACTTACCTGGCCATCTGCACGGCAGCGAGTCAACCGCTGCCACTCCCCCATTGACTCCACTTCCACCTTTTGCAGAGGTGAAGTACAGGAGTCGACAGGGAACATGTTCGGGATCGATTTACAGTAGACGCGATAAATCGTTCCCCTATAGATTGATCACTGCCCGCCGATCTGGCTACCAATGAGAGGGGGGAACCAATCCACTGCTGCTAAAGCAACCTTCACAAAGCCATTCCATTCCTGACATAGTTTTTAGCATCAGCCTTGCTTCCTGTGTCATTTGCAGGTTCCTGGGCTACCGTTGTCCTTTTAAACTGTTCCTCCATTGATGGTTACATCATAGGAAGTTACTGAAGTACTTTCATTGGAAGTATTCAAGTCTAAATTTGAGAACTGTCAGTTGGAAATTGCATAAGACTACTGCAATCCTGTTATGAACCTTAATAAACAAGATTAACTTTAAGCACATGCCGAAGTCCACTGTCTTCAATGAATTTAAGCACACGCTCAAGTGTTGGCTGAATAGGGTTGTTCTTCAGCATATGCTTAGAGTTATTCATGTGTTTAAGTGCTTTGCTGAATTGGGCCCATAATGCAGGAGAATGGATGAAACAGTATATTACAAGTCTGTTTTCATCCAGATGATTGTAGAATACATTTATGCAGGTGTGTGATGGAAAACTTACATAAAATGTGAGTAGAGATCTTATGTTTCTGTGTAAGGCAATGAAGTAGAAGGGATAAGAAAATAATCTCAGTGTTTCATGCTAGTCTTGAGTGACATCATACATGCTAGATTTGAGAGAGACCAAGCAATTCAAAACCATTAAAGCTTATTCACAACAGATCTAGAATTAACTGTCCAAAAATGCCTGCCACTCACACAGCTTGCCTCACTTTCAGAGAATATTCATGATGGTTATATTTAAACTCAAACTTGACTCCCTCACTCATTCTGTTCCACCATTTTGGATCCTCTTCAGATCGACTGATCTTCCATCCACATCGAGGAAAATACCAGTAAAACAGATCAATGCAAAGATATCAGAAGAGTGGGCTTGTGATGTGGAGGCACAGAAAATTTGATAACACACTCCTTCTAAAAATGCAATATTCCTGTATGAGCCAGCGAACAGAAGCAGCAAATGGGAGTTTTGTGAGGGAGTTCTCCCGGTGAAGGAGGAGCAACTACATAACCCTTGGGGTGAGTTTGTGTCTGTTAGTTTGTTGTGTGCTTGCTTGCTTGCCATGTGCCTGCTTGACTTGAGTTTATAGTGTGGTCTGTTTTGGAGACTGTGCTGAGCCAAGTGGCCCGCGAGGCTAGACTGAGAGCTTACTAATGATGCTATAGCCTGGTATCCTTAGATCCCTAATCCCTATAATATCTCCTGACAAAGGGTGGGTGGGGTGGCACAGGCAAATTCTGGGAGAACAGAGGTTTAAAAAGTCAGTTCCTGTGCAACCAGAGGAGCTAACAACCAGGAGCAGCAAACGGGAGTTTGCAAGAGAGTTGAGAGGATGCCAGATACATCTAACAAACATACTCTAAATTCAGGGCAAAACTCCCAACCCTTCTGCCAAAAAAACAAGGAATAAAAACATACAAACAAAAAAACCCTGCAAGAGAAAAAGTAATTCAAGCAGTAGTCCAGTAGCTGAGTGGGGGCAGGATGTGTATATGTGCCTTCAGTGCAAGCAGCTCATGTTCCTCAGAGACCAGGAATGGATTCTTGGAACCAGAGTGGCTGAACTGGAGGACCTAAGAGAAACTGAGAAGTACACAGATGAAATTTTCCAGGACATAGTCTGACAGCCTCTGACAGCAGTCTGAAGCTGGGAGCACCCCCTTTCCCTGAAGCCAGGAACAGCGCGGGGCTGAGCACAGCACAGGGCTGAAGCTGGAGGCCCCCGCCCTCTGAACTGGAAGCAGCACAGAGCTTAAACCAGCAGCCTCCAATGCCTCCAAGCTGGGAGTGGCATGGGGCTGAAGCCAGTGTAGTGAAGCAATTTGTTCCACTACACCAGCACACACACGCCAGCTCCCCGAAGCTGGGAAAGGTGCGGGGCTGAAGCCGGCAACTCCCTCCCCTCTCCCCCACCCCCCGCATGCCAGGAACAGCAGGGGTGAAGCCAGGTGCCCCAGTGCCTCACCCCCACCCCCCACTGAAGGTGGGAGCTGCACTGGGCCCCCCTCCTGCCCATACTCAGCTCCTAGCTACCCCCTGCCTGCACCTTGAACTATTCCCCTGCCTGCACGCAGTCCCTAGCTATCCCCTCCCTGTATCCTGAGTTACCTCCCTGCCTGCACTCAGCCTCTAGCTACCCTCTCCCTGCACCCTGAGCGGGTTTCAAACTTTTTGAACTGAGTCCCTTCTTCGAGTTATATTTTTGGTTGCATCCCCCACAGCTCAAACAGGCTGGGTGGCCTCTTGCATGAGTTGGGGGTGGAGATGGTGCTCCCTCTCTGGACCCCGTGATGCAGAGCTGGCTTGCCTCCACAAAATAGAAGTAAAACTATACCTATGCCCAAGGTTCTCCCACCCGCTGGCCCAGAGCCCCAAGCTCCCCCAACCCCGCCCTCACTGGGCCCTGGACTTTTTATAACACGTTGAGAGGGGCCATAATATGTTGAGAGGGGCCTCAACATGTTACAGTCTTCTGTAGGCGCCCAAATGTACTTTTATTTTATAAAGTTATCTATGTGAGTAATGTAATTGAAGTCAATGGGACTAGTCTCATGCATAAAGTTAAACACATGCCCAGTGCTTGTAGGGTTGAGACTTAGATTAGATTTAACTTTCAAAAGGGAAACAGAGCAGGAAGAAGAGGGTGCAGGAAAAAAGACAAGGTATCTTCAACAAAATTGTAAATAGTCTCTGAGGGTTAATGCATGATACGGTGTAATAAAGATGGGGGATGGTTATGACTGTATGGATGTATTAATTGGCTATGTTTTAGCCATGTCTTTTGCAAATCATTTTAATTCAGAAAGATAACATCTTCTAGAGGATATTAAATTTAGAATGGAATTTTAAAGACAGCTGGCTTCAAGATAATTGCTAGATTCGAAGTCTGACAGCAGTGATGATGTCTGTTTCTTTAACCCTTAAATCCCAAACAAGTGTATCTGTTCTTGGAATTCTATATTAACAAAACTCCCATCCTTTTTACCAATTTTTTCTCACATACTATCTCAGCGTAATCTTATTCTTCTCTTAATCTCCTTTCCTTTTGAAAGCGGTGCCTACTACCTCACTAATTTACTTCCTCCAGCAAGAATCAAAACAGGCAGGAGGAGATACATCTGCTGATACTGGCAGCCTCCCATCAGTTCCCCGTTATCAGCTCCCCGCTCCCCTAAGTTCCCTGTGCAGCAGCTGCCCAGCAGGCTATCAATTGCTGGCAGTTCAGATGTCCCTCCCCCGCACTGCCATGTGCTGCTCCTGCCCTCTGTCTTGGAGCTGCTCCCTGAGACTCCTGCTTGCTGTGTGTGAGTGGAGGGGAGGAAAAGGGGGGATAAAGTCAGGGTGTCCCCCTCCCCTCTGCTCCTGCACCACGCTTACCCCATCTTCCATAGAAGTGGCAGCAGCTGTGGCTCAGCTTGCTAATTTAATTAACAAGGCAGTGTACTTAAAATGGAAATACGAGCCTCTGTCTGCCCTCCTCCTTTCCTGCTCCTTAGACTGTGAGAGTTAACCCCGCAGGGCTCAGCCAATTGTTACTGCTAAATGAACTAAGGCATTCCCTGGGAAATATCCCACCCTCTGACTCCTCCACCGCAACCAAGCTTCACAATCATCATCGCCGTGTACCAGTATTAAATTGTTTAAAATGTATACTGAAAGTAATTTCCCTGGAACCTAAGCTCCTCATTTACATTAATTCTTAGGGAGAAATTAGATTCACTTAACATTGTTTCGGTTAAAGTCGCATTTTTCAGGAACATAATGACAACGTTAAGTGAGGAGTTCCTGTATTTTATCTGGGTTTGTTTAGCACCGAGGTGTCAGACAACCAGGATGAGGGCACTCCAGCACGAGAGCTAGAGTCAGGCATCACACCCCATACAGCCAGAGTCAGTAGATAGGAACCAATCCCAAGGGTCAAAGTGGAAGGCAGGAACTGTATACCAGAGCCAAGAGACAAGCCAGAGTCAGTAGCTAGGAGCCAAAGCCAAGGGTCAAACCACAAACGAGAACTGGAGTAAGTTGGGTAGTAGACAAGGAGGGGTTGAAGGCCAGGGCAGGACAGAGGGAAAGGCAGGAGCAGGCACAGTGGTGGGCATGAACATTGAGAAGCCAGAAAGCTTCTGCTGCTGCTGCCTGCTGGCTTAAGAACCAGCCTGCTGGCCCCTTCCGGCAGTTAAATTGACAAAAGGGGTAGAACGGGGCAAAGCTGGGGGCAAGGCAGGGGCAGGCACAGTGCCAAGACTCTGTTCCTCAGCCTCTCTGAGGAGCCAGAGAGCTCAGTCAAAGCTACACATGGTGCAAGCTTTGCTACTTTACAATGCCATTTATACAGAGGCACTTTTCAGTGTAAAACAGCACTTTAAATAAACCAAAATAAATAAATAAGTAGAGCTGGTTGGAAAATGGAAATCCTTTTCCACAAAAAATATTACATTTTTATAATTCTTTTCATTCCACACTGGGACAAAACATTAAAAACCCCTTGCAGGAAGGGATTTCCATTTTCCAGCCACCTCTATTTATTTTCTCAGTGGCTAGAGCACTCTCTTGAAAGGTGGGGGACCGCTGCTCAAACCCTTTCTCTTTATCAGGCAAAAAAGAGAAACTGAACCTGTGTCTTCCATATCTCAGGTGAGTGCTCTAGCTACTGGGCTAAAAAGCTATAATGCAGGCACCAGCAACACTGCCTCCTCCTTCAGCCATTTTGTGTGGAGTAAGGCAGGTGCCTAACTCATTCTGACAAGAAAATGACTTAGGCTTCTAAGCTGCCAGACTCCAGCCAATGTATACCCAGCTAAAATAGATTTCTCTAGTTTCCCTAGAAGAATGCCATATGGAATAGTATCAAATAATTGACTATCACCAGGATATTTATTATGCTATGTTCATCACATCTTTATCCACTAATTTTATTGCTCTATCAAATAATATATTTAGATTACCTAGGAATTCTTTTTTAATGAACAATGACTGCCTATTATTTAGCAAATTATTTTCCCGTAGGTGCATACAAATTGGTTAATTTTTTATCTAATTTACCAGGTATCAGGGCTGGCTCCAGGCACCAGCCTGGGGCAACAAACATTGGGGGGCGGCACGCCGTCCGTAACTGGGGCAGTGCTCCGCAGCTTTCAACAGCATTTCGGCAGCCATACCCACTTCACTGCTTTGTCCAGCAGCAGCAATTTGGCGGCAGCTCCACGAGTTGATTTTTTTTTTTTTGCGCTGCTTGGGGTGGTAAAAAGGCTGGAGCCAGCCCTGCCAGGTATTTAAATTATACTTACAGAGAGAGGTTCTCATTAAGTCATTGATTTTTGTACACCATCACAGTTTTAGCATAGAGATTGCACATGGAAAAGACATTTTAGGTCATATATTCCATGTTCTTCATAGTACCTTTTTTGGTATTTTGTCCAGTCTAGTTTTAAACATCATACATTGTACTGGGTCCACCACTTCCCTTTGAAGACTTTACACAGGCTAATAAACCTCACTCTCACAAAATTCTTAATGATATTTAATTTAACTTTTCTTTCTTAATTTACTCTCATTGCCTCTTGTCATATCCCCTGGTATCATTATCAGTTATGCCTTTCCTTCCTTGTGGTTCACATGCTTCAAATATTTTGTGCAATATACACCTCTTAGCAATATATATTTAACTTCTTAACATTGCTCTCAATTATTTTTATCCTGAACTAAGCCAACTTTGCCAGCTCTACATGGCATTCCACATGTGGTCACACCAAAGACATAAAATGAGTGTCTATTTTTACCTTCCTCTCCATGATATGATTCCGTTGCACACGTAGTTAATTTCTTTGACCATTTTTGCAGCGAATTGTATAGCAAGCAGATAACCAATATCATCTCTTAATCTCTTTTGGCATTATTGCCTTTAAGGTTTACGTCTCCAATAGAAAATGTATTTCAGAGTATTTTCCCAGAGATGCATTAGCTTTCATTTTGCCATGATATCTCACTTTATTAGTTTCATCCCTTGTTCTTAATCTCAGTGTTTGTCTATCATTTCTCTTTCCTTGCTACTATTCACAACACTTGCCAATTTAATATTGTCTGAAAATCTAATGAATATACTGCTTCCCACCTTCACTGGAGACATTCAAGACTGCTTTCCCAATTAACATTCTTCCAACACTCATTAATAGCTTTCTTGCAGGTCTAGGTGCACTGGCATAGCTGTGGATTGCAGAGAGATTGGGGAGCGGGAGGGTGGGGCAGACTGTCAGAGCTGAGAGTTCTGGGAAGTTGGGGTGCACTGACATAACTATGGACCACAGGGGGTTGGGAGTAGGCGGGTAGGGTACAGTGGTGGCTTGGTGCACTGGGACTGCAGGAGGTAGGATATAGGGTGGATGAGTACACTGGCAGAGCTGTGAGATGCAGGAAGATTGGGGAATAAAGATCGGGGTCCACTGGCAGAGCTGTGAGGTACAGGGATGTTGGGGTGCACTGGCAAAGCTGGAGCATGCAGGAAGGGTTGGGGAGCACTTTCAGAGCTTGGGCATGCAGAGGGCTGGGGGGCACTGGCAGAGCTGTGGGTGCAGGAAATTGGAGTGCAAAGTGGCTGTGGGGTGCTGACAGAGTTGGGGCTGCAGGGTGATTGCGTTGCAGGAAATTTGGTATGCAGAGGTGTTGCGATGCACTGGCAGAGATAGGGTGCAGAGGGTGAGGTGCACTTTAAGAACTATGGAATGGAAGAATGCTGAGGTGCAGGATGGCTGGGGTGCACTGGCAGTTCTGGAGGTGCAGTGGTAGGGCATAGGGGGAGCTGGGTGTGAGAAATGGGGAGTGTCATGTCTCTCTCAGCAGAGGTTCATAAGAACATAAGAAGGGCTGTACTGGGTCAGACCAAAGGTCCATCTAGCCCAGTATCCTGTTTACTGACAGTGGCCAATGCAAGGTGCCCCGGAGTGAGTGAACCTAACAGGTAAAGATCAAGTGATCTCTCTCCTGCCATCCACCACCCACCTCTGACAAACACATGCTAGGGACACCATTCCTTACCCAGCCTGGTTAATAGCCATTAATGGACTTAGCCTCCATGAATTTATCCAGTTCTCTTTTAAACCCTGTTATAGTCCTAGCCTTCACAGCCTCCTCAAGCAAGGAGTTCCACAGGTTGACTGTGCGCTGTGTGAAGAAGAACTTCCTTTTATTTGTTTTAAACCTGCTGCCCACTAATTTCAGTGGGTGGCCTCTAGTTCTGCTATTATGGGAACAAGTAAATAACTTTTCCTTATTCACTTTCTCCATGCCACTCATAATTTTATATACCTCTATCATATCCCCCCTTAGTCTCCTCTTTTCCAAGCTAAAAAGTCCTAGCCTCTTTAATCTCTCCTCATATGGGACCCGTTCCAAAGCCCTAATCATTTTAGTTGCCCTTCTCTGAACCTTTTCTAATGCCAGTATATCCTTTTTGAGATGAGGAGAGCACATTTGTACACAGTATTCAAGATGTGGGCGCACCATGGATTTGTATAGGGGCAATAAGATATTCTCCGTCTTATTATCTATCCCTTTGTTAATGATTCCTAACATCCTGTTTGCTTTTTTGACTGCCACTGCACACTGCATGGACATCTTCAGAGAACTATCCACGATGACTCCAAGATCTCTTTCCTGAATAGTTGTAGCTAAATTAGCCCCCATCATATTGTACGTATAGTTGGGGTTATTTTTTACAAAGTGCATTACTTCACATTTATCCACATTAAATTTCATTTGCCATTTTGTTGCCCAATCACTTAATTTTGTGAGATCTTTTTGAAGTTCTTCACAGTCTGCTTGGGTCTTAACTATTTTGAGCAGTTTAGTATCATCTGCAAACTTTGCCACCTCACTGTTTACCCCTTCCTCCAAATCACTGATGAATAAGTTGAATAGGATTAGTCCTAGGCCTGACTCCTGGGGAACACCACTAGTTACCCATCTCCATTCTGAAAATTTACCATTTATTCCTACCCTTTGTTCCCTGTATTTTAACTAGTTCTCAATCCATGAAAGGATCTTCCCTCTTATCCCATGGCAACTTAATTTACATAAGAGCCTTTGGTGAGGAACCTTGTCAAAGGCTTTCTGGAAATCTAAGTACACTGCGTCCACTGGATCCCCCTTGTCCACATGTTTGTTGACCCCTTCAAAGAACTCGAATAGATTAGTAAGACATGATTTCCCTTTACAGAAACCATGCTGACTTTTGCCCAACAATTTATGTTCTTCTATGTGCCTGACAATTTTATTCTTTACTATTGTTTCAACTAATTTGCCCGGTACGGACGTTAGACTTACCGGTCTGTAGTTACCGGGATCACCTCTAGAGCCTTTTTTAAATAATGGCGTTACATTAGCTATCTTCGAGTAATTCCAACCTCTCTTGCCTACCATAACCTCAGCTTCCTTCACTGCATCCCCAAGTCTCTTTTGCCCTATTTCCCCACTCTGCTTCCTAATACCCTCCCCTCCCAGGAAGCATTCACGTGTCTAATTTCTCCCCAAATACTTTGATTACATTCCTTCCAAAGTGAAATTGGAACTCATGACTCACAAATTGTAGCATCCTCCAGCCACTCAGTTCAAAACTCCTTTAGTCTTAGATAGGGTATGGTGATTAACTTATATATGTTAATTGAAAGGTATTTTCACAACCACATAGGCACCAACTCCATGGGTTCTCCAGGGCTGGAGCACCCACAGAAAAAAATGGTAGGTGCTCAGCATCCACCAGCAACCCTGTGAATCAGCTCCTCCATATTCCCCTCCCTCCCAGGGCCTCCCGACTACCTTGATCGGGTGTTCAGTGGTGTACAGGAGGTGCGGGGGGAAGACGGAGGATCAGGGACAGGAAGAGGTCGGAGGAGAGGTGGAAAGGGGCAGGACAGAGGTGGAGAAGGGGCAGAAAGAGGCAGGGTGAGGGCTTGGGGGAAGGGGTGGAGTAGGGGTAGAGCAGGGGTCAAATGCCCTCTAGGAACTGGGGAAGTTGGTGCCTCTGCACAACCATCAAGAGATCTGTGATTCAGCCATTCATTATTAGTACCTCTCAGGCTATGGCTACACTACTGAACTTACAGCAGCACAGCTCTACCTCTCTAGCTCTGCTAGTGTGCACTCTAAGCCAATGGGAGAGAGCTCTCCCGTCAACCTAATTACTCCAGCCCCCACGAGCTCTCCCACTGGCATAGTGCTGTTCAAACTGGTACTTAGGTCAGTGTATGTTGCTGAAAGGGGTGGCTTATGCACACCCCTGAGTAACATAACTTATACCGACCAAATCTATAGTGTGTACATAGCCCCAGTTTAACACTACAAGGAAGCAAAAGGAAACAGTTTTATGTGGAAGATTGTAAATGATCCCAAATTTGGATCACTAATGCTACTCTGTTCCTCCATGAGGCACACCAACTTTCAAAGCAATTTGAATAACCATTCTGATATTAGAGTTCTTAAGTGCCAAGTTTAAAAAATATAAAATGGCAGGAATGGAAACTCTCTACATTTTTTTTCTGTATTGGCAAATACTGTTCTCAATTTGAGTCCCCCAGAGATTTAGTGGGCACCATACACTACTTTGAGTAAATCTCAACAGATTGAGACCATTTTAATCTGCACCAATAGTTTGATCTCTGGCTCTGGGCAAAAAACCCCACCTAGAAACTTTTTAAAAGGGTTATTGTTCTGGGAGTCTTATGTCTCTGGAACCATTGGCTCAGATGACTCCAAGTATGGGTCACTACCCCTGCCCTGCACCCTCCTGAGGCACAGCAAATTTCAAATAAATCTGTCTACACATGTCAATTTTAGAGGACTTAGGTTGACCTTGAAATGGATGTTTTGATGCAATCTTAACTATGGTGGAGCTACTGCATCACTATAAGTTATCCAAATACATTATACCTACTGTGTTCTCTTTCTCCTTTAATTTTATAATTCTATCCTAATATGCACCCCAATTTAGTACAACTTTTTCTTCATAAATCACTGCTGCTAATTGCTTAATTTGTAGAAAATTAGTGATTTTTCTCATAATCCAAACAATAAATCTAATTGAATATTTGTTGTAGGGACAGCACCTTCTAGCATCTCTTTGCCTTTTTGCAAATTGATATCATATTTGCTGCTCTCATGTTTCAGTATCTTCCCAGTTCTCCTTGGTATTTCAACAATAAATGTCAGAGTAGGTTTTCTAGCTAATTCCTTAAAACCATAGGATGCTTATCCTTCAGAATAAACAAATATTCATGTATTGTATTCTGTTATCTCTTCTTTATCAATGGTTATTTCTATAGTATCTTCCTTCTTATCAGTTGTTCAAAAACTTTTAAAATGTATATTTCATGTTAAAGTCTAATTTAATAAAGGAGTTCAATATCTCAGCCATTCTGAGTCAACATTAATTAAATTCTCCTCTTCTTTTATTGATGGATTTGCTTTCTCCCTCCTACCTTCTTTGTTTCCCTCCTGACACATTTGTAAGTGTCCTTTATTCTTCCTTAAATCCTTTTGTGGACCATCATCTTACTGCATTTTTGCTGCTCTTAACTTTCTCCTGCTAGCCTTTAGCCTCTGGCTAAGTAGTCTTCTATGGGTTCTTCACTTTTTCTATTACAATTTTTTGAGGTGGGTTTGTGAAGCCATATTGGAAGCTTCCTGCATTATTCCATTTCTGAATGGAAATGGAATCATTTAACAATGTTTTTAGAATTCTACAGCTTTTTTCCATGCTAACTGAATTTAAGTTTTTTTCTATTATACTTTACTCACCAGATTTCTTCATTCTCCAGCATTTGTTTTCCTTGAGTGTAACCCATGTATTTTCGCTCTTTGAATCTGTTTATCCTACTACTATGAATTCAAATAGCTCATGGTCTCTTGGGCCTACCTTGTTAAGATATCTCACATTTTTTCAATCAATTTCTCCCTACACATAAAAAGTAGATTCAATAATACTACTTCTCTGGCTGGTTTGTCTACTTTCTGGGTGGTAAAGTCATCATAGGTAGGACTGGTAGCTCCTATTATCAAGGTTGACAACACTTCCCATTAAGACTCTGTTTTCATTAGCTTATAACTTTGCCAGACTTTATTCAGGGTTAAAATGTTCTATGTTGGGTGTCTTTCTTTTTTGAAACATTTGGAAAAATGGTTGTCAAATCAAAGAAAGAAAATAAGGGAAATACATTGTTTTGCCCATATTAAAAAATTCTGGAAGCTTTTTCTGGGAAGCTTTAGTGGCATCATGCTTTGGACCTGAAACTAGCCTTTGTATGAGTGACATACCTTTTAATTTTTCATGAAAAACTGGTAGAAATTTGGCCAAGTTAAAACCTTTTGAGAATAGTAGATTGCACAGGCTTAGTAGAGATTTCTTAGATTTTTAGCACCTAAATTCTCTTAAGATTCCGTTCATACTGAACATGCTCCAGTCGGGGACTGAGCAGGATTTTCCCTGCAATTGCAGCTCTCAGCTGCTGTGAACCATACCAGGCCCAGACATTTGTCTCTTCTGTGCTCTCAATGATCCCGCAGTTGGACCCAGATAGTGCAGAAGAGAAAGCTGCCTGATTTGTATGCACAGAGGGTAAGAGCTACACCTTTCTCTAGTGGAGGTGGAAAGGTAGGGAGGACCATACCTAGCTGGGAAAAAACTGGGACTGGCAGTTGGCACAGGAGGAGAGGGAAATTGAAACTTGGTGTTGGCACGGAGGGGAAAGACAGACTGGGCTGGGCAAGGAGACTGGGACTGGGATGGGAAATGGGACAGAGGGAGCCAACAAGTTGGAGCAAACAAATGGTCTAGAAAAGGAGACTGGGAACAAGGAGACTATGTACCTTAATTTGGCCCCCAATGTGTATGTATCATGATATGGTCTTTAATTACATGGATGGCAAGTTGGGAATATATGTGAACTCAATTATGTTTTGTGACTGCCATTTTGATTGTATTTTTCACTGTAATTTTCACTTCGTAGTGTAACCTCCATGTTGGGTTAAAAATATCAAGATACTGTGGAAAACCAATCTGATCTAGACCATGTTATGCTCACACTAAAGTGTAGGAATCCTGAGAGAGGGCTGCCAATTTTTTGTGTATTATATTATTGGAGATCATCTCATCCAGGGGGCAGAAAAGAACTGTGAGTGAAATTAACAAGGATGCCAGAAATGGCCCCTAATCCTGTGGGTTGAACCAGGGAGTGAATAGCTGAGTTTCAACTGTTCCTATGCAGGCAGCAGGCTACCTGGGGAGGCTTCTTCCTCAGCCAGTCCCCCTGCTCCCTATGACAAGCAAGAGGGAAGCCGCTGCAACCGCTGCTGAGTGCGGGGTTTGGTGGAACGCGGAGCCTAGCTGTGTCAGCAGCCTGGCTGGAGGAGGAGGGAGGAGAGAAACAGATGTGACAGTGAGTTTTCCCCTTCCACTGGCTTTTATTAGCTCTGGATTTAAGATGTGCAGCCAAATGCCTATTGTATATTTTTGTGTATTACCATTGGAGATGCCCTCATCCATGGGGCAGAAAAGAACTGCCCCACCTTGGTCTTCCCTCACCCCCAACTGTGAGTGAATTTAACAAGGATGTCAGAAATGGCTCCTGATCCCAGGGTTCAGACTGTGAAGTGAACAGCTGAGTTTAAACTGTTCTTATGCAGGCAGCAGGCATCCTGAGCAGGCTTCTCCTTCAGCCAGTCCCCCTGAAAGCTAGAGGGGAACCACTGCAGCCCCTGTTGAGTGTGGGGGTCAGGGGACTGCAGAGCCTAGCTACATTGTCAGCCTGGCTGGAAGAGGAGAGGGAGAGAAACAACAAACAAATGTGACAGTGAGTTTTCCCTCTCCAAGCTTTTATTAGCTTTGAGTTTAAACTGTTTGTTATGCATCCAAAAGAAGTGAAAGTAAGCCAGTACTGAATACTCCACTTATTTGCCTGTACACTGCTGCACCGTTTTTTACCAGTACTCCATACCAGCCTGTACCGGCTTACTTTCACCTCTGTTTCTGTGCCTCAATTTAACATCGGTAAAATGGGGATAATACCTCATCTCACAGGGATTACTGTGAAAATAAATTAATGTTTGTGAAGCACTCAGATACTATAGTGATGAGCACCACAGAAAAGCCAATGAGAAAATCAGTAAATTAGTTTTCACAGCAGGATTTAAAAAGTGTGGAGTAAATAAGGCAAAGGTCACACACCGAACAACAAGAAAACAAAATACTGAATAGTTGCTCATTGAGTGTGCACCTTCCATCCTGTGCCCTGACTGATGTAGGGGTCCTGTGGAAAAAATAGCGTGTGATCATGTAATTAAAGACTGGATCATAAAGCATACAAACAAAAGGAGCAAATTAAGAATATCTGTGCAACAGGCAACCTTAATTCTGGCATCTCCTAACTTTTGAATGCTTTAATTTGCAACCTTAATTCTTTTAATATAGTTTGTCTGTGTGAAATCTTTTATATAAAGCTCTATGATCATTCATATTTGTTATTGATCAGATATCCAGGCAATCATTCCCTGTACATGTACAAACCCCATACTGGGCAACAAGTTCTGAATCTAGGTGGTGACCATCTAATGCAAGCAAGCTTATGTCACAAAAGACATTCTAATGATTACATATCCAAAACCTTCCTCTTCACTATCAGTAATTCCTAGTGTCAGTATTCTTCTTTCTTGATTTGCAACTGTTGTCAGATACTGCCTCATTTTGTTCTTAACTTTCCTTTTCAAATGACTGAATTATTTTATCGTCCTATCAGATCTTTCTTAACTAGTTTTTGTTCCCTCATAAACTTTAGTATAATCAGAATGGAAAATTCCTTGGATTTTCCACTGATTGTGATAATAGCAGCCCTGATCCCCAGAGGACAATATAATATCCAAATATATTTCTTTGGCTTGAACCACAAAAAATTCTCCATCCAAACTCAACACTATAGAGTCACCAGTAAATTTTACTTGCCCATTCTTTCTTTCATTTTATGCCATTCTTCTTGGTCACTGGTAGAGTTACTGTCTGGCTTTGACCTAGTTTCAATCTGATGATACTTATCTGTTTCTCCAAGGTCAAAACACCGATCTTTTTGTAACTAGACAAAAGCTTCACCTTCTCCTTACTGCTTGTTGCTGTATTTTTCTTCCTACTTACTTAATGATCTATTCTTTCAACTGACAATGTTCTTTGCTTTTTTTCCTTCTCTGATTTTGTTTCATACAACACTCCTTGTGACTTCAGCTACAAATTTTATTCCTATATTTTCATCTCAAGTAACTGTGCTTGACATAAGGATATCCCCATATACTCTAATGTGAAAATACTGAGAACTCATTACAAGTAAGAGGAAAAACAATTTAATCCATAAAGAAACTGACTCCAAGTAGCACTATCACTCCCTTTTGGGGGTCTGCTACACTGAAATTAGAAAAATAGCAATATGTTGCATACAAGTTTAGTGCTTACTTGATACTAATGTTGAAACATTGATGAAATAAAATAAGAGGGGTGAGACTGTGAGGGGAAAAAGAAAATTGGAGCTAGAAATACTTAACAGGCAATTCTCTGCTGTAATGCTTCATTAAGCTGTTTTGGTGAAACAAATACTTTTCTCCTGACTATTAAGAAGTGCACACACTGTGACACAAGTCATTTAAACTGATGAAAATTACTGTATAAATATAAAAACCTTGTTATGA
Source organism: Dermatemys mawii (assembly GCA_007922305.1). NCBI lineage: Eukaryota > Metazoa > Chordata > Testudines > Dermatemydidae > Dermatemys > Dermatemys mawii. The sequence goes on from ML677341.1 coordinate 69,665,911, forward strand.
ACAAGAATGGATTGATATACCGATCCCATCTCTGCACTGTCTCAAGTGTTGTACATTGCCAGACCAACTCAAGCCTATGACCAGTTCACTTAATATTGGGAAGTCCTTGATTATTCCGTAAGGATGAAGTAATACTTTAGATACATAGAGTAGTTAAGGGTCCCAGAATTCCCTCCTTTCCATACTACAGAGGGGGAAAAATAAAATGGAGAATCCACTTAAAATTGTACTAAAGTTGACGGTAGCATAGTGATTCCAAAACATATTGGTTCCTGAGAGCCCACAAAAGCCCCTATGCATAAAATCATGTAGTTCAGAAATAGTTACCTACCCTTAACTACCTACTTACTACCTACCCTTACCCTTAAATAGTTACCTACTTACTACCCAGTAACCACAGCTCTTTGAGATGTGGTGTCTGTGGAATGTGGGTCATGGAATACATTTCAAAAAGCCACAGTTAATGTTAGGTAAGTAATCATTTCTTCTTTAATTATCCATATATATCTGACTCTTGGCAACTCAGAAGCAGTGACCCGTTGAGATGGAAGTGAGTGATCTACCTAAATGAAGACTGCACTACAGCTTTCTGGAAAGAAACATCAGTCCTTGATGCTTAACTAGGGAATAGTGTTTTGTAAAAATATTGATTGAGCCCCAGGTAAATGCTCTGTATATTTTTAAGAGAGGTATGCTTCTCAAGGAAGCTGCAGATACTGCCTGAGCTCGAGTATAATGAGTACTAATCTGAAGTGGGACATATAAGCTGTCTAGTTCATAATTAAGGCTATGATTTTGTCAGGGTGGTTATGGAAGTCATGGAATCGGTGACTTCCAGAGACCTCCATGACTTCACCCTGCTGCATCCAGGAACTGCAGAGAGCCCCTGGAGCGCTGAACTGGGGCCCCTGCAGCTGCCCAATGGCTTTGGTTGGCGTGGGGACTCCATAGCTCCCCATTTTGTCATGGATGTTTTTAGTAAAAGTTACAGACAGGTCTCGGACTTCTGTGAATTTCTTTATTGCGCATGACCTATCAGTGACTTTTACCATAATTATCCCTGACAAAATCTTAGCCTTATTCATAATAGTCAAATGCAGCTATACATCCATTTTGAGAGTCACTGGGTTGAAATAGCTTCCTCCTTAGCTATAGAGTGCACCACTGTAAAAGATGTAATGTAAGCAGTCTACCTTTTCCTGATTGGTGACACAGTGCATGGAGCAGTCTAACAGTAATTGTGTATGGCACACCTCTTTTGCCTTTTGAAAAAGGACTTACAAATAGAATATGTATCAGGATATGACCCTCCCCAAGGCAGACAAGGCAGACAATGTGACCATCATTAAGAGGGCTACCCAGAGTTCTTAATCCCGTGGATTTAGGATTGGACCTGGCTAAACCCTGGTACCAGCAAAAATCTTTCCATCAAAAATAAAAACAAAATAACTCAACTCTGAAAGAATTGCCAGCAGGCAAGCTACCCTAACTACTAAACCTAAGTAACCTTATAATATACAAATATCTACATTAAAGCTCAGAAAAAAGTGTGGTGAGATTCAGACACTATGGTTCAATCTAGCAACTACAAGAGGTAAAAAAGAACTGATGGGCAATTGGGCCTGCTATGCCCTTGGTACAGACCACAAGGACATTCAAGACACTTCCTCAGACACAAGTGATATTACTGACCAAAAATTCCCAATCTGAAGCAGCTGGGGTGTATGCACACAAAGAGTGGAATATATATGGACAATCACTCCACGAAGAACTGAAAGTTTGAGCAGGAGGGATGGATCCAGAAAAAACCTTTTCTTTGCAGTATAGTGCCCTGGCAACCCAGGGGATTTTAATACTGGTTAGACCAGAATTAACTCCTTCTCTAGTGCCTTAAACACACATGCATGCACACCCCTTGACAGAAAGCTGGGCATATGGGTATCAGGGAGAGCCAATACCATCATGGCTTTTGAGGAAGCTATGCTCTTGCGGAAGGGATTGCTCTCATCATAGAATCATAAAATATCAGGGTTGGAAGTAACCTCAGGAGGTCATCTAGTTCAACCCCTGCTTAAAGCAGGACTAACTACAACTAAATCATCCCAGCCAGGGCTTTGTCAAGCCTGACCTTTAAAACCTCTAAGGAAGGAGATTCTACCACCTCCCTAGGTAACCCATTCCAGTGCTTCACCATCCTCCTAGTGAAAAAGGTTTTCCTAATACCCAACCTAAACCCCCCCCACTGCAACTTGAGACCATTACTCCTTGTTCTGTCATCAGGTACCATTGAGAACAATCTAGATCCATCCTCTTTGGAACCTCCTTTCAGATAGTTGAAAGCAGCTATCAAATCCCCCCTCAGTCTTCTCTTCTGTAGACTAAACAATCCCAGTTCTCTCAGCCTCTCATCTTAAGTCATGTGCTCCAGGCCCCTAATCATTTTTGTTGCCCTCCTCTGGACTCTTCAATTTTTCCACATCTTTCTTGTAGTGTGGGCCCCAAAACTGGACACAGTATTCCAGAGGAGGCCTAAACAATGTTGAATAGAGGGGAACAATCACATCTCTCAATCTGCTGGCAATGCCCCTACTTATACAGCCCAAAATGCCATTAGCCTTCTTGGCAATAAGGGCATACTGTTGACTCATGTCCAGCTTCTCATCCACTGTAACCCCTAGGTCCTTTTCTGCAGAACTGCTGCCTATCCATTCAGTCCCTAGTCTGTAGCAGTGCATGGGATTCTTCCATCCTAAGTGCAGGACTCTGCACTTGTCCTTGTTGAACTGCATCAAATTTCTTTTGGCCCTGTCCTATATTTGTCTAGGTCTCTCTGTACCCTATCCCTACCCTCCAGCATATCAGCCTCAGGAAGAGGGATAGCTCAGTGGTTTGAGCATTTGTCTGCTAAACCCAGCATTGTGAGCTCAATCCCTGAGGGGGCCATTTAGGGATATGGGGCAAAAATAGGGATTGGTCCTGCTTTCAGCAGGGGGTTGGACTAGATGATCTCCCGAGGTCCCTTCCAACTCTGAGATTCTATGATACCACTCCTCCCAGTTTAGTGTCATCTGCAAACTTGCTGAGGTTGCAGTCCACACCATCCTCCAGATCATTGATAAAGATATTGAATAAAACCAACACTTGGGGCGCTCCGCTTGATACCAGCTGCCAACTAGACATTGAGCCCGACAATCCAGCCAGCTTTCTATCCACCTTATGGTCCATTCATCCAGCCCATACTTCTTTAACTTGCTGGCACTGCAAGTTCCAGAACCATAAGAGGGACACATGATTTCATGGTCATGCCCTCACCCCTCCCCAAAGGCAGCGTGGTTTCTGCTACGAGAGAGAGAGATCTATTTGAGTTAATTTGCCATGTTTTCTAAGAACTTTTTACTCCTGCTCTAGTTTTCTGCAGGAGGGACATTTAGCCCTAAATCATGAGTACATATAAATGATATCAGTGCTTCAAAGAAACAGGTAGATCAGTAAATGCTGCAATTTTTTTATGGAAGTTTTATAAGAAGGAACTCAAATTATAGTGGAAAATCTATGTTATCAAAAAACTGACACGACAGTTGACTACTAACTATGAAGTGTGGAATACATGAGGGAACTGGCGGAGCTCTTTAAAAAAAGAACTTAACGATCAAAGTAAGGGATAAAAAAAATGATGTGTGACATTTAGCCCAAATGGGTGCAGGAACAGTGTCATTACAGAATTCAATAACTTCAAAAGATTGCTCGTCTTCTTTGAAAGTGGTTCAACTGGAGCATAAGAGCTAATATTAAAGTCTAATACTTTAATACTAATACTTTGAGGGAAGTTGGCCCAAGTATATGAAAAACAAAAAAACCCAGAAAATTCTTGCACAAAAAGCTTCTCAGAGGATTAGGAAGTGTATAAAGCAAAACTATAGTGAACAAAAGGAGTACACAAAAATATATTCTAAGAATACTGTGATGCTGACAGACCAGGTACCACCTTCTGCCGTGACCTGTAGGCCTGGAAACCAGTCTTTCTCATCTGTGTGTTAGTACTATTAAAATAGTTGTTAATTTTCTAAGGCCTGGTCTACACTGGGTGGGGAGCCAACCTAAGCTACGCAACTTCAGCTACGTGAATAGCGTAGCTGAAGGCAGCGTATCTTAGGTTGACTTACCTGGCCATCCACATGGTGGCAAGTCAACCACTGCTGCTCCCCCGTCGACTCCACTTCTGCCTCTCACAGAGGTGGAGTACAGGAGTTGACAAGGAACGAGCTTGGGATCGATTTATCGCGTCTACATTAGATGCAATAAATTGATCAATGATAGATCGATCATTACCCGTGTATCCGGTGGGTAGTGTAGATGTACCCTAAGAAAATTTTTAGTGTTTGGACTTTACGAAATGCTTGTGAGTTGCTGCATGCATTATTCTCACTTATAATACCTGTGTCCCATGTTATAAGTTAATATTTAGGTATCTGCTTTGTAATTATATAAATATTTGCTATGAAATTGGAAACCCCCCTGTCTTGCCAAGTGCAAAATATTAGTTTACCACAAGAGGTGTCATCACTTGTCCAACAAAAGAAGGCCTATAGACACTAGACAAGCCATTGTGGAACATAAGAGATTAAAGACTTTATTGATTGTCCCCCCACACACCCATGAAAAGAGAACATGCACAAACTTTTGTCCCATCACAGTTTGAACTCTGGGGAAAGGGAATAAAAAACACTGGCTGGAAGGAACTGTATCACTATGCTGCTTAGAATTTGGAGAGGGCAATATTTCTAAGCATAAGCAAGCTTAGCCTGGGTTAGTCCTAAGGACATATAGAGCTTGCACATTACAACAGCTTCTATTGCTTTTTGAAACCTAAGACTGTAACTCATCTGTGTGTGTATACTTACCTTCTTTACCTTCTTTAACCTTGTAAATAAATCACATTTCTCTTTTCTAGTTAATAAATCTTTAGTTAGTTTATTATAGGATTGGCTACAAGCATTGTCTTTAGTGAGATCTAAGGTACAACTGACCTGGTGTAAGTGACTGGTCCTTTTAGACTGGGAATAACCTGAATACTATTAGAGCAAAAGCGACAAAGAGTCCTGTGGCACCTTATAGTCTAGCCAAACTAATAAGGCTACCCCTCTGATACCTAAATATTATTGTGATTTTGGTGTAAGGGACAATCTATCACACAGGCAGGCTTGCCTAGGTGGAAAGGTAGACAGTCCCCCTGGGCACTCTGGTCTGTGACTCCATGTTAAGGCTGTCATAGTGCTTGAGGAACTCACATTTGATACTTGGTTAATGAAATCTAATTATAGAACACACAGTCAATTTGTGGTTTGTGCCCCGGTTTGTACCAGTCTGCACTGAGGTTGGCACACACATTTGTGAGCCACAGTAGACAGCTTAACAAGTACAATAGATATGAATGAAATGTGAATTGTTTAACAGTGCCTTACTCCTCAAATGCTATACTAAAGAAATATGGTGTTAGCTAAACCCTGACAGCCAATTTTAAGTGGTACAAACTAGACCAACATTCAGTATAACACTGCTAGCCAGTAAGCATTTATTGTCCAAAAAAATCTGTTATTAATCATAGGACTGGATGGGACCTTGAGAGATCATCTAGTCCAGTCCCCTGCAATCAATGGCAGGACTAAGTATTATCTAGACCATTCCTGACAGATATTTGTCTAACCTGCTCTTAAAAATCTCCAATGATGGAGATTCCACAACCTCCCTAGGCAATTTATTCCAGTGCTTAACCATCCTAACAGTTAGGAAGTTTTTCCTAATGTCCAACCTAAACCTGCCTTGCTGCAATTTAAGACCATTGTTTCTTGTCCTATTCTCAGAGATTAAGAACAATTCTTCTCCCTCCTCCTTGTAATAACCTTTTATGTACTTGAAAAATGTTATCATGTCACCTCTCAATCTTCTCTTTTCCAAACTAAATCAAAGAACCACTTGGACATAAGGAAAGCAGACAGTATAGTATGTATCTGGCCTATGCAAAGGAGAACAGAACCTAATGTGCTGATGAAGATACTATGGTGAGGATAGCTAGTTTTCTCACTTCAGCATTTCTAGATCTTCTTTTCAGAAGTCAACACTCAAGAAGTCTTCTTCATATTCTAACCAATATTTGGATTTTGTAGTTGATAGCACTTTCAGTATAGAAAATTAACATATAGCTCTTCCTACCTACAAAAGCCTCGGTTGTTTTAAACTATCAGTTTTCAATATATTAGACATAAAAGCAAATATGTATCATAACTGCTATAAAACAAGCATCTTCTTTTTTAAAGTCAGTGATTTATAAATTACATTATCTTGGCCAGTGTTAATCACTCACTTAACTTAATTCCCCCACCAAAACTTTAAGTGAAGTTAAGTTTGCTCAAGGTATTTTCTCACTGCTATGCAAACATTAACAGACAAGTAAATAAAAAGTGTAGATAACATTGAAACCCAGCACAATTCCAATCTCTAAGGCTATGTCTGCCAATTACTTTGGTATAATTTACATCACTCAAGGATGTGAATAATTCACACTGTTGAGTGACATAAGTTATACTGACCTAAGCTCTGGTGTAGACAGTGCTATGCTGATGGGTGAGCTTCTCCCGCTGACATATCTACCACTGCTCACAGAGGAAGGAGTAGTTAAGCCAGCGGGCAAGCTCTCTCCCATTGCCTTAGAGTGTCTTCACCAGAAGTGCTACAGCAGCACAGTGGCATCAGTGCAGCTACACCACTGTAAAAGATGTAATGTAGACATAGCCCAAGTCTCAACACACTACAATCATGATACCCAATGACACATCTCTTCATTTAAAATATGAATAAAAAATAAAAATAAGATAAACATTGCACATCTACCATAGAAAGCTTTAACTGATGCTGTATATACAAATTAACTTCAATGAAACTTAAACACACTTAAAATTAAGCACAAGCTTAAGTGTGTTCCTGAATTGGGGTCTAAAATATTATAGGGTTTATAGGGTTAATATTTCAAATGTTTGGCTAGTTGTTCTACAAGGGTATTTGTTCATCTGTTCTACTGTTTTACTAGATAAGAATAAGAATACTGGTTTAACTTACAACATTTATTTCTTCACCCTAAATGGCAGAATGCTGTAACCTTGCTAATATAATTACTGAGCCAGAGACAAAAATATGTTGCAATGTATTGATAACATATTAAAGTCTTTGTTCTTTGCTTATTATTTCAGGATAAAAAAGAGTATATCAAATTGTGCTAATTAACTCAGACTGAGCAGCATTATTATCAGTTCATGTCATAACTCTTTCTCTTTCCCTTACTTCAATGGCAGAAAGGAGCAAATTTATGGACAAAGATTTCTGTGAATCCTGTTTCGTTCCCTCTTTGTCCTCGTGCCAGAGTTACAAAGACATTTTATCAAGGAAACTGGTTGCAACCTTAACTATGAAGAGGCTACTTCATCTTCTTCATAAAAGTAATTTTGTAAAAAATGAGTAATTTTTACTAGCATAGACTCTATTTTCATACTGTTATATAATTTATAAATAGATTTCCAAATGAGAACATTAATATTAATACTTGCATATATTGATAGTCATTTCAAAACATATCAGACATTTCTTTAAGGTATGTGCTATAGTTATAGAGTTAGCTGCACCTCTGAGTATATCCCTTACAGGTTTTAGACCACATACCTACCTCCCTATTCAACCCTCCTGCTCCCTCACCGCCCTGACCCCTAGCCACACCTCTGCCCTCTGACAGGCCCCCTGGGACTCCCACACGCCATCCAATCCCCCCATTTACCATCTCCCGAGACCCTCTGCCCCCTTATCTAACCCCTTGCCCCAGGCCCAGCCCGGCCATGGCCCGCTTATCCTGCCACCGCTAAGAAGAGTGTGTCTGCCATGCAGCCAAACACGCCGCTGCGCTGATCCGCTGGAGCGCACAGCATTGTCTGGCCCGGAGCCAAACACGCGGTCATGCAGCACCGCCGCCAAGAGCTGCTGCTCACGTGGCCCGCTGAGGCCGCACGGGAGGGAGACAGTGGGAAAGCGGCTGGAGCAGCCTCCCCAGCTGGACCTTGGGGGCCTGTTGGGAGGAGCCTGCAGGCCGCATCTGGCCTGCGGGCCGTTGTTTGCCCACCCCTGCTATAATGCCTCCTCTTCTTTCTATGTAAGTTCTGCCAAGGAGAAAGGTTAGAGTCACAGTGATCAGCTATGGGTGGAAGTACTTTCTAGATGGGGCTGGAGTGTACTACCCCAAAGATTTTAGAGCTGCCTTGGAGTCCTTCAAGCAGTGGAGCTTAGTCAGTTTGCTCTGAAAACAGCAAGGATCCTTCAAACAGCAGGTCTTATAAAGTTTGTTGGACCTCTTGTGGAAGCTCTGAGGATTGCAGCCAAGAGCTCCTGTGCATGGGCACTGCAGAAGACCAGTAATCAAGGCATCCCTTGGTACCAAGTAATGGAAAAGAACACTAATTGGGGTCAGAAAAGAAAACTTACACTATCTACCCTACTATTTACAATTAATTTACAATGAACACACTGTGAGCATTTGCTAAGGCAAGCCAAACGATTCCAACAACCATCACGGGCAATAAGAAGGAACTGAGGGAGCTTGGAGGCTGCTGAGCCCTTTATACTAGCATGCAGTGATACATGGCAAAAGAGCACACTCAACCCACCCCAACGGGTACCACTGAGGGAAAAATGTCTTGATGACTCTGCACAGAGCACATGCACACCTAGAGTGGAATGCATATGTGTAATCTCTCAAAGAAGAACCATGCAATTCCCCCACTCTTAGATCGGGTCCCAGGGTACAGTACCCTGTCTATCAACTGTGCTCACCCAGCAGGTTCAATCAGATTTGGAACCTGTAGTTCTATCTTTTAAGAGCCAGCGATCAGTGTCTTAGTGACCTCAAACAGACATCTTAAAACTAACATATTGTTTATTTAACCATAAGGACAAAGCACTGCATAAGAGAAAATGACTTTAAAACAAGATTATCTCAGTCTCTCATGCCCTGGTTGCTTATCCTGTCTCTTTGCTCTTTATCTTGCTTCCATATAATTAAGCCATATTTGCAAGTCCCACTTTTTTCCCTGCCCCCACACTCTCGTTTCTCATCAGGTCTGTCTTCCTCTCCCTCCCATACTGATTCTCAGCCCCAGTCTGCTTGCCCAGCAAGTTCCAGTCTCCCTCCCAGCTCCACAGGTTTGCCTGTCCTCCAGTCCCATACTAATTGCCCAGTCAATCTCATTCTCCACCTCCCAGTCTCCCTCCTTCATCCCAGCTCCAAATCAGTTTCCCTTGCCAGACTCCTTGTCCCAAGCTATTCTCCCTGCCCCCCATCCCACAGGTCTGATTCTTCTCCATTTTGCATTCAACTCAGGCAGCTCCCTATTTCACACTGCTTGGACCCAGCCATGCAAGCGCTGAGTGCAGAAAAGGGACAGGCTTCCCATTCAGAACCCCAGATCCTGCACAGCCTATAACAGCGCACAACAAGTGCAGGGAAAATTTCTGCTCAACTTGAAGCTAGAGTAGTGGTCACCAACTCATTGATCATAATCGATGGGTCAATCACAATCTCCGGCCACAGCGATGCAACAGCCCCATGCTGCTTCCAAAAGCAGCCACCACAGACCTGCGGGGAGTACGGGGAGGGGCAGGGGTCTCTGTGCACTACTCCTGCCTGCAGACATTGTCCCCACAGCTCCCACTGACCAGGAACACAGAGCTTGGCCAATGGGAGCCACAGGGGTGGTGCCTGCAGAGAGGGACAGCACACAGAGCCATGAGCACCCCTCCTCAGGGGCTGCAGAGGTGCATTGGCCTCTTCTGGGACCAGCATGGCCATGTGGGGCACTACTGACTGGCAGGGTAACCCGGCTTGTGGTGGGGAGGAGGTGCCAAAGTGTCTGAGTGGGTCAGGGACAGGCAGGGAACCTGCCTTGGCCTGCTGTGCCACCAACCACGAGCCACCCAAGGTAAGTGCCCCCATCCAGGAGCCAGCACCCCAAACAGCCTCCCGCACCCCAACTCCCTGCCCCAACCCTGACCCCCTCCCAGAGCTTGCACCCCCTCACCTCCTCCTGCACCCCAACCCCCTGCCCCAGCCCGGTGAAAGTGAGTGAGGGTGGGAGAGAGCGAGCGACAACGAGAGGGGGCAATGGAGTGAGGGGTGAGGCCTCAGAGAAGGGGCAGGGTAGATCCTGGGTTGCCCTTAAATTCAAAAAGTAACCTTGGGCATAAAAAGTTTGGAGACCATTGAACCTGCTAGAGCATGCCTAGTGCAGGCAGAATCTTTGTGGAATTTAGCTAATAAAATGTAAGAAGTCTCTACTGAGCATGGTGCAAACTAATTTATTTATTTATTATGATTTTTCAGTTGGCCACATTTAGGCAGATTTTTACAGGAATGGCAAAGTGCACATTCCTAGTACAAAGACCACCCCCTGCCAAGTTTCAGATCCCTGATCCAAAGCACATCACAAGAGCTTCCCAAATGTTTTAACTTGGGCAAAACAATTTATTTTTTTCCTGGCTTCGTTATTCTGCTTGAAATCTTTCAAAAAACTTCAGACTTAGGCAGACACCCCGCATGGAAAATTTCAACCCAAATGGTTAAAGTTTGGCAAAGCAGCAGAAATTGAAAACATCATCTTTATAATGGAAAGTATCAGGGAACCTTAATAATAGGTGGCGCTCCCAGCCCTGAATATCAGTCTTTAGCAAGAGATAGGGCATAAGCTGCAACCACAATGGAGTAGCCCCAGATGTTAGTGTGACTCAGAGACACACACTTCTGAGTCACAATTTCTCCCTGCTTCCTTCTTGCTTCGGGAAGGTAGTAATTTAGTCTTGGTCTGTACCTGAACCAGGCATAGTAAATTACTACCTGAACCAATAGTTACTCTTTCCCCTTTCCTTTCCTCCTCACCTCCTTCATCCCCTTTACATATGCTGGTTCAGCTAGTCTGACCAGAGAGTTGGGAAGAGGAGCATCAATGTAGATTACACAATTATTCCTTGCCTCCAAACGTTACTCACCTGTTCCAGGGAGGAAGTAAGTGGGTGAGTAGCTCCATTTATTCCTATGCTCCTGAACCCAATGTCCAGCTAGAACGCAAGTGTAGGGTGGGACTACTTACCTCCTTACACAGGAACATAGTCCAATATACAGTCTAGCTCAGAATGAAAACCATCTCATAACAGGCAAGAATGTTAATTGATAACATATACATATATTAATATAATGTAGTTTATATATAACATTTATTTTTGGTGTACTGAAATGTTACCTATCCTTGTTATGCAAGGTTACTGAATGATCACTTGGCCACTTGACTACATATGATATTACTCTGCAATATATGTGTACAATACAGGAAGCAAAGTGATTTCAAATTATTTATGTGCATAATTTGACAAATTACCTACAGGGATGCCAAGCAGGATATGGAAGTGGATGAATAATAACCTGGGAAAATAGAACACTAAAAGTAAGTGACAGTGATGTTATTGAGAAAACCAGAACAGAAATTTAATTGGGATCCTGGGGTCAGTACTTCCAACATTGTTGTTTTTACCGATAGCATTGACCTAGATATAAAGATTAACTAGTCATATTTAGTGGTACTTAAAAATGGAAACCAATGAACATTGACAAAGCAGAAATTACATTTAAAAGAATTTTAATCATACTCTCTTAACCCTCAGAACTATCATTCTCCTGTTGAGTACAGTCTCATATCCTATATATCGGTAGTTTATATGGTTATACAACAAATGCGTATAGATAAAAGTAATAAAATACTTGAAAATAAGTAAAAAGCATTCAGTATATTTTAGCTATACTTTTTCTTCTTATATAAAACTTGGACAGTTTCTTTAGAAAATGTACTAGCTGCTTTATTATATATATATCCATATATGAGAGAGAGAGAGAGAAACTCCTCACTTAATGGTGTAGTTATGTACCTGAAAAATGCAATTTTAAGTGAAACGATGTTAAACTAATCCAATTTTCCCATGATTGAATGTAAGAACTGTGGTTCTTCGAGATGTGTGTCTCTATGGATGTGCCACTTACAGTGTGCATGCACCTCATGTGCCTTTCAATAGAGATTTTAGATAGCAATGCCCATTCAGCCTGTGCATATGCCCCATCTGGCCCCGTGCTCAACACCATGGCTATATAGAGCTATGTAGACATACCACCCTCATTTCTTTCTCTACAGCAAAGCTCCACAGTAGAGAACTCAAAAGGAGGGCGAGTAGTGGAGTACCTATAGGGACACATACCTCGAAGAACTACAGTTACTGCACAGTGTGAGTAATCCCTTCCTTTTCTTCAAGTAGTGACCCCATCATGGGTGGCTGATACCAGGGCCCAGCTGTGGGTCTTTGGCCCCAGAGCTCCCACACCCAACCAAACTGGAAGCCAGAGTCAGGTCTGAGTAAGATCCATATGGGAAGCTGTGGGGAGCTGCAGACCCTCCATCTTCCCTGGGCATGGGCCGGGGGCTGCATTCAGGCCACCCATCCCAGACAAGTGGATGGGCCCAGACTGCCCTGTCCAGCTCCGGCTTCCACCTTAGCTCGGGGGCATGGCCTCAGAAGGAAAAGAGGAACAGCAGAGGCGGGGCCTTGGAAGGGGTGTGGCCTAATCCACCCACCCCCTTAGGAAGAATTCATTGCCCCTGGACTTCATGGGTATTCCACTTCAGATGACTTCTAACAGTACCCTGGTAATGAGAGTGGGTGGGCTTAGGGGTCAAATCCAAAACTGAAGATAGCACAATAGAGCCAAACATAGCATTAGAAGCTTAGTCATGGGTACTGCATAATGTTCACAAAAGGTATGTATGGAGGCCCAAGTTGCAGCTCTACATATTTCAGCAATGGGACATACTTAAGAAAGACTACGAAAGTAGAGAGAGATTGCATTGAATGTGTTCATATTCTTGAAGGACAATGGAGACTATGAGACTGACAACAACAGGTAATGCTTCCAGATATCGATCCTGAGAGTCCTTGCCTGGCAACTGAAGATCCCTTAGATCAGTCTGCAATAGACACAGACAATCTGGGAGACTTTCAAAATGCCTCAGTCCTGTCCAATCTTTATACTGAAATCAAGGTGGGCTTTTCAGTGTTTAATGGCAGATCCAGTTTGAAAAGTACGTCTAAGGCCTTCTGAGTAGCCACAAAGACCCTTGCTGTAGGAGTGTCCCTTCAGCAGCCACTTGTTCAGGTATAGGAATATCAGGATTCCTTCTCTGCAAAGGAAGGCTGCTACCACGGATAGAAACTTTGAAAACATTTTGAGAGCAGAGGAGAGACCGTATGGAAGTACTGTACTCTGTATTGAAAGTGTTTTGAATTATAGTGTGATCATGAGGAATGTAATGTATGTATTGTATTACTGTACATGGTGGAGATATTTGGAACATTTTTTACAGCTGCATAGAGTCTGTCAGTGAAAATGTATGTAGTACATTAAAGAAAATATCTTGCACTTAAGGACTTTTAAATCCAGGTCTTCCTCTTAAGTAACCTTAACATTTTTTAAACAAATGTTTCTTTGTTGGAAAAAATATGTATCCCAATGTATGCAGTGTAAGTCCTCTCATTGTAGACAGTTTTCAGTTTTCTTAGGGAAGTGAGTCAATTAACTGTGTTACTCTGAAAATAAAACCTACAACTGGTTTGTCTTTGGCCTTATAGCTATCTATTGTTTAAGTCTTTGCATCTTTAGGCCACCATTGAAGACACCATTCAGCAGAACTTCAAAGTCAATGGAAACAGGGCCATATTTTCAAAAGATATCAGCATCCACAACTGGTTCCAGATTTTCAAGAGCTCACCTCCTACTTAGGTACCTATTTCCTCATTTAATATAGACACCTTCCTCATTCCACAGTTATATTGTAGTGGTTCTCAAACTCTCATAAGGCACACCTTTTATTACCATAAATATGACAGATAATTTGAAGGATTGTTACATAATAGATAATCCCACACACTGATTTACAAAAATGTATGTACCCAAAGACAAAAGGTCATGTATTTTCTGCGATGCTGACATGCCAGCTCAGATCAAAGCCATAGACTAATTCACTTGTGGGGTGAATATCAAAGAAATGTTCATGTTATTGTCTTCACTTACCTATAATCTGTCGCTTACTATCACATTACATTATGTATACTGATAATTGGATAACTCTAGATTTAAGTGTGTGTTAGTGTTAAGATGTGAATGTACTGGATGTGTAAACTTCATAAAAACTAATGAAGGATTGTTTTTGGCTATCCCATTGTGTTTACATTATGTTTACCTATCATAGGAGACTGGAGATTTGAAAATGTAAAAGATTGCTAAATTAAAAGCATGGGGTTGTTGTGTCCGACAATGGAAGTTCACAGACTCTGTTTGCATTTAATCAACAAAGGAAGTGCCCATGCTGTGAATAGAAATGCTTGCTTTCTGTGGAAAGGTGCTATAAGAATGGATCCAGGGATCAATCCTGTATCTCTGAGTTATTTGGACATGCACAAGGTAATGTTCCAGATGCAAGACAGAGATCCACAAAGTTATTTTGGGTAATCCTGAAAACTAGCAGATAACTACATTACTTTTGGAAAACTACTACATCTCTGCTATCATTTTGGACTTACAAACTTAGACTCACCTGTTAATGTAATTTACCTGTTTTAAACTCTCAACAACTCTCATTTATTTTTCTTTGCTAATAAATCTTTAGTTAGATGACCAGAAAAATTGGCTGCCAGTATTGTCTTTGGTATGAGATCGAGAGTATCCATTGACTTGGAGTAAGTGACTGACCCACTGGGGTTGGGAGTAACCTAATGTGATGTGCTATTTGGTATAGCGACCAATATCACTAAGTCCAGTTTGTCTGGTCAGAAAGGCAGGCTGGAGAGCCTAAGGGAACTGTTTGTGACTCCATGGTAAGACTAACATAGTGGTCCAGAAGTGCACATTTGTTACTGGCTTGGTGAAATCTAATTATAGAATATACCACCAGTTTGGGTGTCTGGTCTGTTTTCTGACTGTCTGACCTAAGATGGCACTCACAGTTGTGAGTCGCTTCAGACAGCATGACATTTTCTCTGTTACGAAAAAGGTGACTAGGGTAATATCACCTACTCTATTGCAAGATGACAGGAAGAGTAGGTGCTATTGCTACAAAGACTTTTGAAGCAGAATGGCACCCTGGGCAGGGAAATGAGTTTATAACCCTCCCCTTGGGTGCACAGAAGCCTATAGACTTCTTCTCTGACCTTCAATTCAACCAAGCAGTTAGAGAGTTGTCTTCCCCACTATCCTCCTACCTACATCTAGGAGAAGGCTGAGCTCCCACAAAGAAGGGAGAGAAAGGAAAACACAATCCTTAAAGGGAAAAGGAACCTGAGACAGTGAAGTGAGTATCGTCAAGTTATGTTTACTGTCACCATGAGTTAAGTTCTAAAAGAATGGAACAAGATCTGTGTGACCCAAGAACCTCTTAATGTACTTTAGTAAAGGGGAGCAGAGGGTTTATAGGAAACTCCTGGGTCAAGATACTAAAGAGTATCATGTAAAGTCTCAAATAAAAGCTGGTGTCATGTTGGTCATCAATATCATTGAAAAACGTATATATGGATGCTGTGTAATGTATCTAACACTGAAAATTATATTATCAAAATCTGTGTCTAGGGGCTGCTATCAACCAACCTTGAAAAACTGATTGGCAGAAAAGAAATGTTATCTGGCTGTTTATATTGTGACGGAGTCAGACCAGAAGGATATAGGAGAGTGCTAGAAGGCAGGTATATCAGTCTCAGGATGTGTAGGTCCCTGTTCCCTGGATAGCCAAACAAAGGCTACTCCAGGCCAATCAGGAAGCTTCTAGAAAGGAGTAGAAATAGCTAGCCTGATTGGGACACCTGAAGCCAATCAGGCACTGGCTGAAACCAGATAAAAACCTCCCAGTTAGTCAGGCAGGCTGTGGGTGTCAGGAGCTGTGGAAGGAAGTGGTGCTGTTGGTGAGACTGAGTGGTGGACAACATATCATACGCAAGGAAGGAGGCCCTGAGGTAAGGGTGAAGTGGAGTCTGAAGAAGCGGAGACTGCTGTGGGGAAGTAGCCCAGGGAATTGTATTGTGTTTTGTGGATAAAAGGTCAGCCATCTTAGCTGATACTATTAGGGTCCCTGGGCTGGAGCCCAGAGTAGAGGGTGGGCCTGGGCTCCCCCATTTCCGCCTCCCCTAATTAGTCTCTGAGATTGGGAGACAACAGAGACTGTGCCAGGAAGGATAGCTTCTCCTCACTGGCTTGTGATGAAAATGACTCAGTAGGCTGTGACCTTGTCTCCAGAGAGAGAAGGGCTCCGTGGAGGGTCACAGTGAGCCACTGAGGCTAGTAAAAATCCACCAGGAAACGCAGGATCCATGAAGATAAGGACAGAGCTGCCCTGGATTGTGTGGTACTGTTGGTAAAGTGGTAATGTTGCCACTGAGGAGGATGTTGTTGGGATGTTGAGGAGGATGTTGTTGTTGGTGTTGTTGTTGGTGGTGGTGGTGCCGATGATTAAGCGCTAAGCGCTATAGAGGCAGAAGGTGGCAGCCTAGGCAGCAGCGCTGTTGAGTTGGGCTGGTGCTAGTGAGGTGCCTCATAATATTGGGTACACCTCTGGAGTGCCATAATGCATAGTCGACAGGATCTTACACCCACTTTGTGAATTAGCAAAGGATCAGACCTCCAAGCACTTTTAAACTAGAGTATAAGTTTGTCTATACTACACAGCTTTTAGCGACACAAAAGTCAGGCACTGTAAATGCTGTATATCAGCACTTTTGCCAACAAAATACTTCCACCCCCTACAAGCAGGGTTCGCATTGTCAACAGGAGAGTGCTCCTGCGTACAATGAGCTGTTTATTTGCATTGTCACTTGCCATGGGGTGGGGGGAGGTTTGTCTTTGGGGGAGGGGAGTTTTTTTTAAGCACCTGTGAATGACAAAAGTTGCCATTCAATTGGCAGTGTAGACAAAGCCTAAGGGTATGGTTACACTTACAAGATTATAGCGCTATAGGTTATAGCGGTCCCCTTATACAGTAATATGTATAGCGCTATTGTATGTCCACACTCAGATGCTCCTGCGGTATAGCATGGCCACATTTGGGGCACTTAATGCAGCATTAAGAGCAGCGCATTAGGGCAGGTATCCCAGCATTCAGCTGGGTGCAACGTGCTTTTTAAACGAGGGGGATGAGGGGGGACGCGTTGTGTGTATACGGAGGGAGAGAGACAGTGGTTTTTCCGTTTTTCTGAAAGCCTGTTAGTGAGCCTCCGTTCACAGAAGGCTTTGTTTTCACACAGGCTCCCTCCTTAAACATTTGCATTGCTTATCTGCCGAGTTAAGAAAGAAACTCTAAAGAGGTACTTCCGCATTCCTCCAGCCGAGTTCAAAACAAAGGGAAGAGACGTCAATTGCCTTAAATGGCTCTAGGCATCTCCAGAGATTACTTGTAGCACAGTGGGTGTCCACATTCTTGCTGTAGCGCTACAGCAGCTGCGCTACAGCCCTTATTCCCCATGAGGAGGTGGATTTATAATAGCGCTATAACTCCACGGTTATAGCGCTATTAGTGCCTTGCCAGTGTGGACGGGGAGTACGTTATAGCGCTCGTGGGGGCTTTATAGCGCTATAAAGTGCCAGTGTAACCATGGCCTAAGAGTTTTACAAGTGAGAAGATTGGGAACAGACAAAGAAAAAGTGTGGTATTTTCTATTTGTTTATTTTGGGTAAGGGAAATAGAATGAAGAAAACCTCCAAAATGAGTAGACCAGAAACATATTCCAAACTAAATAAGCAGCAGCTGGAGGAACAATGGGGGAAGGTTTAATCACTGCAGGGAAAAACATTAAGGAATTGAGATTTTCCTTCATGAAGCAAGATAAAATGAATGCAGCCACTGCCCCCAGTGAAAAGAGCTCTGCAGATAAAGCTGAGCAGCTTAGAGATGGCTAAAGTAGCAAAGGACTAGGAATACCAGATGTGGGTGGCCTCAGAGAAACAGGCAGCAGTGGAGAGAGCACAGGTAGCAGCAGACAGAGAACATGCAGCAGGGATAGCTCCATATCAGAGAGTCTTGGATCTGGAAGATAAAAGCTGCAAAGCCCAAGAAGCAGAAGCCCAAAAATGGAGGCTGCATGCCATGAGCATACTGGAAAAAAAGAGAGATCCCTCAGGTACTCCTCCACTCCAAAAAACACATGACGGAGACAAATTGTGCCCAAATTACAGGAAGACTGATTGCATTGAAGAATATTTAAACACTTTCAAAAGGATCTCCAGTGTACATAACATCCCTGCTGTCTGGAGAATGACTGTTTTGATCTCCAAACTAACTGTAAAACTTTACAGATATTTAATAATATGGATGTAAATGAGGCTATGAAATACAGTGTTTTTAAAATGTTTCTGTTTAAAAGGTTTCAAATTACACCAGGGCATATCACCTCAAATTCAGGAAACTCAAGGAGGTTGATACATTAGGTCCTGTAGAACATGTGCATTAAATGGTGGATTATTTGAAAAAAAAAATATAAAGAGTAAAGGGGCAAACACCCATGACCAGCTGATAGATCTAATTGCTCAGAAGCAGTTCACTGACGTCTGCGTGCTCTTTCTTTCGTGCATGTACATATGGCAAAGTCTGCACTGAGGAAATGTGCCATGGAGAAAACTGTAATATCAATGGAAGCAGTTGCCAAATTAGCTGACTTGTACTTACAAATGAGTATTATATAGGGAGTGCAAACCCCAAAAGGAAGGGCAAAATCCTGGAGTAAGAGTGGTTTCCTAGTTTGTCCCTAGGAGAGGGTGAGGGAGTGAAGTCTACCCCACGCCAGTACTGGTGTCCTAATAACCTTGTCATCGGACCCCAGCCCAAGAAAGTGTGAGTTATGTGGGTCCCTCGATCACACAAAAAAGCAATGCCCTAAGAATGGGGGAGGGGTGTCCAATTCACTACCTCATTTGTTTCGATTAATGCAGCTACTTTTGAGTCAGAGCCTTCAGTAGTGGCAAAGGGAACTTTGGTTAACTTTGTCAGGTCTGACCTCTTGGAGGTAGACAAAGAATTTATAAAAATGGCCAAATTAATTAGCAAAGTGAGCAGGGGTGGGAAGACTCTGGTGCTCAGGTTTCTCTGGTCAGGGGAAATATGAATCAGAAGAGTCACTTGGTTTCAAGAGAGGAGGTAAACCTGCTAGCTTTACGACTATTTAACAATGTGTTTAGCCTACATTGGATTGGAGGGGGAAGTTTTAAGTGGTACTTTGAAAGTTTGGCTTCTTGAGAAATTACCAG
Organism: Dermatemys mawii; assembly: GCA_007922305.1. NCBI lineage: Eukaryota > Metazoa > Chordata > Testudines > Dermatemydidae > Dermatemys > Dermatemys mawii. Next base: position 69,685,319 of record ML677341.1, read on the forward strand.
CTGATTTGTTGGTTGGTAATGACATAATATGAATGCCCAAAGCTATTAATATTGTGGCCCATAGTAAAAAGTGGTAATGTTGGCACTGAGGAGGACCTTGGTGGTGGTGCTGATGATTAAGCACTAAGCGCTAAGCTCAGACATTTCTCTGAGTCCCAGGAGGGAGCTCTGAGGAAGGAAAGGCAGCATTTTTCTTCTGCATGGTGAAGTTTAAACGCTGTATTAAGTCAAGATTCAGTTGTAGACTTTTGAAAGAACAACCATAAAGTTTTGTTCAGAGTTACAAACAACCTCCATTCTCATTCTACAATACCAGAAATCTCTCAGCTGTCATATAATGATGCTTTCTCTCAATGGAGTTTCCGAAGGCAAACTGATATAATTAAGTTCCTAGGTATAAAAGTATCAAGAAGTATTAACAAACTAGTGAAGATAAATGTAGATCCTCTCTCAAATAGTTAGGATGCCATCTTTTCGTATCACTTTCTCCCTGAAGCTGTGGAGAAGGGTTAACACAGTAAAAATGGATATTCTGCCTAGGCTCCTCTACAGTCTAAACAACCTACCTGTGTATATTCCTCTTTCTGTGTTAGGGACTGGGACATAGGCAATCTTCCCTAGTGGTCAGATCAGGAATCAGGTTTACTGAACAAAGAAGGGGTCTAGAGTGAGGAATGAAGTTGATGATCAGCATTAGAGTCGTCTGTGGGTTACCAGAGCTGGGGTCAAGCCAGAGTCAAGGCCAGGAATTGAAATTGAGAGTCAGAGTCAAGGTCATATACCAAATACCAGATTCAAGGGACAAGCCAGAATCAAAGTCAGAAATCAGAGCCAGGGGTCAGAGTCGGGACTGGTAACTGATAGTTGGAAGTGAGACGTAAGGGCAGGACCCAAGGAAAGGCAAGGATCAGACACGGAGCAGGAGCATGTTGAGAACCAGGACCAAAGGCAGGAGTTGGGTACAGACCAGGAACAGGGTTTGGTGCAGAATGCAGGAAGCAGGCACAAGCAGGATCCAATACAGCAGCAAGAGACAATCACCTAGTTACTCAGACACCTTCCTGTGACTCCTTCTGACTTAATATAGCATATTAATAGCATGGTTGGCGCTGGGTGATCCTCCAATCAGGGATCCCGAAAGTGGTGCTTGGGTCAAGGTGTAGTTCCTGTAGCTCTTCTGTCCACCAGGTTTCAGCAAACACTCTGTGGAGGTCAGGATGTGACATCTATCCAGGAACATACAGGGCTAGGTTTGAGACCGTGGACATCACAGCACACACACCCTCAGGATGTCAGTGGGCTGGTCTTCTTGATATGGTTCTTATGGAAGGTTTTTGCAGTTTGGGGGCATGGACTTTTTCAGCAGGCTCCCAGGAATGCTCTTCAGGCCCGTAACCTTCCCAATCAAACAAGTACCTCAGCTTTCCCTGCTTAGTTTTAGAATCAAGGACTTTGTGAATATTATACTCATTATGGTCCTGAACAGGCACTAGTGGGTGGAGTGACTGGGTCCTGTGTGGAAAAGGGTTAGCCACATATGGCTTCAACAGGGATGATGAAATGCTGAGCGAATTCTGAGAGAAGAGGAAGGAGGAGTTCAAAGGTGAAAGGGTTGATCTGTCAACAGATTCAATATGAGCCAAAGAACTGGTGAACATGATTATGGGATGGTCTGTCAATATAGAGATGCCTTGCTTAGAGCCATACTTTCTGACCTACAGCAAAGTTGGAGCCTTTCTATCTCAAAGGTCTGCATATCTCTTGTTATCCTGTTAGCTAACTCCATGTGGGTCTTTAGCTCCCCCTGAATACAATGGATCAGTTTTACCCAGTTCAACGTTGCCAGGTTGGGGGAAGTTGGGCGTAATTCAGGATGGAAACAGGGGTAGAATTCCTAATTTGCCAAAAAAAAAAAAAAGGCTTTGTCCCAAAGAGGTGTGTTTGGAGTTATATATGAACTTTGCATAGAGTAACAGCAAGAACAGTTATTCTGATGGTGGTTGATGTAACACTGGAGCTACTGTTCCATGATTTGATTCACCCTTGCTGTCCGGCCATTTGGGAATGATAAGCTGAAAAGAGGCAAGAGCATACTCCCAACAATTGGAGGGTCTACTGCCAAGAAGTGAGAGATGAACAGAAATAATGTGCTCCAGGAGTTCCTGGAGGCAGATGACTTGGTTTACCCATAGCTAGGCAGTCTTCTCAGGCATGGGTACCTGGGTGCAGGACACAAAGTGGGTCATCTCTGTGAGGTGGTGAACAATAGTTAAGACAGTTGTATAGCTATTGGACTCAGGTAGCTCCATCATGAAGTCTAGCAGGTGAATACATCATAGGATGCTATATATGTCTGTGTTGTAACGTGCATCTGGAGCTACCAAAAGAAATGGTGGGTTTTGGAACAGCCAAAATGCATCACTGGAGGGAATCATGGCACATCTGCAGGGTCACCACATGGGGACAACCATGGGAAACATATATGTGTTCCTTCACAAAGGTCAGTCCATCTTGGATAACATGCACTTCCTGGTTGGTGGCTTTCTGATCATCAGGAGAAGTCTTCTTGGTAGAGGATGAGCTGATAATAGTAAACAGAGCTGAGTGCAGCATTGTACCAAGGAAGTTATGGAACTTAAGGATGTAGGAGGTCTCTTTGGTGAGTCCATTCAGGTCAGCATAGTACTCCCCTTTTTGGGATTGGGTGTCTGCTTTGTTGTTCCTAGCACCTGGATGACAAGAGATTTTAAAATTAAAATGCGGGGGGGGGGGGAACAGCTGTTGCTGACTGAGGGTTTTGGTCTTCCATAAATATTCCAAGTTCGTATGGTCCATGTATACTTGGACTGAGTGTTGGGCCCCTTCGAAGTAGTGTCATCACTCCTTGAAGGCAGCCTTGATGGCCAGGAGTTCCTTGTCTAGGATTTCATAATTTTTCTCAGTGGGAATTAGGTTTCTAGAATAAAAGGCACGTGGGTGCATCACTTGCTTGGGCCCAGGTCTCTGAGGAAGCACTTTTCCAATTGTCAGGTTGGAGATATCTGCTTCCACAATGAAGACTTATGTGGTACCAGGGTTAGCTATTAAGGGTCAATGGAGAGGAGGGGAGGTAAACCTGTAAGTTGTAGGTGCTCAAAGACTCTTTGGGTCTCATGAATCCAATTGAACTGCATACTCTTACAGAACGGAATTCAAGGGCCGATCTGCCCTGAGAATTTTGAGATGAAAATTACCAGCGGTAGAAATTTGTAAAGCCCTGAAAGCACTGCGATTTGCAAATGTTCTGGGGTACTTCCCAACTGAAGACCAACTTTACCTTTTCTGGATCCACTTTGATTTCTTCTGGGTATAGGATGAATCCCAAGAAGTCAGCAGAAACACAGTCGAAGGCTCACTTTTTTCAATTTGGCTTATAGTCCATGTTGGCGATGCACCTCCAAGAAGTTCAAACATGAGTTATGTGCTGTTTGGAATTGCCTTAAAAATAAGTATATTATCAAGGCATATTACTATGTATTGATGTAGGATGTCCCAGAACATGTAATTAATTAAGTGCTAGATGTATCAGGGGCATTTGTCAGGCCATATCTCTGAAAATTCAAAGTGGCTATAGCAGGTCCAAGAATCTTCTAATTGTTTTCAGCCCTAATGCGCACAAGGTTATATTCCCCTGAAGGACTAGTTTTGTGAATATTCAAGTGGCTCTCTACTCAGTCCAACAGCTCGGGATAGGCAGCAGCAGTACTGGAGCATCCTGAGGACATCCTCAACTGTGAAGGCACAATGGAAGTTGTTGAAGATTGTTGACATTGCCTGCCGTATAGCATCCCAACTGGTTAGTACTGGGCTGTTGCCCTCTAATAGGGGGCATACCCAATCCAGTGCTTCTCCCATTAGCAGGCTGAGTACCAGGCCTACCTTGGCCTGGTTGGAAGAGTACACTTGCAGGTGAAGTAGAAACTGGAGACAACAATGCTTTATAAACCCATAGAACTTCATGCCATGCCCATTGAAATGTTCCAGCAACAGAGTCACAGATCCCTGCACGAGTGCCACAGCAGTTGTGGTCCAGAGGCCAGCTTTCTCTGCACAGTATACCGCCTGATTCTGTTCGTCAACTGGATAAAACAGGCCTGTGCTGCCTGACAGTCCAGCTAGAGGCAGGCTACCAACTTGGTGTTTTCAGGTTTCCTTTGGGAAGAACGTCTCACTGGTTCCATTGTGCAAGGCCTACCGCAACAGCAGTCCAAGCAAAATGTTAGGAAATGGGACATCGGTGGTGTAGCTGAATAGTCAGAGGAGGAGTCAGGTGTAGTGGACAAAGTAGGCGTTCAAGAAGGGGAAAGGAGTGGAGGGTCAGCACCAGAATCAACTGCTGATTACCAGAGCCAGGGGTCAAGCCAGAGTCAGAGCCAGGAATTGAAGCTGAGAGTCAGAACCAGTGTCAGATACCAAATGTGAAAATCAAGGGTCAAGCCAGAGTCAGAAGTCAGAGCCAGAGGTTAGAACCAGGACTGGTAACTAATGGTTGCAAGCAAGGCATAAAGGGCAGGAACCAGAGAAGAGGCAAGGATCAGGTGTAGTAACCCTGGTAATGGCACCTGCGGCAGCTGTGATGCAGCGGTGCATAATGCTATCCTGGGGAGAGAGATGGCCAATGAAAGGGCAGCTCGAGCTGGGTAGGGGTCTGGGAATCCAACTGAAGGAGACAGTTGGAAAAAGCTGTTAAAGAAGTGGGGAAGAAGAACAATCTAGATGCTTAGCTGACTAATGAACCAGAGCTGGGGCATGAGCTGAGGTGATAAAAGAATAGCAGAATAAAATTAGGGGGCTGGGAAATGAGAAGAAGGAAAGAAAGAAAATAGGAAAGGTTTTATGTCAGGAGAAGCAGAAAAAAATAGACCTGGGTACATGAGGCGACACCATCAAGTAAAGGAAGCAGAGAGAAATAAAATCTACAGACTTACCAAGAGAGTATCAAGGGAAAAAACAGAAATGAAATATAATTGGTGAAAAAGCAAATTGCTCAAAAAGCTGTGTTAAAATAAAGACGTATCCTGCAAAACAGCAAATGAGAAGCCCCTCACAGAGGACCTAAAGTAAACAAAGAGAGAGAATGACTGTTTGAACATCTGTTGAAAGAACACAGGTCAAAGATGCCTAATATGACAAAGGGCCACTAGGTAAAGAAATTCTGCTTGTGGATAAACTTGTGCAAAGAGGTACCGCCACAGAAACACTGAATCTGATGAGCACTTCCAGCTGAAGAGAAGCAAAGGATTGGACAGCAATAGTAGAGCTGGACTTACAACCAAGGAGAGGAAAAGTTCATGCTTCTCTAAGACCCAGTATATTGTGGAGTAATTTTTGTTCTTATAAATAACGTATTTGGTATTAACTGCACAGAGTAAGAAAGATTACTGTGTTCACAACCTATAGTTTATTAATATATGTGGCAGGTACTTGATAATGTTCTATATTATTTAACCTTTAATACAACTTTTGGGTTTTCCCTTATAAAGTTATAAAAATTTTAATTAGTTCTTTTTGTTGGACTCTGCCTCTTCTTACAGTTACCATAGCCTAGCCTCCCTAGCTTGGTCATTGCACAGCCACAGAGCAAGGGTGGGGAACTAGGAGCAAAGGCAGGGGTAAGGCAGGAGCCAAGGAAGAATCAGGAACCTGTTGTGTGCAGTATGCAGCAACAAAGCAATCACCTAGCTCCTCAGACAACTTCCTGTTCCTCCTTCTGGCTTAAATATCATGATTGGATCAACTGGTGAAGGTGGGCAATCCTCCAGTCAGGGATCCTGTGGGTGGTGCCTTGCCTGAGGCTGACGTCCTAGTAGCTCCTTGGCCCACCAGGCCTCATTAGATACTGGGTGGAGGCCAGGATGCAATTGCTGTGTAGAACCTCACAGGCCTAATTTTGAGACCCAGGATATCACAATCTTAGTTTAGAAAAATAAATAGCATTATTAGAGCCTTCCTGTTGGGCCCTGGTCAACTCCAGTGGCAACTGTTTTAAACACTCCAACTCTTATACAGAAGGGGGAGTTTGGGTTCCAAATGTACAAAATTACTATTCAACTTTTGTGTCACAGATGTCAAACCAGCTCCAGCAGATCAATACTCTTACATCCGTGTCGGTGGAAACTGAACATGCATTAATACGTCTTATTCTCCCTCCTGGTCTCCCCGATTTCTCTTTTGTCCAATGAGGAAAAATAAGGTGATTACAGTGGTGGCTGCATTAAGGGTCTGGGCTGCCCCAGCCATGAGGTACCAATTTTACCTGCACAGTCATGCAAAAGCACCCATTTGGGGCAACCCAGACTTGCAAACTGGAACAAACCTACAAATTAGAAGAACTGGCTGAGATAGGCATCATGCAGATTTCCCAGATGGACAATAATGAGGCCTTTGTCCCTTTTCTATTGCTAAAACAATGTTATGACCTAAGTGGACTTGCAGTACTTACAACTAAAATACCTGATATTTTATCCATTTTGTGCAAGGCGCAGAATATAGCAGTAGTATTCAGAACTGTCTGAGTTAGCAGCTAAAAGAAAGAATAGCCTATCACAGGCATGGGCAAACCTTTTCACCTGAGGGTCACATTGGAGTTTCAAAATTGTATGGAGTGCCGGGTGGGGAAGGCTGTGCTTCCACGAACAGCTTGGCCCCGCCCCCATCTGATCCCCACCCACTTCCTGCCCCTAACTGCCCCCCTCAGATCCCCAAACCCATCCAACCCCGCTGCTCCCTGTCTGCCCCAACTCCTTCCCACACCTCCCTCCTCCTGACAGACCCGAGGGCTCCCACACCCTATCCAACCCCCGCCCCGTTCCCTGTCCCCTAACTCCCCCTCCTGAACCTCTGCCCCATCCAGTCACCCCCTGCTCCCTGTCCCCTGACTGTCCCCAGGACTTTCTGCCCCTTATCCAACCCCCCAGCCCCCTGATCATGCTGCTCAGAATAGCATGTCTGGAGGCCGCACAGCCCACCAGAGCTCGCAGCCCAGCCCCCTTACATAGCCTCTCAGAACAGGAGGAGCTCAGGCTCTGTTGGAGCCAGCCATACTACTGCAGCGCTGCCCAAGAGCAGCGAGCCAGAGCACTGGTGGCGCAGTGTGCTCAGGCTCCAGGAGGCAGGGGGAAGGCAGGAGAGGTGCTGGAGGGAGCCTCTCGAGCTGGGATCTCAAGGGCCGGGCAGGATGGTCCCGTGGGCCAAATGTGGCCCATGGGCCGTAGTTTGCCTCCCTCAGGCCTATCACACAGAGAGCAATCATATGAATTATAAGAAAATTGGACCCTGTTTCTAGATAGATGTGGATTAAAACATGTTGAGATGGCTTAAAGCAGGGGTAGTCAATAGGCAGACCATGAAGCTGATCCGGGGCTGGACCATGCCTGCTTCCCAGTGCTGCCCCACCCCCCAACAGCAGAGGGTGGGCAGTTGGCCTAGGCTGTGGGGCACAGTGTGTCCCTGGGCAACTGCTTTTACAGCCTCAGCTCCACCAGCTGTAGTGCAAGGAGGGAGGGCGCAAGCAGTGATGTTTGGAGGGGGGATGTCTCCACCCCCTGGTGGGCAACCTAATGTGTCTCCACTACACCCTACCCCTCCAATCAGGGAGTGATGATGAGGTGTCACATGCTCACTCTGCAGCCCAATCAGACGGCAGAGATTATTCAAATTGTTTTCTGCTTTCCTTGGAGATAGTAGGACTGGCTGGACCATGGAGCTGCTACATGTGGGCCCCAGGCCCCACCAGGCAACTCAGTGGGTAAGTGCCTGATGGGGTCCCGCACCATCCACTTGTTCCAGGGCACCAAACACAGCAAATCCCCTCACCCCAGTCTCATGCCCTCTGCCCCCAAGCAGTTCTTGGAACCCCCTACCCTGGCCTTGTGTCCTCCCCACCCCCTGTCCATCTGGGTCAGTCACCAGAGCCCTCTCCCCCTCCACCCACTCCTGACTGGTCTCTTTCCCCCTTAGTCTGCCTCCAGTCACCCACTTCTTCCACATCCCGACCCTCCCCCACCTCCCCAGGGCTGCTATCTTGAGTGTCCTTGGTCCCTCCCACTATCTGGAGCCATCTTCCTGCCCCTCAGCTATCCGAGCCCCCAACAGGTCATGGTATCGCACCGCTAGCTGGATCATCGTCCAGTAGTTCTCCAAGCTGCAAGCTCAAAAGTACTCATACACACACACCCTCATACCCTTCTTTGCTGCCTAGATCCCAGCCCATAGCCATTCCTCTTCTGCCCTGCTTCCATCTCTACTATTTTGCTCAGTTGGGGGCATCAATGAACATTTGGGGAGATGGGGTGAACGGCAACGCCAGCCCCATGTGTCCCATTTTCAGTTTAGGGGAATAAGATCATCCTACTCTCTGGGTGGAGTGGACAGAGAGCCTGGCAGGTGATCAGTAAGCTGGAGGTGTCAATCAGGGCAGCTAGAGGAGGGGAGCTAGGTGGGGGTCTGGTCCTTGACTATACCTTAACCAATAAATTTGGACCTTGACAAAAAATAATTGACTACCCCAGCTTAAAGAATTCCAGACCCTCCCCAACTGCGGCCCTTCCCTTCCCTATTCATGTATGTTTTCTATTTTATTATTGTTACCACACCATAATACGTTATGTCTATGTAGTTTCTGGTCTTGCAGCATTGACAAGTTGTAAATTGCACACTTCTATTAGAGAGTGTATGATTTAGAAACATATACAAACGGAAAGTCATTTACCTTTTTGTTTCTCTATGAAAGAAAATCAATAAAAAAATTAATAATTCTCACACATACACACACCTCTCAATCCCTCAATGCTCAGTCTTGTAGTTATCTCACTACATAATTGGAGGGGAGGGAAATATTTTGAGCTGAACCAAAAATAACAGTTTTTGAAACTTTTGGAAAATTGAAAAGTTGTAAAAAAATTATTTGTGTGTCAATCAAAACATTTCGGTTAACCTGAAATATTTTATTTTGATTTGAAGCATTTTTTACACTTTTAGAAAAAATTAAATAAAAATATAAACAAAAAGCCATTTAGAATTAAAAAACTGAAATATTTCATTTAAAAAAAAGTTGAAAAAAAAATTGTAATAATGTTTTTGATTTTTTTTTAACCAAAACATTGTGGCAAAATTGACACAAGTTTGCAAAATGTTTTTGTGTTGCCAAATACACATTTTTTACCAAAAAATATTTTTGGTTGAAAAATTTTGCTCGGCTCTACTTACTACTATGAGTAGTTTAGGAGACAAAGAGTATGTCTACACTAACCACCAGAACAGCAGGAAGTGATCGATCTATCAGGGATCCATTTATCACGTCTAGTGTAGATTCACGTAGCTGAAGTTGCGTATTTTAGGTCGACCCCAGCACCAGTAGACCTGGCCAAAGTCATAGTACTTTTCACTATAGAAAATGCTATGCCCAGTAGTAAGTGATTACAGGATTGAGTCCATAGATATGCACTTGTATCTATCAGTTCATTATTTAATTCTTTCATTTTTTAAAAAAAATTGTTGTGTTGTATTTTTATTTCTGAAATTGCTTAGTTTCCTGTTTACATTTATTTGTTTTTAAAGATTTCAAAAGCTTATCAATGGCTTGGTTTTGAGATATAACATTAGGTGTTTCATAGTCACAGTAATATACTAGTTTTATTTTCATTATAGTAAAATAAACCAACATGCCTCCTGTAGAAAAATAATATATCTGATTTTATACAGTATAAAATTTTTATTTTGTCACTAATAATCAATGACTACCATAACCCATTAACCAGTTTTCTATTATATCTATTTACATTACACAAACCACTTTTTGTAAATGCACCTAATATAGCCATTTTCTATAATCAGAAAAACACAAGCAAACACACTTTCCTGCAGAGATTTATAGAACTTGTGATTTACAATAAGAAAGTAATAGTGCAACAGCAGTGCAGAGAGGACAGCTCTAAAAAAAATTAACTACATAAATATATCCAGTTGAAGTGGTTCATAAATGGATAATCTCTGCAGTGAAATGAAATTCATTCTAGTAAAAATGATGTTGTTACAAAGAAATATGTATCACATTTTAATAAGTGATGCTTATCATTTAAATTCAACCAATTATCTCACATTTTTCTTGCTAAGCAGGCTATTCAATTACAATACCAAAAGTAGTTGTACAAATGTATTTTAACTTTGGCCAACATAGTACAGAAGTAATTAAATAAAAGTTAATTGTGCTGTGGCCACTATGGCATCAAGAACTTTAATAAACTGTGTGGGTATCTAAACTGTTGTTTATTGTCATAACAATTTTAAAATAAATTTAAAATAGTTACATTGACAGAAATATTACAATATTACAATAATTTGACAGAAATATTACAATTCCTATTATGGAGAATATCACATGTAATATAAATAAAGTGCCCTAGGCCTTGGAAAAATAGAGATGTAATGACAACAGAATCTCAAATGAGTTAACCTTTCTTGCCTTCCTTTAAAGAATTTCCATTAATCTGGGTCTGCTTCTTTTCTTCCAGTAGAGCACATTTAATGATTAGTTCAAGTTTTAGGTCAATAGTGTTTCAATTCATTCTACCTTGCTGTGCTGTGTCTAGTGTAGTTATAGCACTTGCAGCAGACTGTGTGGTGCAGACCTTTTCTTATTTGAAAAATGTCAAATGTCATAAATGCTTGCGATAATGCACTTCTCACTTGCAGCAAGATGAAACTTAACATCAAAAGCCTTGTTACATGCTGCATAACATATGACTAAAGACTAAAGTTGACTCCTCTCAACTAGATATGACCAGTATCCCAGTTTTACACAACTAAATCCAGATACATTGGAAGTACCGCTGCTATTACCTAACCTGCTCCATAAGTTTTACACCTACTCCATGTTGATGAGTAGGTGTAAAACCTCTCATCAAAAGGTTCACTTTCTTCATTTTATAGACTCATTTCTATGGCATGGTTAATTTCTTCTGCAAGTGAAGGTAGTAACTATGGGCAGAGTGTGTGTGTCGGGGGTGTGGGGGGGGAGTTGTGGCTTTTTCCATATAACTACAAATACACAATAGCTTCTCTGTCATTAATAACTGGATCACATATTAAAAAAGCATTCAAAGAAAAGATAACATTCTAAAGGAAACGTGAGAGTGACTACACCATTGTGCAAAGCAATCTACCCAATACATTATTTCTGCACCAGTGCTAGTAATATAGCAGAAACATGTACCCTGCTGACACATTGAAGGCAGGGAATTTAAAATTACTATATTAATATAATGAATGGCTGGGACTTTAAACGCTGACACATTGTACTTGTTAGCAAGAGTGAACAATTTATGGTTACTATGAAGAATACAGGCATGAGGATGAGGGAGGTGATGACGGTGATGAGAAGGAGGAGGAGGAGGTTAACATCCCTAGCAGCTGCTGGGGAATCATGTCCCTACCTCAGTAAGCTGGATAGGGGAATAGCTCCAGATCCACTGCCCAGGATCCCTCCTTTCCTCCCCGACAGGAGTTTTTCCACGAGAGCCACATTCCCAGTGCGAGCAGCTTCCAGCAGTTCCTGGTCCTTCCCCATGGTCAGTAACCAAACACTCCCTCCCCTCTCGCAAAATACTACAGATACAGCTAAAATTCCCCTCCCTCGATCGAATAATGTCCTGCTTGCCTCAAAGCCCTGCCTCAGATCGGGGCAGAGAGGAGATCCCTGCAGCCCCCGCAGAGCAGCAGCAGGAGGGAGCAGGAGAATCACCTCCTAGTTACACTAGCTTAATTCTGGGTGGAGTGTGGCAGGAAAGCGGGGCGGGGGGACTAGGAGGGAGGAAATTAGGCCAATAAAAGACCTCCCCCCCCAATCCCAGCCTGCAGGGTGAGTGAGGGGGGTTGGCTCAGCCCCAGAGCCTATGGGGTGGGGTGGGGGAGAACGAGATGATGACCAGCAGGGAGGGATGGAGGGAGGAGGCGCAGCCCTGGCTAGCCAGGCCCGTTGCTGGGGAGACACCGATCTCTCTCTCTGAGTGGCTGGCTGCGTTTGGTCCCACCCCCTCCCCGGATCCCAGTCCCAGCGCCTCGCCTTGCTGCTACCGCTACTAGTGCGGCGCTATTCGGCCCCGTCAGCCGCCCGGCCCAGCCCAGCCCAGCCCAGCCCACCCCGCCCAGCAACAAGAGCCAGAGCTCCTCGCGCTCTACGGCGGGACCGTTAACGGCTGCTGGAGCCAAGGCGCTGCGCGTGCGAGGGGGAGGGGTCACATCCCGCGCGAGGCAGGTGACCGCTGCTGGGGGAGATAGGAGCAGGTGCAGCTCAGTCAGGGGAAGGGGCGGTGGTTCTTGCTGTGGCCTCGGAATAACTGCGGCTGGGTGAGTCCCGGAGCTTGGCGTGCGGGGCGGGGGATGAGGCGCTGCTGAGGCAGAGGGCAGGAGCCTCACGCTGGGATCAGAGGGCAGCGTGACCCCCCAAGTGGTGGGGCGGGGGGGCTGCCTCGCTTGGGCGGGGAGGGGGAGAGAGCGAGAGCAAGGGGCTCAGGATTGCTAATGGGACCGACGGTCAGGAGCACCTGAGATGGGGTGGGAGTGGCAACATCCAGCTCCCCGCCAGACACCGCAGACGGGGGGGAGGGGGTGGTTGGGATTCAGACATGCGCCCGGGGGGCGGGGGCACTATAGCTCTGAGCCACCCAGCAGATCCTGCAGATGGGGCGGGGAGGGGATAAATAATCAATGGGAAAACTCCCCCTGACTTCACTGGGGACAGGATTTCACTCATCGAGCCAGCAGGAGTCCACTGAGTTTGTCTCTCGTTCGTCAAAGGAGGGGGAACACAGGCGGAATTGGGTCCCGTTTAGACTTGATCGTCCCCTGTCCTGGTGCTAGTGATGCTGACAGTGAGTCTTTTTAAGGTGAAGCTTCTTCCATCATGATGATTTTTCTCCTGCCTTGGCAGCTAGAGTAATTTTTCTCCACAACCCCAGTGGGTTTTATGAGTTATGTGGAAAATTTGCTCTCTTGCCCAAGTCATTAGCTCATCCTTATCTAATGCACTATTTATTACTGTTTATATATGAAAAGCCAATTAATAGCCTTTTCACCCCCAACTGATTTAGTAGATTACCTTTAGTATTATTTCTGTAGCCACATAGGTATTACAGGCAAATAAGACAATGCCCCTTAGAAGTCCTGCCTCATTGAAGGCAATGGCAAAGCACCCATTAACAATAGGTGCAGGATCAGGTCATAAATTAAGCCCTGCTCCAGTAAACTCATGAGTAAATTTATGCATGCATGTAGGTGTTCGCAGGGTCAAGGCTTTAGTTAACCAAAAATAACATATCATGGTAGGCAAGAGATTAAGGAAGTATGTTGTGGGAGACCATATGAAATACTCATGGCCTTATCCAGCTTCTGTTAAAGTCAAAGGAAATTTACCTGTTGGCTTCAAAAGGAGTTGGGATTAAGTCCTTGGTGGGGAATACTGCTCTTTTTGGGAGCCATGTTTTTCCCCCATATACAGCAGATCATATAACTGTTTTAGTTCATATCTTTTAGTTAAATTTTGTTTTTGAAAAGTTGTAATGTAATTAAGTTTATATCTTTGCTTAACTCTCCAGGAACTGTAAAAATATGCCATTTGCAATCACAGCCCACCCATAATGCTGCAAATATAGCTGTGCACATCATATTTAAACAAAATCCAGTTTCTATCCAGAAAATGAATCTTACATATTTTAAAAAATTTTAGGATGTGAAATGATGAGTGATGTTTTTCCCCCAGAATGGTAGCAGAACACTTAACAGGGCATCTAATTATTAGGTGTGGAAACTCTATAGCTCTTGCCTTCCTAACTGAATGCATACCATTGTTCGATATAAACAACATAAATTTTAGGACCTGATTCTGCAAGCCTTTACTCATATCAGTGTTTCCATTAAAGTTTATTTTTGTATAAATAAACAAATAGATGAATTAAGCTTTACAGTTTGAGCCCTTAGTCACAACTGATTTAGGTCACATTTGAAGCCTCAAACTAAAGTAGAGAGAATAAAATGCAGAGCTTATTACTGAAAACCTGAGTCATCCTGCTCCAACATTGAGAGTCATTATAAACGGAATCATAGGTGCTGACTTTAGCTGGCGGCTGTGGGTGCTCGCACCCCCTCAGTCTCGCCCCTTCCCGCCTCCATTCCAACCCCTTCCTCAAATCCCCAGCCCCACCTCCTCCCCTGGGCAGTGCTGCATTTCTCCTCCCCACTCCCTCCCAGGCTTGCAGAAGCCTGGGAGGGAGAGGGAGAGGGGAGAAACAGAGCGGCGGCATGCTCAGGGGAGGAGGCGGAGCGGAGGTAAGCTGGGGCGCGGATGGCCACAGCAAATAATTTGGGAGAGGGCGCAGAGGAACTGCTCCCCACTCCAGTTCACCTCCACTTCACCTCTCATGAGGGCGCCACCGCTCTGCTTCTCCCCCCAATTCTGGGTGGAGTGTGGCAGGAAAGCGGGGCAGGGGGACTAGGAGGCTGATTCGCACAAGCCTTGGAGGGAAAGAAGGAGGGGGGAGAAGCAGAGCGGCGGCAGCGCACTGGAGAGGGGCAGGGAGCTGCCGGTCGGTGCTTCGCACCCACCAATTTTTCTCCGTGGGTGCTCTAGTCCCGGAGCATCTAAATCTAGGCTTGTTGTCCATTACATGGCTGGACAAATGTAGCCCTTAGTTCCATCAGACAATGGGATTGTATATGTCTGAGTGGCTAATGTGGCACATGATGTGTATGAAGGCACTGAAAACAAAGACTGACCCTGTAATAAACTGCACTGGCAGGCTCTTCCACTTGTGCTGAGCTCTCTTGAAGTCAACTGGGTTCTTCACAGGTTCATAGGTCTGTCTGTGTGTTCGTTGCAACATCAGGGCCAAAATATACATGTTTGCACATAATAATAAGATTGAAAGTAGAGCAAATACTAAAGAGCAACCAGATTTTAAGAATTTGGATTGTTTAAGTGATTGAACCAGCAGATGGCAAACATGACTCAGTGTAAACAAATGTTACATAATTAGTCCTTAGGTTTTATTTTCCCCAGACTATGTGCTGAGTGAAAATACCATCCAGAAGACTGATCAGGAAAGAAATAGAGGACCAGTGTGGAAATATCATTGGACCAAATTGTACCCTCTGACACTGGCAGTGGGGTTCCTTGGGTGTAATTGAGTTCAGAATATGCCCCATTGAAGCCATCTGCCAGTGTCCAGCAGCACTAAAAAATCCAAATAGACCATTAGGTTTGTTAGCAGATATGTAAAATAATTATTCTAAAAATTAGAAAGCAAAGTTGATAAGGAATTTGGGCCAAACTATCTAACTCTCACTGGTGGCCACACTGACATTTTCCCCTTAAATACTTAATTAACTTTAGGAAAAACAATTAAATATGCACAGATACACACCCAAATCGTTGTAATTTATATTTGTAGGGGTTTTGGCAGATGCAATAATAAAAATAATGCTGCCTCCCCCTTCAGGAGTGATATTTGTGTATTTGTTAAGATCACAGCATACCTAGTAGCTACTGGGGAGGCTATGAAAAGTGATAAATGATATTAAGAAACATACAAATATCACTTTTCACAGACAGCTAGTAAGCCTACTGTGAAAAGTGATACTTGCATGTTTGTTAATATCATCTTTGTCAGCAAGCCTCAGACCCATTAAGCCCTGAATGTGGGGGCCAAAAGGGGAGGCAGCAGAGGACAGAAGTGATGGTGGGATGAATGCGGATCCGGGGGAGGCAGCTGGGGTCCAGGACAATGAAGCGGGGGATGAATGCAGGACTGTGGGAGGCAGAAGGGGCTATGGTGATGAGTCCCACTATTGTGTGGCCAGGGCCTGGTGTCTGCTGCCATGCGGCCAGGACTAGGGCTCAGTGCCTGCAGCCAGAGCCTGGAGCTGAGGACAGGAACTGCATGGCTGGAGCCAGGGATCAGAGCCCACTGCTATGCAGTGGGTCAGTGCCCAGGGCCAGTGCCTTTTGCCCCATGGCCAGAATCTAGAACTGTATGCTGGAGCCCAGGGCTGTGTGGCTGGAGCCAGGAGCCAGCGCCTACTTCTGCACAGCCAGAGCCAGAGGCTGGCACCCAGGGCCAGCTCCTGCTACTACATGGTGGAAACTCCAGGAACAGAGTTGTGGGCTGGTGCTTGCAGGGGGATCAGTGCTAGGGTTTGGGGCCGCCGGGTGGCTGGGGCCAGCGCCAGAGCTAGCACCTGTCACCAAATGTCCAGAACTGGGAGCCAGAGGCCGACTGAAACCCCAGAGCTGTGGGTCAGCACCTGTTGTCCCGCAACCAGAGCCAAGGGTTGGTGCCCAAAGCTCCATAGTTGGAGCCCACTGCCGTGTGGCTGGAGGTTGGCACCTGTGGCCAGCGCCTGCCACTGGTGGCTGGAACCCGGGATGAGCTGGGAGCCCACTGCCACACATCTGGAATCAGAGGCCAAAGACTGAAGCCCTTCAGCTGGAGGCCAGGGCCACGTGGCTGAAGCTGCAGGGGTTTGGTACCACTGCCCTGTGGTCAGAATCTGCAGCTGCATGACCAGGCTCCTAAAGTGCCGTTGCCCAAACCCTCTCATCCCAGGGTGGGTCAAGAATCACCTTGCTCCTCCAGAGGCGGTGCAGGGTGGCACATCGAGGAGCAACAAGGAGGGGCCGATGCTTTGCACTTCCCCCACTTCACTGCCCAGAAGGCTGTCATGGCCACATGAAAAGTCCCTGGTGGCTGCATGTGGCCATGGTGGCCACATTTGAGAACCATTGGTCTAGGGCAGCTAAAGCAGAGAATTAAAGACACAACTTGATCTGTTTCTAGAGATGACATTGATAGTACCCTCTAGTGAAAAAAAGCAGAATGATGGGATTCAGTTGAACTAAAAATGCAGGTAGATTGGACCACATGGCTTCTCCATTTCTAAAAGTTCTTATGTTCTTAATTATTTATGGCATAAGCACTGCATTGTGGGCACCGTTGAAAATTACATGCACCATGAACAAGTTCAAGAGACTTAAAATGTAGTATAGCTTGGTGATATATTCTAAGAGATAAGGATAATTTGTAAAACAGCCAAAGTATGTTTCAATACATGTTATGCTTTTAGAATAATACTGTTCCATACCTGAGAAGAATTTTGATTATTCGATTTTAGTATTTGGGCAGGCTTTTTTCACTTATGTCCATTGTGGCATCATTCATAGAGTTCCAAAATTTCTCTCAAAATAACAGAAACAAATGCCTTAGATTCCATTTTTTTTATTTGCCAAAAAAAGCAAAGACAGAGCAGTTAGCATAACTAGAAACTTCTTAATGTGTTTGTCACTTCAGAATACTGGATATCACAGTTACAAGTGTGTTGCGGGAATTTTTTTTATTAATTGTTTTTACACTGCCACCATTACACAGTTTTGTTATCTCATCAGGACAGAATATAATTCCTTGCCTTCCCCTTCTTCCTTTAATGTATCAATTTGAAGGTAGATTAAATTGGGTTTTCTCTCTCTCTCTCTCCCTCCTTTTTCCCCTGTATATACAAGCAAAATATGTTTGATTTTATGTTATCTATAAAACAGTTGCATAAAGTGCATAAGCATATCCTAAAACAAATGATTCAAAAGGTAAGATCTCATCAATTCTCCAACACAAGATTATATAAAGAAATGCAAAGAATTCAATCAGGAGTGCTGGCAGCCATTATGAAAGATAGCTACAAATAATGAAACAACCTATCAAGTTAATTTTGTCAATGAAAAAAAATTTCTTGTCCCTCTCTCCAACATTGCATACCTTGAATGAGGTCAGGGACAATTGCTGCCCCTATTTCCTAGGTATTAAAGGTGCTGCTCCCCAAATACTGCCAGTCCTGAGGTGGTACATATCACCCTAAAGACTTTGAAAAGCGTTGTGTGTTTTGGTCTTTACACAACAAGCATAATATGAAGGAACCAAACAGGCACAGTGAGGTCCAAATCACCACCATGCACAATATGCAAATCCTAGCTTCATATATACCCTGTTCTTCTAGAAGGTTTCAAAACACCACAGAAAGTGTCATGAGATGGCTGGATTGTCTTCCATAGAGAAGGTAAATGGAAACGGTCAGCACTTCTAAGGAAAAGACACCTAGCGCTTTGCTGGATCTGACCCCTTGAGAAATTAGATATGATGATTGGTAGTACAATGAAATTAAAATTAGACAAATGCAGCTAAAAACCACAGCCATTTTTGAAAGGGGGACATTTTTAAAACTATTGCTTTCTGAGACCTACTATGCAGGTGCTTTGAATGCAACAGACCTAGATAAGAATGGGGGTGGGAGGGAGCAGGGACTTGCTCAGATCTTGCTTCCAGATTGTTTATAATGTTCTTCCCCTCAGTTTGTAGTACACAAAGTCTTCTCTAAATAAAACGGATAGATAAAAATAAAGTCTTCTCCCCTTTCTTTCTCTTCTGAGAGAGAAACTCTCTATGAGGGTCTCTGAATGAAAACAAAGAAAGGCAGAGGCTGGCTATAAGGCAGTCTTCCTGGATTCCACTCTTTGGGCTTAGTCTGTCAGTGGGTTTATTGTCTTTCAATGGGGTCTATCTCAAGCTCCTCTTCTTAGGCTGTACTGTGGTGCAGCTGCACTATGCAGCTTCAGGAGCAGTGAGATCTGCTTCTGTCTTTCTCTTGGCTGGTGGGTCTCTGCTGTCAGCAGTCTCTGAGGTGGAGCAATGTTCCTCCCGTTCACTCCCCCTTTCTGTGGCAGGGTTTCTGTTTTTAAGCCCGCCCCTTCCGGGCAGAACAAGCCTTGCAGGTGGTGCCTTATTAGAGCTGATACCACTGATACTACTGTAAAGTGGTAGTGCAAAGTATAATTGCATTATACATGCATTTATGCCATTTGTGGTGTGAATCCAATATAGGGGAACATAAACTGTGATGAGGGAGAGAGGCTATCGAACAGGTAATACCTGAGAGAAACCACAGCTCATTTAATCATTAATTCCTCCTTTTCAATAATTGAGTAAGCCTTTTCTCTTAGGTCGACTTACTGCAGTGTCTACACTGTGCTAGGTCTATGGGAGAAACTCTCATGTTGACTTACCTTATGCTTTTTGTTCCGGTGGAATACTGGAGATGACTGGAGAGCAATCTGCAGTTGATTTAGCAGGTTTTCACTAGACCCGCTAAATTGACCCCTGGTGGATTGATCGCTGCAGTGTCAATCCCGGTAAGTGTAGACATATCCTTAGAATTGTTGCCTTTTATGAGGTCCATAAGGAGGGCCTGCGATTGAGGTGAAACTGGGAATAAACCTCCAGTAATATCCTGCAAATCCAAGAAAATGCCTCATTTGCCTCTTGTCGGAAATGTAATTCAAGGCCTGTACCTTGCTGACCACTGGTTTCAAAAGGGTGCCTCCCCAAATAGATTACTTCCTCTATGGCTAACTTACATTTTGAAGAGTTGGCCATTAGTCCCACTTCCAGGTTTTTTCATACCATCTTTACTTGCTGCATGTGGTCTTCCAGGGTAGAAATATAAATGACAAAGTTGTCCATGTAGGCAAAGTTGTCCATACTGATGGTGCGGGCTGAGGATCCTATTCATGATCTATTGGAAAGTCTTGGCAGCTCCATGCAGGTCGAAAGGCATAGGCTTGAATTAGAAGTGTTTGAAGGGAGTGAAGAAAGCCAAGTGGTATCCATGGAGCACCAGTAATTTGGCCTTTGCCACCCCAGTTTTTTTATCATTTTCAATTTGATACAAGCATTCTTTCTTGAACGAAAGGTGCAGATATAGCTCGCCCTAAGAGGCTCTCTTACCTCATCTTTTATGGAGCCCAGTTGTTCATATGCATCGCTCAATGTAGGGTTGTAGCACTGTTCTTGGACAAAATTCCCATTCTGTAGGAGGGTTTCCAAGTCCTGCCTGGTTACCCCGTTTTTCCTAGGGGAATCAGTGGCCACATTGCTCAGGACATTCCTTCAGGGTTGTCGGCTTCCCCAAGGCCCACCAAGCTCTGAAGCACTGGCTGTACAATGGCCCTGCATTCTTGCTCACTACCGAGGCTTGTGCATTAATGACTTGCCAGAAAAAGAGCCAGTCTTGACCCATGATTACAGGGTAGGCCAATTTTTCAGGTAGGACTCCGCTATTACTGCAGCAACTCCCACTGTCAGTTTTAGATCTTGGGTTGAGTATGTTTTGACATCACCATGTAAACATTTCAGGTGGATCGTATTCTTACAAATGGTGTCACCCCATGCAATGGAAGCCTGAACCATATCTGAATACAGCCAGAATCCAAGAATCCTTGAACCATCTGCCCTTGGACCCTCACCAGTACCATCAAATTAGGGAAAGTCTTTTTCCATGCCCAGCTTTCTGCCATCCATCCCTGAGCACATTCACATTCCATAGGAAGGCATTCCCACTTTGTGTCTGTCTGTCTGTCCACAGGAATAGCATGTTAATGGGCTGGCACTGTTGGCACCTTTCCTAGGTGAGGGTGAGCTGGACACTGGTCTGTGAGTCTTGCTCTTTTTGAGGTGCCTGGCCATCCCACTGACCATGTTGTATCTGTGCCTGACTGCCTGGCCTCCCTAGGGCTACTCCTGATTTAAGAGATGATCTGACCATCTGGAAGGACTCCTTCAGGGTCGGGCCCCTCAGAGAGATTGTTAATGATTCTGGCTCACCCTCCCAGGTCACTTTCCATTCTATCCCCTGCCATGCTGATGCTTGGGTGATTCTGTCTGTAGTTATGCTTTGGCTTCTACAAAATTCTCCATTAGTCTTACTGCTTCTGATAATATTTCCAGGCACTGCCATAATACCCACTCTCTGCCTTTTGTTGGTAATATCTTTAGAAATTATTCTGTCACAATGGTCTTGTGACCAGGTCACTTATGGCCCGGATCATTCCTCCAAATGGAGCCACTTCCAACAGTGTTCTCTCAAGAGTTGTGCTACAAAGAGGTCTTGCCTTCTTGGGGTAGATCTTGTCCCTAAACTGTTGACAGTGGGCTCTTTGGAAATATCCAAGTAGTCCAAAATGTCAGACTTTACTTGTTTGTAGTCATTTTCCCTCTCCAAGTCTAGATCACAACAGGCCACGTGCATTGGACCCATGAAATATGGATCCAGAATCAAAGCCCATTGTTTTGAGGGCTACATGCTTGCTACTGCCACCCTCTGAAATGTAACTAAAAAGGCTTCAGGGTCATTGTCTCCATTTTGGTTAGCTTCACTGGCACTAGTGGGAGAATGCCCTTGACGCGTGTATGACTCACTGGGCTACCCTGGAAGCCTGCTTTCTTTTTGAAACTCCTGTTGCTGGGCCATCAGTTCCTTCAGCTGCTGCTGCTGTTGTGTGCTCTGAATCTAAGGGGTGGTCCACTGTTGCAGGAATTGCTGTTGGAACTGTTGTTGCTGAGCTGCTTGCTGCGGTTGCGTCTCTACTAATCACTTAACACCACTTCAATTCCATCTTGCATGGAACTGCTGAGCTCTATCCCCTCTAAGGCTTTATTTTAACCCTGCATGTTTATACATATGTTGGTATTCTCTGCCATTTATGATGAGCAGGGGCTTCCTGGGTCTCCTCCAGACCATGCTCCAGTTGTTTATAATGTTTCCCCTCCAAATTCATAGCACATGAGAGTTTCTCTGAATAAAACAAATAGACAAAAGAGAGGTCCTCTTCCCTCTCTTTCCCTTATGAGAAAGGGGACTCAGACAGACTTTCTTTGTTTTCATACTATCTTAGGCAGTCTTCCTGGATTCCACTCTTTGGGTTTAGTCAATCAGCAGGTTTATCATCTTTTAATGGGATATACCTCAAGCCCCTCTTCTTGGGGAGTACTGCAGTGCAGCTGCACCATGTGGCTTCAGGATAAGTGAGACCTGCTTCTGTCTCCCTTTCAGCTGGCAGATTTTCACCCCCCTCCAGTCAGAACAAGCTTTGCAAGTGTGCCGCCTTAGAGCTGAACAGGCCTAGAAGAGCTCATTTAGTCTCCTCTCCACCAGAGTGAGGGCATGTCCCTTCACAATTTGGAATACCATATGGGGAAAAAACAATGCCATTTTGATGGTATACTCAGAAGTGTTATATAATGGAGCATGGAAATAATAGTTTCTGTTTATACAGCTCTGACTAGACCACGCCTTGAATTCACGTTCAGTTCTGGACACCTCATTATCAGAAGGATGGAGGGAATTCAACAAACAGCAAAATGGCTCAAATTATGTCCTCCTTCAGGTGTACAAACAAGGAAGGTATGTACAAAAATGACCCCCCCACACACAACCTTATGACCGTATACATAAGCAGGATGCAATTGCAGACTATTGTTTGAGTGTGCTCACCGTGGCTCAAGACATCCCAAAGGGGAAGAGTCAGGGCCCTGTTTCCTCAGATATTGGCAAACAGAGCTGTCTAAACATACAATGTGGGAATGTGCTGCATTCCTTATAAGATTCTAATAGTAGTGAATTTGCTGTTCCTGCATGCCCTGGAGCTGCATGTCTGTGCTTACACTAGAGAATTGAACCACTGGGAAGTGACTGATGGGGTAACACTGAGGTAAGTAGCAATGGTGTCTCCCTCAGCCATGCTGTACCTGGTGCAATTTTGTCCAAATAATGGCCAAAATTAACAAGCATATCCACTAAATTTCTTTACATGCATTTGGTGTATCGCAGCAGGTCAAATGAACAGTATAATTATTCGCACAGCCCTCATGTGGTGTGCTAGTTTTACATCACTTTGCTCTCAGAATACGCCTGACTGTTTTTCATGCATTAAATGTAAATGCAGAATGAAATGTGATTGCTGGTAGGTAAGACCAGCATGCTGATTAAGTGCCTCAGTCCAGCACATGGGCTGATATACAGTACTTACCCAATATGCAGCTTATTGCAGTATAGATTTCTTATATTTTCAGTTGGTACATTGCCGTTTCTATGTAACTTAAAAACATTTTGTCCCCTTCTTGTCTTCCATTTTAAATCTGTGCACCCATGCCACACATCAGCTTTTGGTCAGCTGAAGGTACATTCAGAGGAAAACATTACCTGACACATGCTAGCAGTGAATGGCATAGAACAGGGCTGAATAAATAGATAACCATGAACACAGAGCACAAATGAGATTCTTGGTGTGTGTAGCACTATTTGTACAAATGTATTTGGACAAACATGATACCTGCATAGCCACCGAAGCAGTAACTGGTGCACTGTGGGATGATGGTAGGAGGACTCTTTGCACAGCTAGAGCTATTTTGTCAGTGATTCCCATCCTCACTGCCTCTCCACTGGTGGGAGCTAGAGAGTGGAAAACTACATGGTGATTAGCCTTGCTCAAATCAAGTCTAATACACAGAGTAGAGTAATCACCAGTGGGTGCACTTGAATGCCTGGACAGGAGCCTAGATGGCCAAATGATGGTTAGTACACCACATTTTTCTGTAAACAAGCCCTTGAGGCAGAATCTTTTTAAAACCCCCACTGGAGAGGGTGTGGCTTCATACATCACTACATGCAAGACTGTGCCTTATGGGAGTCACTTGACCCAAAATGAGTCAGGAACTGGGGACGAGGGAACTGTTGATTTATGAAGAAAGATTCAAAAGTATACATTTTGGTTAATGTTGATTAAGGGACAGACATAATTCTCTACATGGTATAAGGTGGTGTATTTGGGAATAATGGGAAGAAATTCAAAATAGGAAAAATGCAAAATGAAATTAGGAAGACTTCCAAATGGTGTGTCTGTGAGACTTGGGAATAATCTTCCAGTGGAAATGGTAGAAATCACATCATCTGAAGCATTCAAAACTAGCATGGGCAAAGCAATAGCAAATAATAAGGAACCATTCTGCACAGATTGTGTAACCAACTAGATGACTTAATAAGTCTCTTCTAATTTCTGATTATTTTTTTTTTAAAAAGCAAGAATGTAGAAGCTAGCTAATCTGGAGTAGCTTCCTGAGCCTGGCCAAGATCTCTTTGTCATAGTATCCTGTGTAGTGGTGTGATTCAGTCTCCTTTATGACTCCTGATCTTAGGGTCAGTTCAATCCACACTGTAATTTTAAAAAGCCTCAGGACGGCTCCAAGTTCCACTTGACTGCTTTAGTCTTGTTCTGGCAAGTAAACATTTGCTGGATCACAGATGCACTTTGGCCACACCCCCAGACTTTCAGCCATGGCCACGACATGCCCTTGGGAGATGGCTGGAAGAATGGAATAGAACTGGCTATGATGGCTCTACATCACTAGAAGATTCCTCTACACAGGGCGAATCCTCAACTGACTACTTAAGCTAGTTTTAAATCTGCTTTGTACTGCTAGTAGGGCAGATCTTCAGCTGGTGAAAACTGTCATAACTTCTTTCACTGGGACTATGACAATTTACACCATCTGAGGATCTGACCCCAAGAGCAGTGTGCAGCAAGCCTAACGGGACTAAATATCTGGCCTTCTATCCTGGAGACTGAAGGTTAGCTATGGATGTACAGAGGAGATGCACAGCACAGCAACAGCAGTGCAAGTTTTCCTTATCACCATGTTCATATGCCTTCATCTTGACCTGAAAGTTCTACCCAGTAAAATAAAAGGAAAGTTGAATCTCTTCACATCTAAAATTAGATGTTAAATTACTCAGAGTAGGCACCTTGGCTTTATTTATTCTATGAAGTTCCTAGTATACATCTGCATAGCATATAATCACATGACCATTACATTGCTTTGCTAGAGAATTGCAAACCCCTCCTGGATCTGTTCACTCACAGCCACCAACCTGTAAAGTAACTCCCAGCTGAATACATGAATGCTATGTCCAGCCATCCATGAATAAATACAGGGAGACATATTCTTCAGTCCCAGTCTTGCCCCCCAAAATGTGCATCTTGTACTGTTCAGTAACCCACCGGATGGTATAAGATCATAATTTTAGTCCGTCATTCCGACAAAGGGTAATTGATATGAACCAGGCCTGCTGAACCTGAGTAGAGATTTCCTATATACTTCAATCAATCACACTGGTTTAGTGAAAAGGTGTGTCTTGGCTATTGTTCAGGAAAGGTCTCTCTCAATGAGAATGCTCTGCCTCCAGTGCCTAACACTCTGACTCAAGGCTTCTCCAACTGTGCCATATTTGTGGAGTGCAAGATGCTTGGTGAGGATGGGGTTCACAGACAGGAGCAGGTCTCTGATTTATTTAGGTCCTACTTCATTTAGGGTCTTGATGACTAGGACCAGAACTTTGCATTTAGTGCCAAAGTGACTGGAGAACCAATGAAGTGAGGATCACAGCAGTGATACTCTCACTGAAGCTTTTGTTGTTGTGGAGTGGGCTACTGCCTACTATACCAGTTGTAGATGATGAATGTCTGAGACACACACAATCAGGTACAAGATGACACCATGACTATCCTACTCTTTAGAAATCATTGATTATTGTCATTGGGTAAAACCCTGAAGCCCTTAGGCAAACTCTCACAGATTTAAAGGCATTCAGACACAATGATGATGAGGCTCATATAAGAACCTAGACAGATAGATAAAAATGTATTTTCCTGAGGGAGGCCCTCAGAATTTGTTGTACAGTTTGACTGTGCACTTTTTGACTGTGCTATTTAATACTCTTTGCTTATTTTGCATAAAGTAATTTAAAATTTGTCAAAAGTCATATGAATATTACTTGTAACCAGAGTTCTTTGAGATGGCTCTGCATATTCACACTTATGGGTATTTCTCTGCCTGGAAGTGCTTACCAGTAGAACATCCTCCAACCAGCATCCATCAGAGTTCTTGTGCTCCCTTCTTATGCCTCCCCTCAGCATCTCTGAATGTTGTAAGGGCAAGACTGTATAAGGGGTTACAGAGTTCTCTACCATCCACTGCCAACCCAGAGAAAGAACAAAAGGACTTGGAGAAAGAAGGGAAGGAGAGCAGGAACTGTGAATGTGCAGAGCCAGCTCAAACAACTCCAATTAAAAGTAAGTAACCTTAATTTCTTCTTCAAGTGGCTCTGCATATTCCCATTTATGGGCAGTTTGATAAGCAGTGCTGAAAATGACCTGGAGGAGGAAACGCAGTCTTAACTGACTGGAGAGTGCACTACCAAATCTAGCATCATTTCTTAAAGCCAAATGGAGAGCGTAATGTTTAGTAAACATGTACACATAAATCCAGGTTGCTGCCCTGAAAATCTCAGCAATAGGGACTTGCTTAAGTAAAACAAAAGATACTACCATAGCTCTAATGGAATGAGATCATAACATTGTAGGTACAGGAATTTCTGCTAATGTGTCACATTCAACATTGTTTAATTGATCTAGAAACAGTCTAAAGAAACACAGTAAGACCCATCTGATTCTTAGCATAAGTAACAAATAATCCAGATGATTTTCAAAAACTTGTAGTTCTGTCTAAATAATAGGCAAGAACTCTTCTTGTATCCAAAATATGTAAAACAGATTCCATGTTTTTAGTATATGGCCTTTGGAAAAAAATACTGGCAAATTAATTGTCTGATGTGAAATTCAGGAACTACTTTTGGCAAAAACTTTGGATCAGATTTAGGAACCATCTTATCTTTATGAAAAGATGAAAATGGTGGCAGTAATGAAAACTACCTCAATAGATAAATAATACAAACAACACTCAGCCAAGGGTTCAAAAGGCGGCTTTCTGAGTGTAAGTGGCAGCAAATTAACATTCCAAGGAGGGACAGGATCCCTCAAAGAGGTTGTGAAGGCACTCACTCACTGGAGGAGTACGTTCTTGTCTCTTAATTCCCTTACTGTGTTCCACCACAGAACTCTCTCCCTGACCATTCAAATCCTGCCCGCTTTTCAGGGTACACTGCCAGAGTTGTCTTCACCCTTGTGGTTGCTTTATGCTTCCCTGACTACTAAATTAGACCCCTATATTAGAATAGTGCTCTGTTGTTTTTCCTATCCTGCTGCAATTGTTTTTCTGTCCTCCTGCCCTTGCTCTACATTCTGAGTCAGTTTGTTTTGTTTCAAATGCTAATATTTTTAATCAGATCATGTCTGATTCTGATAGTTACTTCTCCATCTGACTTACCACTGAGGGCCTATGCTGTGAACATATACATCAGAGGGGGATATATATTAGATAATCCCTTCATAAACTTTTTAACTATGTTATGCAAGAGCTGTGATCTGCCATCAAAAAAAGGTAAACTGAAATACTTGCCAAATGACCTTTCAAAGAGGAGTTAGATAACCGCTCAAATTTAAATACAGTAAATATTATAAAATATGAAGTCTGAAAGTTGAGACATGTGAATTGGATTTTCTCTGCATCCAATATACAAATCTGGACCATTTAAAAAAAAAACACTTTTTGGTAGACTGCTTTCTAGAATTAAGTAGCACATTCTGCACCAAGGAGGAATGTGTGTGTTCAAGAATAGACTGTGTCAAAGTCCGATTGCCCAAGCTGTCAGGTGAAGGGACTGCAGATGAAGAATACTGCCCAGCTACTGAGACAGAAGATCTGGAAACAGAGGAAGAGGTAATGAGGATCCCTTTGTGCAATTGAAGCAGATCCATTAACCACTACTTATGTGGCCAATCCAAGGCAATCAGAGTTAATTTTGCTTTGTCTTGAAGAATTTTGCTGTCCACTTCATGGATCAACAGAAAGGGGGGGAAAAAAGCATACAGAAAGCACCTTCCCCAGTGCAGAAGGAAAGCATTGAGATGGATTGACTGTCTGTCTCTTCCTGCTCTCAAAAGAGAAGAGGCGACATTTCCTGTTGAAGCTCGTAATGAACGTATCACAGTGGGTGACAGTTCCTTTATTTGAGAGCTGTCCCTGCTGAGATGATCTGCAGTCATGTTGTTCTGTCCTGGTCTAACACTGCTATCCCCTGATACTCTTTAATTCTTGTTAACATTATAATTTTGAAGGACACCTTTTCTGTCATCTAAACTGAAAATGCTTCTGATGATTGCAAGAAGAAAGTTTCACATCACTTGTCAGGTCATCTCCACTCTGAGATATTTGTTCAGATGGAAATGTTTTGAAAGCTTTTGACTCAGGTCCTCATTTGAATTTGTAAACTGTCAGATGTTGGTGAAAAGGTTTGTACATGGCCACTAGGGTTCAGGATTAAATTAAAGCTCCACAGAGGATTAATAGACTTAATATGCTGCTTTGAGGACTTTCACAGCAATTAGTTCTCAATTTACCGGAATCCTTGTTGTACTCATCATTTAAACACTGAAAAGCTGGAGATTATACTTTTAGAGACCTGGTAGTTAAGCCCTTGTCTAGGTCATCTTTAAAAAACAAGAATTCTCTAAGATATTTTTTTCTGGTAAAATGTTTTTTTCATTTATCACCAAGAAATATCTATAAGAGTCTGCATTTGTCTTATGTTTTAGATGTAACAGATTTTTCTGGATTTTCATTGTATTATGCATTTTGCCTGAAATGCCTGATTTCTCTAATTATGTCAACAGTTGCAGCTGTTTTGGTGTCCAGTGTATTATTAGATTTTGTAATATCTCCTGTGACATTGCACTCCATATGTTTTACGGAAATATGGTTATAAGTGTGACTATGATATAACTGGAATATGCTTCATGCAAAAGGTCTCTTGTAAGATAGTATAAAGCTTATGATCTACTAAGTGCATTCATCCTATTCGTTTGCGTGTATTATTTCTATGTCTGGAGTCAGGAGAACAAGATATAAACTTGTATAACTGATGTAAACATGTTAAGTGGAAGCCATTAAGAATGTTTCAAAATCAATGAACTGTGAATGGGTTTGTTTACCTGTAAGCCTTCCTATGTATGCGTCTTTCAGCTACTAGGTAATGAAGGAGGTCTTACGGTAACATGTTGTCAGGCAAAATTAAAATTTAGCTAACAGCTAATATAGAAATGGCAGATCAAGCAAGAGTGCTTCAGTAGCTCAAAGGCACTGACAACTGTAAACATTTGATAAGCTTGTATGGTCAATGCCCGCCCAGTAACTTAGCTCTTAGAACAAACCTTCCCTTCACAGCCCACTGGATATCTGTAAGCACTCATCCCTACCCCCCTCACCTCGCGTCTTTCCCCCATAAGGTAGCCGTAGATGTTTGATGCAATTATGATGACCTCTATATGTACATACTGTTCTTATTTTTCTCTTTGGTCAGGGTTCTCTCGACTTGTAACAATATCTGTCTCTTTGTGTACAGATAAATGAATTGATAAGAGAATGTATATAACTGGCCATTGTAGCTCCATATTTTTAAAGCTGTTTATCAGTCTTCCCAATAGCATAAATAAATCCCCTTCAGTATTGTCTGTGCCTGTCTGATTCTTAGGGAAAAAAATCTTTTTGTCTAACAGTGCAGTGAGCAGGGTGTGATCGAGAATCCTTGGAGAGTTTCTCACAACCAGGAATAGAGATGAGTATCTTTTTACTTACCACTTCCAGTGAGCACCTTGGTTTGGGACTCCCCGAGACACCTCTTCACACTCCTTAATATGAACCACATATAGTACGCACAGATAGGAGGACTGAATAGGACTGTGTTCGTGGCCAGGGTTTTTGAGTTGCAGGGATCACTGAAGGCGAAGGCTGTACTGCCAGCGTTTTTGAGGTGCAGAGATCACTGGAGGCAAAGGCTGCATCGCCAGGTATTGAGCACCAAAGTGTATGCTGCAGTAGACTGAGTACAAGGGTGTGCTCAGTCAGTTTCCCCTGAAGAGCCTCTTAGGTGGGTTTCAGGAAGCTGGGATACAATATCGTATGAATTGCCCCAGATTGCGTCAACGATTCCCTCTACGGGAAGGAGTCACATTGGCATGCCCCAGGATGCACCAATGATACCCTGTACAGGAGGGAGACTCATTGACTGGCCCTGGGGAACAGCAATGATGCCCTCTTTGTGGAGAGGTGGGGGGAGGGAGATTAATTGACTTTATAAAAGGGAAACATAAGAAGGTTAAAAAAGACAATGGCAAAAGATGGATGGAATGAGGGTATGAGTACAATGGACAGTGTGTTGTGGGGTCTGGTCAGACAAAAGGAAGATTAGAGCAGGGGATTGTAGTAATGTATTGTGAATATGAAAGGAAGATACAAAAGTTGGAAATACTCCAAAAGGCTCTTACATCAGAGCTAAATCAAAAGGCAGATTGCAGCCACAAGTTGAGTGAGCTTGAAGCAGAAAACAAGGCTCTAAAAGTAAAACTAAAACAAACAACTACTCTGGCACACCATATTGTTGCTAGCATACAACAAAAGGTTAATTTCACCAACTTTGGTTTAGGCAGCGATACTGATAAAAACCAAAATGAAATTAATTGGAAACATCTTAAGAAACAAATTCAGAATTGGAATCTGGCATACAAGCGGAAAAATCAAGATGAGTAGCCTCTTCCTCCTCTCCCCACCACCTTTTAACCCAGAATTAAGTGCCAGTGCTCCCTTGGCCCCTCTCCAAGTGAAAACAGAGTGGTCCATAATACTTAAGTACACTCCTCTCAGCACAGAGGAAATCAGGGATTTACTGAAAGATCTCCATGATCTAAAGCAGGGGTTTCCAAACTACAGCCTGGGGGCCAGATGTGGCCCACAGCCTCCATTGGTCCGGGCTCCAGCTGAGCAGGCACGTGGAGAAGTCGCCACTGCCCCCTGCCTGTGAGCTGCTGCCGGCGGCCCCATGTGCAGAGGGGTGAGTGCCCCCATGGTGAGGCAGGAGGAGCAAAGGGGGGGGGGGGGCGTGGCAGCAGCCCGCGAAGCCCCTTCAAAAATCTAATATGGCCCTCGTCTCAAAAAGTTTGGAGATCCCTGATCTAAAGCCCAAAGACTCAAATTTGATCTTCTGGAAGAAAATAAGCCAGATGGTTACCACTTATATGTTACATTCCAGGGATCTTTATATCTTAACAAAAGCTAAATGCCCCGATCTATCATAGGCCAAGATCCCTACAGAAGGATACTGAAACGGCGTAAGGGCCTCTGTTAAATCTGAAAACGATATGACCCACACTGCACTGACTTTAAGGGAGTCATCCAAGAAGCTTTGGGGAACAGAGCCAGTAATTGGGGACTGATCGTGGGCTGCATACAAGGCAAGGACCAGCCTGTGACTCAGTATTGTGATAGAAAATGGGAGATGTATTCCAGCAATGCAGGCATTGCAGATCCAAAGAAAGCTGATCAGGTATTTCTAAAAATATTAAAGGACGGTTTTAACTCCAGCCTGCAAACAGTCCTTAATTTGGGAATAAACCCAGCCTCTCATTATAAATCCATCTGTATATGGATTGCAGTGCGAAGCCAGACAAGCTAAAGAAATAGACAGCAAGTCTGTTTGAATTGCTGTGGTAACAGCAAAAGAATGTAATTTGTTATAACTGTGGGTATCCCAGACGTACCCAACAGAACTGCAAACACAAAGTCCAAAAGCCTTGTCAGGGACAGAATCACTGCCAACTGAATCCCTGCAGGATATCACTGCCCTTTCGACTTGGTCCTGGTCCTGCCCTCAACTCCCAATGTTTTGTGTGCAGGGAGATCAGGCCCTGGGCAGCTGGGTGCCCATGCCGAATTACCCTAGGTAACCAGCCCCACCCGGTGTCCCAATCAACTGCCAACCCTTACTCACAGCTGAAGAAAAAGAAAATGGCCAGGCTTTTAAATTCTCTGACCCACTTGGATTCACCCTTGCCTGTCAGTACCGCTGATGCAGATATAAATCGCTGAAGGCCACATTTACAGGCGTGGATAAGGGGCCGGCCATACACAATTCTTGTGAACACAGGAGCATCTGTTTCCATTACTGATTTCCAGCTCCCCACTACTAACCAGTATATTACTATTTCAGGGGTAGAAGGTGCACAATGCACAGCTTACCAACGCTATCCTGTTCTTGTAAAATCTAACCTATTCTTTTGGACTCAGTCTTTTTATGTAGCTCCAAATACAGAGGGGACTGTTCTGGGCATAGACACCCTCTGCGACCTTGCAGCAACTCTTAACCTTGCTCAGAGTACAGTTACATTTACTAATAAACATGCATACTCATACTATCCCCCTCCGCAATAATATGTCCTCTCTTCTGTTGCAACTGCCATATCTGTGGCTCTTACTTGGGATACATCTAATCCTTTTCAAGACTTATGTTCCAGATTTCCCTTGGTACGGGCAAAAAATAAACTGTCTTGCAGTTTGGTGCCTGCTCATCTTTGCCCACCCATCCAGGTTACCGGCCAACTTCCTCCACCTACCAAGCAATATCCTCTCAAATCTGAGGCTGTGGATAGGGTAAGTGCTATTATTTACTCCTTACTTCAGCAAAGCATACTGTTCCCTGTTCATTCCCCACCAACTCCCCAATCTGGCTGGTTAAAAAACCTGATGGTTCCTGGTGCCTTACCATTGATTACCGTACTGTTACCCAACATGCGGACAAACTTGCCCCTGTCTTTGCTGACCCATCAGTGGCTCTTTCGGGCCTTGTTCCTTCTTACTGTATATTTACTGTGTTAGACATTGCTAACGGTTTCTGGAGCTTTCCGTGCATCCAGAATCCCAGCCCTGGTTTCCATTCACCTTTAGCCCCACCCAGTACAGTTGGGCCCCTTGCCCCAAGGATTTCACAACGCCCCCACCCTTTTTTACCAGGTTATAGCTAAGGCTCTTTCCTTGGTTAACTGGGCTGCTGCCAACTGTGTGTGTTTACAATATGTGAATTATTTACTGCTCGCCTCTTCCACGGCCTCTGACTACTTATGTGCCCTCCAATTGCTACTTTAGGCCTTGGCAGATGCAGTCCTAAAAACTAATCCTCAAAAAGCCCAGGTAGTTTTACCTACGGTTCAATATCTGGGCTGCATGGTCTCCCAGGACTCAAAAGCCCTCACCTCAGACCATCAAATTGCAAACCGCTGCAGTCCCACAACCCAAGCTATGCAAATTAATGGGACTCAATTTTTGCAGGCAGTATGTCCCATCTTTTTCCATCCTAGCACAACCTCTTAATGAGCTCCTTAAAGGGGCTCAAGCATCCTCAGACCTCATTTCTTGGTCACCAAACCATAACCACTGCTTAACTAAACTTAAAATCGCCCTTCTCTCTGCCCCTGCACTTGGGTTCCCCTGCCTCTCAGTATCATCTAAGCTTTGGACACATGAACAGGACAGACACACTGTTGCTGTGCTCATTCAAAACCACAAAAACAGGCACGGCCCTGTGGCCTACTTCTCCACTCTTCTGAATTCAGTAGCTCTAGCCTTTAATCACTGTATCCAAGCTGTGGAGGCAGCTTCTTGGGCTGTAGCAATCACAGTCCCGCTAATCTCTGGGGCCCTTCTTGCAATCTTTATGTGACATGCAGTGCATGAAATCCTAGATGGGGGCCAATTTTCAAAAATCACCTCAGCCAGATGATCCAAATGGGAATGCATCTTCTTAAATCCACATATTACAATTGTACACTCTAATCTTAATCCTGCTACCTTGATGCCAACAACAGAGGAACCCCACCAGTGCCCTCTTTCTGAAGATACTATAGCCAAGAAATAACTTGTATCTGAATAACTATTACCTTTTTCTGATCTTGTTTTGTTTGTCAGTGGATACCGATACTATGTTAACGGCCAAGTTTAAACCGGCTGGGTGGTTTGCAATCTGTCAGATACATGCCCCCACTCGAGTCCCTTGCCACAACCTAGTTCGGCCCAAATGGCAAAATTGGTGGCCTTAACGCAAGCCTGTCTTCTAGCTAAATAGAGGGTGGACAATGTATGTGTGTATGTGTTTACCCTGTATAAGCTTTATACAGAGTTAAACAGATTTATTTGGGGTTTGGATCCCATTGGAAGCTGGGTGTCTGGATGCTGGACACAGGAGTCCTTCATGAGCAGTTTTAAGTTAAGTCTGCAAACTTTGGGGGTGTGGTTCAGACCCTGCGTCTGTGTTGCAGCAGGTGAGTGTGTTTAGCTCAACCAGGCAGAGTTCCGGAGGCCCAAACTGACAGAGAAAATGGGTTCAGAGGTAAATTCAGCAGGTCAGGTGACAGTCCCAAAGGGGTCTCTGTGACTGAACTCGTCACATCTCCCAAGATATCAGAAATGATATCTACAACCTGTAGATATCAACCTGTACAACCTGTATCAACCTGTAAAACCTCGTCACATCTCCCAAGATATCGGAAATTATATCTACAACCTGTTTCTCAAGTTACTATGACCTTAAAGGCTACTGGGTAGATTATTATTGTTGTGTGCCTCTTGATGAGAGATATTTTTGTTATTAAAGAGATTAGAGGGAAGAAACCAACCAGATTAACCTGGATGAACGTGCATCTGTGTTTCATGCTGTTTTCTCCAGCTACTTGTGTAGGATTGTGGTGGAGTGGGAATTATTTTTTTTTTATTTGAAATGACGACATTTCTTTAGTGTCAGAAGCAATCTCTATGAAATTTACCATTCTCATGGGCTGGTTTTATTCCTGTTTAGTCATTCTCCCTGGAAGTTCTTGAGACACTAAACATAATCCCCACATAACTTTCCATTCATGCTAATATTAATAGTAAAATACCTTATTATATTGCCATCTAGTGGTGGTGAATGTAGTCAGTTATGAGGTTAATGTGTCACATTTTCAAAGTAGCGTAGGGGATTAACACACAAACTTTCCATTAGGATTGAGTGGAATGAAAAGCAAAGATTTTCCAGCTAGCTACAAAGCCTAACAAAGAAACTGAAAACCTACAAGCAAAGTGGCTTTTCTATGCAATGAGAAAGTAAGTAGAACAAGTTTCCAAGACTTTGCATTTCAACAGAAGAGATGAAGTGCTATAAATATGAACATTTTATTGTAAGAAAGAATATAATGTATAAGGTAATATATTTTTAAATAAATTTAGGCAAAGAAACTGAAGTTTTTCTTAGAAATTCTTATGAACTGGCAAAATATTTTAAAGAGCAGAGCAAAACTGAGCATATCAGAAAGGAAGTAGAAATAAAAGAAGCTAACATAAAAAATGCCCTTATTTTAAAAATTGCCATAAAAATTAATCATCGCCACAAGATAAAAACTCAACATGTGCATGCTAAGATTTTCATGGATTTAACAAGACTGCTTATGAGTCAAGCAGTGACAGTATATGGTAACCATAAGGAAATTAAGCAGTAATACAACATGATTTCCTGTACTATTATCCAGTGGTGGTTTCAGATAGGGTATTTTATAGGTTATGGTACTCATTTTTACTTCAGGGTATTATGTGGGAAGAAGAATATCTTTATACAGTTGCTACTGCTGAGAATTAGTTGGCCTAGCTGTATTTTTCCTTCAAAAGTGTCCAAATTATTGCATGATTAATTCTAGTTTTAACAGGCTATTCCAATGTTCTGAAACATAATTCTTGACCAGTACGTCATTACATTGAGATGATGTTTTGCAACAGTAACACTGGACCATTGCATGATGATATTGTAATGAGATATGATGACAATGTCATAACTTGCAAATTTGTTCCCCAAGACAAATTGTTAAAAGTGGCTTTGTGCTGGGTTAACGTATAAACCAACCAGTTCACATATTTGTTCTTTTCTAGCAAGACCATTTTCCTGTGCAAACAGATGGCTCAGCTGTGCTCCTCACCACCTAAAACATATGTAGTAACTGCTATCCTCCGTTTATGGACTCCAACCATTTTAAAATCTCTTTATGAATTGTGGGGTTTCACTATTTTGTTTCCAAAATGATGCTGTGAAGTTTTCTAAACCAACACAATATTTAGCACTGAAGTTATTGCTGGGTAAAGATGTGGAAAGTACATGCTTTAACGTTTGCATGAGTGGGACCTAAGGGCACATCTACACTTACCTCCAGAGCCATCGATCCAACTGGGGTTGATTTAGTGTCTAGAGAAGATGCAATAAATTGACTACCAAGCACTCTCCTGTTGACTCCGGTACTCCACTGGAGCGAGAACCATATGTGGAGTTAATGGGGGAGCGTCAGCAGTCAACCTACTGCAGTGAAGCTAAGTTGCTCTAAGTACGTTGACTTCAGCTAAGCTATTTTCATAGCTGAAGCTGTGTAACTTAGACCAACTTAGCTTGCTGCTGTGTGCCTCCCCCCGCTATCCCTTGTAGACCAGACATAAGTTTAGATATAAAAATGAGTGAAAGCAACAGTGAGAAAAGGGCAGGGATATGGCAGGATGAAAAACAAAATAATCGTATTCCTATGTTGTGGCCCAGGTTTGCTGTGAATAGATCAGGTTGAGTATGTTTTCAGGTAACTTAGTTATTCCCTATGAAACATACTTTCTATAATCTATAAACATAACTTTCTATAATATACCTTGGAATGCTTTATTTGGGGAGAGACTGTGCACCTGCTGTCAGAAAGATGTTTTTGGACAATTTAGCTCTGCCATTTGTTTTACCCAAAAGAACATTATGGCACGTTCTTGAAACTTGCACTAAGATTGGGGGAATCTGAAAGTTGAAAAAAACATATCCTCACATTTAAAATACTTTTAAAATATCTTTTTATAATTAAAATTACTGTGAACTTTTCCCATCAAATCTGGCAAATAATGTATCAATTAAGCTAACCAGAATTTACTTAATAGTCCAGAGAATTTAAAGAAACAGGGTTTGATCCTTTTCTTTCTTACACTAGTTTTCCTCTTGTGTAACTCCACTGCCCTCAATGGAGTTACTGCTGATTTATCCAAGTTTAAGTGAAAGGAGAATCAGACTCCCTATTTCCAGTGAAAAAGAGACCATCTTATAAATGCAGTAAAGAAAATTTCAAAGAAAACCTTTAAAAAACGGAATATAAGAGTATATATATATCAAATATATAGCTCAAACTAAAGCATCTTTCATAGTTAATTCCAGGGTCAACATTCAAGCATATTTTAATTAGGTTTGATTCACTGTGTTCCAATTCTTCAGCAGAAGTGAGAACAATTTTCTTAGCCTTTGGCTACACATTTCTTTATAAATACAGTACCCATGTAAATGAATTTCCTTGTGTGGTAATCACGTGTGGACTCTGGTTCTTTATTTCACTAGGAGTTTTATACTTACGTAAGGAATGCAGGATCAGGCTACACTGGTAGAAAACCACAGATGGTGAAATTTACACTAGTGCAGAGTTGCTCTGCATCATTATGGATGATGGATCGGTCTCATGATGGACCGGTCTCTGTTACTAAGACCATTTTCAGCTTGTACAATAGGGAAGAGACATTGTTTTCAAAAGAGAGAGTTACTGCATCAGCACTTAGCTATAAATGAACTCACATACAGTTGTTCTTTAGAAATTTGTGCTAAATGTCCCAACAGCCAGGCTGAGAGGGATAGTCCTTTTATTCACTTTAGTTCCCACCAAATCTGTTCACATTGTGGCTTATTGCTCCTGATTCCTGTAATGCCTTTGCATGTGCTTTGCCCCCACCCCTGAAAATACTTGACATGTTTATTCATGTGAGTATTATTATTGACTTCAATGAGACTAATTGTGAATAAATTTAAGGACATATCGCATCAGCCACAGGAAACTTGCTGTCATCTGGAATTAGCCAACAGAGGTCAAATATGTAACTCCAAGAGAAATAAGAGGCCCTCAGAAGCTAGGCCTCCCTGTTAGCACTACAAATTCAGCAAAGGATTGAAATAGTTACAGCAAACAGCAGGTGTGGATTTAAGGAGCAAGGCCAACCACCCAGGATTTATGGGGTGAGTCATGACAGTTGTGAGGGTGTGTTAGGGAGGACTAGAAGAGCCATAGGAGTTGGGTGGCAGGGCAAGCTGGGTTGCAGGAAGGCTCTGATATACTCATGTATGCAGGAGACAGTAGAAAAGGAAAGGAGTTATCTTGGAGAGCTGTGGGGCAGTGGGTGGACTCGGGAAGCTTCAGTGCTGGTGTGCCTGTTGGCAAGGAGTTCTGCAAGACTTTTTTTAAAATCGCTGCTTATTAATGATTTGCCATCATGGTTGATGTGAATATCATAAGCATAGTACATGCTAGGATGGTTTTTTTAGCTGGCATGGGCTCTGTAACTCTTAGCCTAGTTATTGGGCAGTCAACACTATTTTTAAAGATGGTGGATTAGCATTCGCTTTGAGGCCAATTTAAACTCACATGAAAAACAGCAAACACAGTCATGGCAACACTTCAGCCATGAGCTCTCTAGAGTTAGTTTTCAGTGTGAATTTCATTGCCTCACACTCCTCATCCTCTTCATTAAGGATAATAGGTCATTAAATGAAGGCTCTGCTGCTGATACAAATTTTAAGACTAGGACTTGAGTGGTTTATGAATGGTAGCAGAGCCTGGAGCATGAATTATAGTTCTGTACTTCATCTGAGGCCATCAATTGCCATTTATAATTTAACATATTAAGGCTTAGTTTTTAAACTTTATCATTTCAAAAATTAACAAGCTAACTCTCCCTTTATATGATTTTAGTAGAGAAAATGGATTTAAATGGCAGGATGTTATCCTTTTCCAGTAACATCAAGTAGACTGTAGAACGCAGCACAAACAATACCTATATCTTTAAAACTGTTCCCAGACACTGCCCATTACTGTGAACTAGCTCTAAACATTCAGTGTTGGAATGCAAATGGAGCAGGGCCAGAATGCCAGTAGTCAGTACTGGCACAAAACAGCCTTTTAAAGTGAAAGAGAAATTGCCTTGTGCTAGCAAGGATGTATTTGGTATTGCTGGTTTCTTCCTTCTTATGGTTTATAATTAACAATGCCATAAAGCAGAAAAGTACTCCTCCCAAACCCAGCAGCATGTTAATAATAACTCTACATTTCTCTCTCTCTCAGATATTTGGACCAAATCCTTAGGCTAGTTAACACCAGCTAACTCCATAAACTTTACACAGATTTATACCAGCTGAGGAGCTGGTGAGTTGAGTCTTAGACTGTACTATTAGCACTTCACTGTTTTAATACATACCCTCTGATTTATATTTAGTTTCTCCTTTAGGGTCCAGTCGTGAATTCATTTTTAAACTCTTATTGAGGCAAAACTTCCACTGGAGAATGGAGGCTTCACCAGCGTTAGGGTTTGAGAAGGTGGGCTCTTAAACAGTATACAATCTGTTCTTTTCCTAAAAATTACTAGTAAAAATCATAGATTTTAACCAACTATGGATATCAGTGCAAATTCTGTATTAAAACATAAGAATGGCCATACTGGGTCAGACAAAGAGTTCATTTAGCCCAGTATCCTGTCTTCCCACGGTGGCCAGTGCCAGAAGCTTCAGAGGGAATCAACAGAACATGGCAATTATTGAGAGATCCATCCCCTTTTGTCCAGTCCCAGCATCTGGCAGTCAGAGGCATAGGGCCATCCAGAGCATGAGATTGCATCTCTGACCATTTTGGCAAATAGCCACTGATGGACTTATCCTCCATGAACTTATCTAATTCTTTTTCTAACCCAGTTATAGTTTTGGTCTTCATAACATTCCCTTGCAACAGGTTCCATACAGTTTGACTGTGCATTTTGTGAAGTAGTACTTCCTTTTGTTTGTTTTAAAACCTGTTGCCTGTTAATTAAATTGGGTGACTCCTGAATGACTTCTAGATTATGTGAAGAGATAAACAACACTTCCTTATTCAACTTCTCCACACCCTTCATACCCTGATAGAGCACTATCGTATCTCCCTTTACTGGTCTCTCTTCAAGCTAAACAATCGTGGTCTTTAATCTCTCCTTATATGAAAACTGTTCCATCATTTCTGTTGCTTCTCTCTGTACCTTTTCCAATTCTAATATGTCTTTTTTGAGATGGGTTGACAAGAACTGCATGAGTATTCCAAGTGTGGGCATACCATGGAGTTATATAGTGGCATTATGATATTTGCTGTCTTATTATCTATCACTTTCTTAATGGTCCCAAACATTCTGCTAGCTTTTTTGACTGCCACTGCGCAGATGTTTCCAGTGACTCCAAGATGTCCTATATTAAACTTTAGTTAAAAACAGTTCAATAGTCTGAATATGCAAAGTCAAACCATGGGATATTAAAGACTCTGCAGATATGCAAACAAATCTGACAAACAAAACTTCCCTCAAATATCCTATGGTGCAGAAACAAGTGTATCAATTAAAATGTCTTCAGTTGCCAGATGCAACAAGGTCACCAATTAAATTATTCAGCAAATTACATTTAGCAAAAACAGAGTCTCAGAAGAATGTACATGTTTAACTTTGTTGTTAAAACTGATAGAAGCACTAAAAATCTGTATTTTGTGCTTTTTTATTTATTCATTTGTATCAGTTCTTTTAGCTGAAAATTATAGTTCAATTTGTACAAATCACCCACAGTTTAAACTGCATAATTACACTTTCATGTAACTTCACAAGTTCAACAGGGTAATTAATGAGTTTCTAAAGTTTTTTCCAAACACAATAATATACAATTTATGAATCCTAGTATGTTTGTTTTAACAAATGAACAGTTACATATTTAAATACATTGGGTGTGGTGTGGCTGATCCATGCAGCATGTGGGTCAGGGATGTGTGTAAAGATGGCTAAAGCTTATCTGTGTATGACAAGTCCTTCTGCATGGAGCAGAACAGTTTAAGGGATGTTCTGAATTACACCAGACTGCAATACCCACAATAAAGCCAAAGACTTGCCTGGCAGGGGTATCCAATGCTATGATCCTTGTCCTTTACCCAGGTATACCAGCAAGGGAAAAGAGTAGTGTAAGTCTCTATGCCACACGAAGATTACTCTTAAACTCAGTGATCCTGCCTGGGCCAGTTACACTGACTTTAGGCCAGTTTGAGGCCAATTATATTAAGTTTTAATGGCAAGAGAACAGGATCCACTCTGTTTATAGTGCAAATGTAATCTCCTTTAAAATATTTGTTAACAGTAAAATCATTTAATCTTAGCAAATAAAGATACCATTTATCAATGATGCATGGCACACATTTTACTCATGTAAACATCTTCCCTTGCCCATTCAACTATCCCATTATCAGATCTGTTCCCCAGATAATATTTCCTCCAATATTATTAACATTAAGAGGATCATATCCTTATTGTTAGGAAAATTAGTATAGTATAAATTAATTTTTCCTGCATCACTTAGGGCTTAACAGAAAAAGCCAATTGCAGTGCCTAATCCTAATCCTTTGTAAATTCTCAGAATAGTATTTATTCCACAAATACATTGTTCTATGCTCATGTCAAAAAACTGTCTTCCACTAATTCACAAACAGTATTTAAATACAGCCCTTCTTACTCCAGTGCAATCTTTGGAACCAATTATCCACTACTACCGATGTTCACTAGTCATTCTCTTGATACGATGAAGCAGTGTGTCTTTTTCCATGTGGACCTCAGCAAGAGCCATTTTAGCCTTGGCTAGTTCCTGTTTAAGACATTCGTTTTCTTCAATAAGCTAAAATGATTAAATTGAAAAAAGAAAAAAGGTATTAGTCTTTCTGCGTACTGGCAACTTCTTCCTGTCAGAGAAACATTTACAAATGCTGGGCCCAGATGCCTACCCTGGATGAGGGAGGGTGATGCAACAGTTTGCTGCCAAGGCAAGGTGGCCACTGTGGGCTCCTTGTGTCAGTCCCACCCTTAATCTAATAGCTGGACCTCTGGTGATGCCATGGGCTAGGCTGATTACCAGTTTTGGAGTCTAACAAGGGATTTTTATGATATTGCAAACTGCTGAGTGGGTTCTCACCTGCCACCCAGCATCCAAGAGGTCTGATCTGGGAAGTTTAAATCACAGTTTCAACTTTGGCAGGTTCCGGGGTGGCTGGATTAGGAAAGGTGTGACTGAGCTGTCTGGGCATGAGTCCTGGGAACACACATTGTATGGTGAGACAACATGCCTCTGTGTGTCATGCAGCTGGTGGATCAATCTCATTTTAACCCTCCTATCTCTGGTGTGAAAGATGAATCTCTGGGCAGGCTTGACGGTATAGAGGGGGCATGGTCTTCACACTCCCCCTAAGGTCTGTGATATACCCGAGACATTGTTACCAGTTGAGATCCACACCAGAACAACTTTGCTGGCTATTTTGGGTGGGTACCCAATTAGACAATAGTTTTAAATAAAGTTGCATCCTCTGCATTTAACCATAGTATGGTGTCTGTGCCTTCTTGTTTCTATGTTCACAGAAATACAAGTTTCTCAAGAAAAATGATATTCTAACAGTCAAAATATATAATCTGTAACAATTAAACAGCTTTGCTCATTACTACAATGTAATTTAATAAAATTAAAATAAAATTAACTTAGGTTTATCATTACCTCCTCTCTGAGGAAATCAGCTGAAGCCCATCTTGATGCAGAAGGTCTGGGGATTTCTGGAGAAGTCTGTGTGGCTTGAGACACACAATCCTGCATTTTGTGTCTGGTAACACCACTCACTTGCTGCACTGTAGCACTTGATTTGTTGTAGTTCAACACATCATTGCTTAGTGTTTGATTATCTGTTTCATAGAGACATGGCAGGAAGTTTGAAAGGTTTAGTTTTTATTGAATTTTGTTAATACTGAATTAGAACAATCAACAAGAACAATTTTAACATTAAGTATACCTACATCATCTTGTCTATATCATGCTAAAATAAAAGGTATACATATTAGAAGGGAGAAAAAAGGTGTGCATGTGTGTATAGTGTGTG